>JAZDUH010000327.1:43447500-43912500 GCA_036419115.1 Scarus forsteni
CTCAAGAACTTTTCCCAGCAAACCTTCTTTTCTGGCTCTAATATCAGCTCAGCTGGAGCAGGGTGCCAAAAAATAAAGATACAAGGGAGAGGGAGAGCATCCGCCCTGCAGACACGTCCTTGGGCCAAACCGGACCCCTCTGAGTGCGGTTTGGTAACAGAGGCACAGAGTGGCATTTTGAATAAGTGTCATATTTTATAAGTCCACCATAACCCGCGTGTTTGTCACGGTGCAGCCCTGAGAGCTGTGAGCAGCAAACTGGAGAGGCCTGTCATGGAATGGCACACATTGTCTGCATGCCTTTCCCTGCTACATGAAAGCCTCTCATCTTTTCCATGTAATAGATAATGCCACCAGCAGCATGCCCATGCGTCAGTGGAGCCGGTGCAGTTGCGCACCAGCAGTCTCTTTCCACACATCAATTCCCCTAAATATCCAAAGGATGGCACCATTTCCAAGTTCAAGGTGGACTCTCTGACTGCTTCAGTTTCACGTGTGTGACCACTGAGCTCTAAGACTTATAGAAAACCTTTTAAAGCAACAGAATTTGCAACTTTGCCACCTGAAGTTTCACAGTTGTACATTCAGTGCATAAGTGAAAGGTCTCACCATATATCCTCTTCATGTGTGTGCTCTTTTTGCTTTTCACTTTCTTTTTTCACTATTCTTTTTAGGTCTTCAACCATTTATTTTGACAGTGCAGAGATGGGCTAACTGGCTTCTCTTAGCTGAAGGTTGGTGTGTGAACTGCTGCCTTAAAGCTGTAATATCCTCTCTGCAGCTTCATTAAGTCAAGGCCATTGCTCTTTTGTTTTACAAGATCATTTTCACTGCAGTGCAAAATCTTTTAGCACTTAGGATTCCTCATTGATAAAATAAATAAGAAAATGGACAAAAACTTTATCCACTGAGTTTTCACTGACTTTCTGACACTCCAGTAAAGTTTTAAATTCTTTATTGAATCTAAAAATGATCAATTTGTGTTAAAATACACATTTTTGACCCCAAAGGGAATTAAAGGCACTTTTAAAAGGAACCAAAATTTGTCTTCAAATGATGATTTTAATCTTTTTCCAAAAGTCTGTCTCTTTCAGACGTATCTGCAGAGGAACTTTCAAATGTCCCATCTGCTGAGCAGGAGATTTAAAAATATGTACAGTGCTAAACAAATGTATGAAGGCTGACACTAAGTGTAAGGTTCATCCCACAAGTGCCCTAGGTTAACATGCATTAATAATTACTAAATTAATATTTATGTTTCTGTAAAAGTTATTTCACCAGTGTGTGGATGAAAGTATTTCACCAGAATATTTTTAAGCTTAAATGTAATTATTGTTATTATTTTCAAATTGACTGTTTAACATAAAATACAGAAAGAAATAGTCAAGCACATTATTATTTATCGATCAAGATGTCAAATTATAGTAATTTACACGCATTTCCCAAAAGAAACATTAGTTTTAGTGGTTGAATGTTTGCTTTTTTAATTTCTGACTTCTTAGAGATGCCCAGTGAGTTGATTCAAATTTGGGAAAAACAATGTGAATTCAGTTTGAAATTCCACATTCTTGTTCAAAATGTGTCAAGAAACAAAAACCTTTTCATTTTAAACCAGCTTTTGAAAGATTTCTAAAGCACATATATATTTCCTGTATTTTTGATAGGGGATCTAAAAATGTGTAAACCACTGCACACCATGATTTTTAGACACAAAATAAAACGTATGTTCACAAAGAGCTTATTGTAAAACTTTTTTTGCACCAAAAAGTTTCTGAATAGTGTATTTGTCCTGCTTCGGTTAATGGTGGTTTTGAAAAAATGTAAAAAACCAACCAACAAACAATGATGACGTAATGAGTTCTTTAAGCTTTCATCATTTTAATCAGTCTTTTATTTGAAATTGTTTTACACAAAGTATGTATTCATTTATATATATATATATATATGTATAAAGATATATATATATAAATAAATATATATATGTATATATATGTATATATATGTGTGTGTATATATATATATATATATTTATATATATATATATATATATATATATACATATACATATATACATATATATATACACATATATATATACATATATATATACACATATATATCTATATATCACGGGTTGTTGAGTGTCGTACAGCTGTGTAAAAAAGGAATCCATTTCTCGGTCCAGGTCTTAAAAAGGTCTAAAAAGTCTAAAGTTTGATTGTTAAAACTCTGGTCTGTAATTTAAAGATGGATGTATTCGAACATAGAGCTTGTGCTTGACATTTTTAGGGTTCTCTTTCTTGCTTATTATTTTTGATTATCTATGAGTAACAACACTTCGACAAATTTTGGCAGCTTTAGGCAGTTGGCTCTTGTTTTGTGTCAGAATGTGGAGTTGGGTCATCAGTGTACCCTCCTCATGCTGACCACAGGCTGATGCAGAAATCCAGGGTCCCCTAATATCTGACTAATCTCCCCAAAATCATTAACTTTGATACACTTAAGGCACTTGATCATTTTTGGATCACAATTGGCTTCAGATTTGAATTTCTCCTACATCTACAAATGTCCCACATGTAGAGTGTAGGAGTGAGTCCAAAAAGTTCAAAGTAAGCATTTTTGCGCCTCTGGTTCTCAAGGCTGAAAATAAATTTTTACAATAGCCTCTTAGAAAAAAAATACCCGACATAAACATGAACACAAACAAAAGATTTGAATGTTTCATTTGCAACATCAAAAGCATCTTTGCCCTGCTTTGGACTTTTGAAGCATTACTGTCACTCCCCGGAGCTTGCATGTACAGAGCCTGGGTCTGTTGCCGGTGACAATGCTGTTTGGGCTCTTAGGGCCAAGTGGAGGGACAGGTAGGATAAAGACTGGAGTTCCCACCTGATGGCCCCAGTGATGTTCTGGGTCATCGGGTAGATGATGGATGGATTTATGTGCACCTGTGCTCTGAATTTACTTTTCATTTTGCAAGTCTCACATTTATTACCAAACGTATTCTCTGTTGACAGCCACATTTTGTTTATGTGTGTCATCTGTGACCATCGTCTTAAACCAATGAATGGTAGGGAAACAATGGCATGTACTACAACAATACTTCAATAAATCACCCAAAGACAACATCTCATAAAGAATGCAGTTTTATTTTGTATAAAATCTATTTGGTAACTGCATATTTATAAACAAAGTGATGGATTCAAAATGAAAATAGATGGAGCTGTTAATGGCTGATTGCATTTATGAAAATGACACATAAGACTGACAGATTTCAGTAAAAACTTGGAACACAACTTCTGCCCTAAACAGAGTTGGGACATTGGCACTTTTTATCTATTATTTCACAAGAATTTTGGTTGACAGCAAAATGGATGATCAGCAATTCACCCAGTTAAAAGATCTCTGTAGGTTTTATCTGCCGAGCTTGGCAGTAAAAACAGTGGTCATAAAAACCCAAACAAAGCAGTACTGACAAAATTAGGAGGTTACTAAGACTCACAAGCTGCACCAGTAAGGAAACACACAGAATCTCAGTTGTGTTACAGAAAAAAAAAGTTTTCAGCTGATACAGGGTGTGGAACCACGAGGGAAATTCATCTGCAGCTCATTTGATACATACTCATACCAGACAGGCTCTGTGACGTTATCAAAGCTACAGGATACAGTTGGTAATGTTAAAATAAATTATAGCTCTGATAAGGCTTTACACCACATCTATACAAATAATTTATATAATACAAAGAAACAGCCTTCACCCTTGCACCTCTGAAAGATGCCCAAGAGGCCAATAGTTTAATAGGTGCTATTCTGTAATAAAAGCATAATAAATAAAATACATATGTACAAAATATGTTTTAAAAAATGTACAGGCACTTGGAAAACAACCTTTTTCTGACATTTTAGCTTTTTGCTAGAAACTCTGATAGACACTTTTTGGGGTGAAAAGAAAAAAAATGTTACTCTGTATTCCTCTTTGCAGTGGAGTCACAACACAATCACTGTGTTTACACCCATTAAAGTTCAACTAAAGGCCACGTTTGACTTTAACATACAGAGAAGAAAAAGGCAGAATTCTGATCAGTGCAGTCAATCCTAATTTCTGCACAAACTTACACATGGTATCAGCCGTTATATATTACTCATTCACTCAGTGACCACCAGGTTAAGTAAACACAATCTTACCTCAGATTGACCTTCCCAAACAACTCTTGCATCATTTCAGTAACCAAACATTCGCAGTAACTGTGCGAGTGTTTCAGTCAATCGCTCCGATATCCCACACGTGTACACAGCATTACATAACAGGCCCATCTGGATGTTCTGGATTGTCAAGAATATACGATAATATCTGATGGTTTAGGCAGCCGGGAGATCATCAGTGGTTTAAGGACAACGTGCTAACCTGAGACCAGAGTCCTAATGAGAAACAAAGGTGGCGATGGCGAGAAGTCCAACAGACTTCACTTGATTATCTTGTCAGAGGATGTTTGACGCCTTTTCATCACCTTGACTGGTTGCATAAATTGTTCCCATAGGGAGAATTAGGAACAGTAAAACATTTACAGTAAACATTTTCAGTCAACAGCTGACACTGGATTGTGAGATATTGGGGCAAGGGGTACCAAATGGGTATTTAAAGGGGTGTGCATACAAAAAGGCGATTACCACATCTCTGCTGAGCGATGTTCCCTGCAGCTCTGAGGAGCTTTCCTGACACAGATGGTGTGCAGGGTTGTTTGATGTCATACGGATTGAGATTGAAAAGATTTTACAGATCAAACTGAGGGCACGCAGCTCAAATTAAACGCCACTTGGCAGGTGGGGAATGTCTAAAAGACGACACTGAGCCGTCCTATCATGGGACACCTCAGACCCAGTGTTAGAAGAATGTCCTCCTCACGACTCAAAGAAAAGTCGACCATTAAAGTGTGTTTCATGTCTCTTAATCTGGTTGTGTTGCCATACCAAGTGCCCAGTCGTCCCACTTTTTCATTAGTGATGAAGAAAGATTTACGAAGAGCTTCAAACTTGTATCATGTGTGCTCCATACAACTTAATGCTGCGTTCACACCGCACGCTACTTGTACTACCTGGGCGATCACTCTCCATGCAAAGTCAATGCACAGCCGCGATGGGGCGGGGCTAACCCTCTCGTGATGCGACAGCCGCTTTTCACACTACTACATAGCTTGTCGCACGATGTCAAAGTAAAAAAAAAACTGATCTTTTCATCGATGTCGTGTGTGGCTGTGCGGCAACAGCCAATCAGCGGCGTGTGTGACAGTGCCCGTGACAGACAGTTATTCATCCGGACTACAGAGGAACAATTTATGTCCGTGTGGGAAACATTAGTCAGTGAGGACATTAGTTCTGCCTAGATGGACCGCCGGAAACTCACAGATGATGCTACTGCAGGGCATCAGCTGCAGTGTTTTGTGGTTGATAAGTGAATGAAAAGGGAACAGTTGGAGTAATGTCCACTTATACATCCTATTTTATGATTTATGATATGATCGCGGTGAAACTCGAGCAGACGTGACATCAACGAGTGACGACCGATGGCTAAGGTGACCAAAATGAGGTATTTATGGACACGTGACGACACGTCAGTGGGCGACGCGATTTTGGTAGCTGGGTCGCTTGCGCGTGAACACAGCATTAGAATCAAAAATGTAAAAATTCGTAAAACATTTGATATTTTGTTGTGGAACTTGTTTGAAAATAAAATACAAATCTTCATTATGCTTTGATCAAAGCAAAGAAAAACAGGCAAATGGTCAAATTTGACTTCATTTGGGCTGTTACAAATGTTCAACCACAGTACTGAGGTAACTACCACCTAGTTTTGATTTCGTGATCAAGTTTAGTAAAAGAGATTTATTTTTATCTAGCCTTTTTATTTGTTATATCTGTGATTGCTTCACTTCAACACCAGTGTGGTTTGAAGCCATGACTGATGGTGGGTTTCTATTGAGTTCAGAACTGGGCAGTGGGAACTGGGAAAAACGTCACATCCCAGTTTCAAGTTACGAGCTGGGAAAGTTCTAGAGATGGTCAGACTTGTTAAGTAGAAATTGAGGCTCTCCTGCTCACTAAATACTGTACATCCCTTCAGTTAAGTTTAAATTTTCCCCAAATTGTGGACAAAAAGATGACAAAATCTGACATGAGGTGTTGAAGACTACAATATGAAACATGTAAATAAATCTATGGTTACTTTAATAACTAGTTGACTTATATGCTTGATGTTACCATGAAGGTTTCCAATGCAGAACTGCTTTGAGAACTGAGAGAGATGGAGTTAAATGAACTTTAATAACCTTATATGCTGCTTCATTAAAAAAAACAACAGTACCTAAAACTGGCTTTAACTCCGGATGAAGCACATTGACTTATGCTTTACTGTTCTGAGTGAATTAGTATGAACATTTACATAACAAATTCTGAAGGCATCGTTTATAAATTATTGTAAATTAATAACACCTTGGCTGATTGTCTGAGTTTCCTTCAGTTTGTGTTCATTTGGCACTCAGAAAGTGAGAATGACATTAATGTTGCCCTCATAGTAACCAAAGTTCCCAGTCCTGATTTAGAGGTAGAGGGCAGCTTCAAAGTGCTTAGTTAGTTAATGAACAAACATGCAGGAGTGTGTTTCTAAATTGACTCACAAAAGTTCAATGGACCACAATTAATTCAACAGTCGTGACACTTTTCAGGAGGCCCAGTTTGATTGCTCTCTGTTCATCACTTATTTAGAGTTTGTGATTAAGAGATTTTCTCAAGAAACTATCGTTTGTTATGCTTTTATGTCAAAATTTGGGCTATCTAACGCCACGAGTATTTACCTCCTGCTTGAATTAAAACTGCTTTTACTTTGAAAGAAACGTGTGTGTGGTCCACAGCAACATCTGTTAAATCATGGAAAAGCTACCAACAAAAACCTACTGAAATATCTCAAGGGTATGATTAAAAAGTTGAATGTTTGACATCACAAAGTGAAAATGAACATTGACTTTTCCAGTGAGCTGTCTGCAGCATCTTTTAGTGAAATGGGGCATTAAAACTTTTTATTTGACATCACTGTGAGAACAGGAAGACACCTCTGGAGGTGCTATCCTGCTGCAGCCTGCTACGGAGGCTGATATTAAATATGATTTAAAAGCATGAAATCACTGATCCTGCGAACAACATAAAGTTTAATTATTATTATTGGTATGGTCCAATGATGGTGTTTTGCAGAAAAAAGCAAGCCAAGAACAAATCCACCTTGACCTGAGGTCACACAGCAGGGCTGGAACACTGTTATAAATCTGATATACGGTGTTTGTTTTTTTTTTACAATTGTGTAGCTTAAGGTTGATCTGTGTTTTAAGTATCTAATGCTTCTTTAACAGATGAAGTATTTTCTTGACTGGGTGACTGAACAGTACGTTATGTTTTTGGATGTAATCTTAAGGTTGCTGTGTGTTGGTTTACCTGGACATATCCATTCTTTTAGGATGATATTACAGACTAAGTTCATGCTATTACTGAGCTGGGCCATATATCACATTACAACGAGCACATTGCTCATGTGTGATTCTCAACATACTTCTCCTAACACAACTCCTGCACTGGGTCATACAAATAAGACAAATCAACACCTTAAAACAAATTTGACTCATTGCCTACTCTCTTAATTTTTTTTCAGTCTATAAAATAAATAAGTCCAATAAAGTAAACATTTAGTCTTTTAAGATCACATCACAAATTAGATTTCTCTTGCCTTTCAGATTTTGATTCGTCGATGGTTTTCTCACCTACAGCTTGGTTGCGTTGTTCTGATTCAGTTGAAAAGAATGTTACTCTTAATGTTCACACCGCAGTTTTTGAAACAGACCAAGTTCTGACCATGTCCCACAAAAGGCTAGAGCTAGCTTCACAGCATCAAGTCACAGTCAGCGTTGCTATGACTGCAAGCCGTGCTGTGTATTGTGTGAAGGAAGCTGGCAGGCTAAGCTAACCACAAACGCTGATTAACAGACGAGGTTTGTAAGATACAAACAGATGAGCATATACATGTGCAACACACTTTATGATGTAAGTGTAAGTGAACTGTGCATGAGGAGGAGGGGCTTAAAATGCTCGCCAGTGTCCACAGTGGACCATCGAGGACATCAGATAGCATGGTAACATACTGCAACTTAACAGCTGTACTGGGAACTAAACCAGGTATGTTGTCAGTCCCTGTTGCAGGGTCCTGTGATGATGAGCTGAAGAGATGGTGAGTAACATTTATTTTTTGCTATTTTCATAATTTGTTGTGCCTGTGCAACTGAAGTGGGATGAAAACATTATTAAAAAGTACTTTGCTGTCAAACTCATGGCTTTAATGCAATGTTATTACTATTACTGCTGCTGCTTGTACCGCTACAGAAGTGTGATGAGTTAACTTGTCTCGTTTGTGCTGATTGCTGACTCAACTGTACCCTCACTGCAAACGATCAGCTCCAGGAAGCGAGCCGATAACGCCTATTTTAGATAGTCATGGAGCAGTTTTACCTAACCAGGGAAGGACGGCCGTGGTAGGCCCCGTTTACACAATGTTTTGACTGGAAACGTAAAGGTTTTTCCTTTGCATTTTAAAAAGCACTCAGCATTTACACAGAGACGCTGTGAAAACTATCCACGTTCACAAGGATCCGTGAGAACATCTGAAAATGGTGTTGCTACCACACCAGGCCAGTAGTTAGTATGTGGATTTATAGCAAAACAGCGGGGTTAAAACATGCATCTGTGCACTAACACTTTCCGGTGAAGACAAACTTTTCACAAACAACAATGGCAAGTGGATGCATGAAGATGTAGAAATATCTTGTCTGGACCACAAATCTGTCTGGATAACAAACCAAGCACGGTAAGCAGCACACACGTTGTTCTGTAGACAGACAAAGCTGTGGTTGATTTGTTGTTCCTGAGATGTGTCTGCAGCCTTCGTATGAAAGAGTGCTGCGTATGCAGTGTTGACAGCGTTTCAGGGTGACATGCTGAATCTCGTTTGCACAAATACGGATATGAAACCGTTCTCAAAACTTCCAATCTGGACTTGTGTCGTGTAAATGGAAGGTAAGAAAATGCAACGAAAACTCTCTGTTTTCATCTGATTTTGTTTCTGTGTAAACAGGGCCTTAAGATATATTCAACAAACCAAACCAAACATGAGACCCACACTTGTTTCATAACAACTCTCCCAGATGTTCTAGGTGTGAAAAAGATTTAGTTGAATGTTTGACAGAATGTTTGATTTAAAGGTTTGTTTTCTTTTCTTGAGAATCAGTACATACCTTGTTGTTAAGAAAGACAAATCGGTCATATTAGTGATGCCCTGTTTGCAAATAGGCATGCTGATGATCTTAACATGTAGAGCAGTGACAGGCTGTACTTGATGGCTTAGGATAGGATCATAATAAAAACATGAATGTTAATGGTGATGTCAATGAGATTGATTAGTTTTACAGTAAATCTGTTCTTTGTACCTGAGAAAAAAGAAACCCAACATAAAGATGTCAATACAACAAAACAATGAGATCATCTCACGCAGCCCACTCCCACACACACGTTCCCAACACACACAGAGCTTTTAGAAAAGAAACACTAAGTCCTAAAAGAAGGCATTCTGGGAAAACAGTAGTGCATTGTTGAGGTTCTACGATAAAACCTCAGTGGCTAATAGAACTTATATGAATCCATCTCTCAAACGTCTTATCCGTTTAAGTCTTAACTTCTGAGGAGGTCATTTTGGTCAAAGACGATGTGACAGGCCAGATAGATGGCAACAGCACCGAAGATGGCAGAGCAGGCGATGTAGGCGGTGACGGTCTGAGCAAACTGAACGATCATGCCCATGAAGAGGGTGGGGATCACCTGAGAGAGCAGGAAAGTGCTGTCTAAGATGGCAAAGTCCAAACCTACACCACGTTTCTCACAGCCAGACTCAGGATCATCCTGTTCAATAGGGCTGTGAGGACTGGTGTAGTACTCATGACTGTTCTGACTGAAGATGGCCTGTCCATTCGGAGTCCCTGTTCTGTGGTTCAGCCCGTCCTCTTCTGCTGGAGTCAAATACACTGAATCCTGGTTGGCTGTGATACCATTTTTACCATTTTTTTTGGTTTTACTTTTTGGCATAAAGACCTACAACAACAGAGAAAAACAGTCAATTCATAAATCATTTTTAAGACATATTGATCTGTTCTTTTTTAAAGGATAAGTTCGGTTTCTGCAGCTTTCACATTGTTTATAGAATGAAGTAGAACAATATACTCACCCAGAAGGCTTTCCTGATCCAAACAGTGCTTCAGGAGATATTTAGATCCAAAATCGAGCGGCGGACATCTGTATAATGGTAGCACACGGGGCATGTTAGTGCCACTCCTAAAACTGCATTAATCGTCCAAAAACTCATTAGTTTCACCAATATTTCATCATGGTCAGCTCGGGCTACTCCTCCACGACAGTCTGTGTCACTCCAGACATGTTTTGTGGCTGTACTGACCTCTGAACTGAAGAAGAAGAAGGTTTGCCTCTGCACATGTGCGGTACAGCTCATTGTTTCAGGGGAAGACCGCCAGCTACACAATGACTTTCTTCTTCCAGTTTTGTGCAAAATGGACAAATATCTATCGGATGAAGATGTTGTGGACGAGAACTTTGAATATGATGGGTGTCCTTACAGTTTCGAGCCAGAGTTTACAGATGAGGAGCTCATCGAAAGGAGGACGCTGAGGCAAAGAGAAGAACAGCTCTCCAGAGAGTACTGCGCATGCACGGAGGCAAACATTCTTCTTCTTCAGTTCAGAGGTCGGCACAGTCACAAAGACATGTCTGGAGCGACACGGACTGTAATGGAGGAGTAGCCCGAGTGGACCATGATGAAATATTGGTGAAACTAATGAGTTTTTGGACGATTAATGCAGTTTTAGGAGCAGCGCTAACATGCCCTATGCACCACCATTATACAGATGTCCGCCACTCGATTTTGGATCTAAATATCTCCCGAAGCGCTGTTTGGATAAGGAAAGCCTTCTGGGTGAGTATATTGTTCTACTTCATTCTAGAAACAATGTGAAAGCTGTAGAAACCAAACCTATCCTTTAAGTGAGCTGATTGACTGACCTCTTTATCCTTGTGGTAATGGCAGGTTAATGTGTAGGGCAGAGTCTGCAGCGTGGCATATGCAAATCCAGTAAGAGCTGCCATTCCAGTGACCAGGACCACGCTTTTGGAGAGACAGATGACTGAAGTTGATACTGTGAAGCTCACAATACTGCTCAGGTACACCCACCGTGAGCCAAAACGTCGAACCAATCGACTCATAACCAGGGAGAAGAAGGTTGAGGTAGCACACTGCAGGAACAGACCGAGGCTGCCCATACGGATACCTGAGAGAGAATACAACTTAAATATTACTTATATTACATCCAGGTGAGCCCTCACATCTTCTTTGAAGACATCGCTTCACTCTAATCCTTTTTACATGTGCACGAAAGAACAGCAAGTTCTTCTGGGTAAGCTGAAAGTGTGGCTGGAAAGAGCAAAAACTTTTCACCAAGACTTATGTGGAGTTTTTCTTCTTTAATGCCCACATTTTGTCCAAGAGGGATCATTTGTGAAGAGAGTCGAAAATACATAGAGAAAAAGGTGGTGTTGACAGTAATGATGTCCTGCAATTGGGGATGAAAATCGAAAACAAGTCTCTCAAAGAATCAATATGAATTGTCTTTTCCTCAACCCTTATCAGTTCCTTTCTCTAATTTCTCGATCCTTGCAAACATGACGATCACACTCTCACGAGAGGCAGTCAGTAGAAATGGCAATAAAGGTGTCAAAGATGTGATCATGGCAGCCAAAAGTGTGTTCTGATCTCAGCAATATGGCACTAACTGCACAACGTCCAGTGTCTGTGCTCATACGAGATATCACTCTTGGTATTTAAAATTCTGTGACCCCCCCAAAAAAATTTGTGTGGGTAATCTATTGGTATCAGTAAAATTTTATCAATGACATCACTGCATGAAAAAGCAGAAGAGGAAGACACAGATGATTGAAAAAAACAGGCTGGGGGAAGAGAATCATTCAGAAGACGAATGTTAGCCAGCAGAAAAGGAAATCTGGCTTACTCTGGACCATCAGGTGACCTGGGAACTCTTAGCTGTGTGGGTCAATGCCGAGATTGTTTGGCAGTTGAAAAGAACGGCCAAAATGACAGCAATGCTTCGAGACTCACAGGACCCAATGGTAAATCAACAACCAGCTACAGTGTCTAAACGGCACGTCATCATGAGGGTGTTGACAGGTTATGTCTGTGCACCCCATGCACTGAGGTCTTGTCTTCTGTACAGGCAGCTCAACTTTGATTCCTGCATATTTTATCAACCCCCTTCATGGTCTGTCCACTGTCTCTCCTCTGTCAACAAAGACAAAAGGCTGAAGGACGAATCATCAGTTAGTTTACTACAACTGCTAAAGTAGCAGCAGTTAGAGACATGACATGAAAGGGCTTTTTAAATTTGGAGAAGCTTTGTTTCTTAGCGACCACCTCCAAACACTGCCGGTCAGTTTGTCCAGTGAGGATGAAACTGGCGGCGCGTGTGCGCACAGCGGGAGCGGGTCAGCGCGCCATTACAGTCCACAACCAGCACAAACCGAGGCAGATGCTTTGCCTCTCCGTGGCCGGTGAGTGCCTAGTAGGGGACGTGGTCTGGGATGAAGAGAAGCTCAAACACCGTGAAAAAGTGACGGTGTTAGTGGGAATGAGAAAGACCGCGGAGCTCTGGGCAGACGAGGGAAAAGCCGGGGAGTACAAAGCACAGTGCACGCAGCAGAGGCGTTCATGCTCGGCCCGTAAATTACAGTGATGATGATGGGTGGGAAAACTAACCACTTTGAAACTATAGCCTTTTTAAATCTTGATAGCAAAATTGAATATTTTCTCACATGTGATGTGTATTTTTCCTGATATAGTCTGGAGGCATCATCATTGTTCATCTTTTTCGCTGGTGTTAAAAATGCTAACTAAAGATTGCAAAAATCGTCAATATCGTAGAATCGCAATTTAAATTGAATCGGCACCTAAAAAATCGTAATAAATCGAATCGGGAGAAAAGTGAATCGTCCCAGCCCTACTGTAAAGGCAGCAGCAAGTACTAATGCTCAGTGTTAAAGGACGTAGCTCCTCAGCACAGAACCACTGTGAGGTAACTTTTATTTTTTCCATTAGTTTGTTGCATAAAATGAACACCACAAATTTGTGACAGCATAGCAGATTTCAACCATTTTTAGGAATAGATGTGTTGGTAACAGGAAGTCAACTGTAGAGATTTGTTTTTGTGCAAACCTTTTTCCGTAACTATTTCCCCTTATCTCTCAATTTGTTTTTAATTCTGTCTTTATTTTTTTTATTGAATTACTAATCCATGGAAATGAAAAGGCGGACTGCTGGTCTGCTCTATCATGTATTTCAGCCTTTATTAGTCTCATATCTCAGTTCACTCTCGGTGAATGGTGTGGGTCAAAAGTTCAGCAGCGGAGCAAAAATCACTCATGAAAAAAGAATGTGGATCATATTACTCCTGGAAAGCTAAGCTGCTGAGCCCACTTCACAAACACTAAAGAAGCAAAGCTAAACCAAAAGCTGAAGCCCTCAGAGATTTGGGACAGACCCGCCGTGCTACTGAAGCTGTGAGCAGGAGAAGAGATTGGACCGTCTCTACAGCACAGACATCTGCAGCTAAGAAGTCCACGAGGCCATGGACCAAGTGCACAATGTTGATGGAGGGGAACATCTGCAGACTGAATGATGTGGTTTCATAACATCCGCTGTGTTTCAGATTAAACAAACGGGCCTCACGCAGATCTCAGTCGCGTCCTTTAGCCGTCTACCTGACTTGAGTGAACATGTTCTTTCTGCGCTGATTTCTTGACATTAATTCTTTGTGAGTGTGACATTCCTCGAGGTCCAGCGAGCACAGGCAGCGGAGAGGGAAACCGGGAAAGTGAAAAGTAAACAAAGGGAGAAAGTGAGAGAAGAGGAAAGAATGAGGAAGGATGATTGAAAATGGCAATCAAAAGAGGAAAGAGTGGCGTGGGCTGGTTGAGAAAAAGGAGAGAGAACTATAATTAGAAGTTAAGACAAAAGCATATTGTGAAGTAGAGAAAAAGAATAAATAGACAAAAGAGTGGAGGAAATTTAGTGTAATACATCCAATCTGACTTGAAACATCTGCAACATCTCAACTTGAGCCAAAATGTCTGCTTCACATCTGTTTACTTCAGCTCTGTTCATCCTCTTTACTGTTCTTTCTCAAATGTCTTCCTGTAGCATAAATCAGAGTCGGGTGCTTGTTTGGCTCCCTTTTTCCACTGACAAGACAGATTTGTTCAGCTTTATCTGCCAGTACACTTTCCATCTAAAGGATATTTTGGGTAGTGCCATACAGCTAAGCTTTGCATAGCTTAAGAATAAAGCCATAGGACTGTCTCATGGGATTAGTGACAACTCTCTGATTAAAAGAGCAGGAACAGAAAGTGGATAAAGACATGGTGTATGTATTTGAACATTTCTGAAGTGCCCAGGTGCTCAGTAATTCCTGAGATTTTTTGGATTGCTTACTTAATCTGAAGTCTTGACTTGCTTTGAGGCACGAGTGCTATATGTTCACCAGGTCCTGCTTGAGGCTCCATATTTTTAGTTGCTGTATGTGCCCTCTATCTTTACAGGAGACAAAATAAGGTCAGTGAGAAGGTATGTAGGCATGCAGGAACACAAACTCCATCTCTGTCCCCCACCTGTGCCTGAGGAATGTGCGTGCATCTGTCCAGCTGGGACACCGCAGACACAGGACGGACCCTGTGCCAGTTCACATGGCCAGGTGGTGAGGGTGAAGGCATGATGACAAAAGGTGGGTCTTGAGTTTCACCAGCACAGAGGAAGTGAGCCTCAAGGCACGCTTTAACCCTTGTGCCCTCATAGCGATGGGAGTTGATAAGACTGCAGTGATACCCATGTCATTAATGATCCTGCTTATCTATCGAACTCTCCATTGATTCTCTTAGATCTTCTGTGTGGATAAAAGTCGGCCAACACGAGTTTTCAGTGGCGGCAATGTCAGAAAGATGGTACTCCAGATATTCAAGGTGCTGATGTTTCACTCTTGCTTGAAATCACAGACACAGAATGTTGTGCAGCTGGCGCAAATTTCACCAAGAAAGCCCAAATTTTGACTGCTTCCATGCCCTGTATGCAATGATTACATCTCCCACTTCACTTTCATTTCTGCTGACTGCCTCTGGTAAGACCAGATCGTCTTTGTTGTGCAAGGCATGCGAAATAGGCCTGCAAATGTGAGGCTGACTCAGAGTGGTTAGAGTTTCAACAGAGCATCTCAGACAGAGTGAGGAAAGGGAAGGATCAATGACCTCAGTGGATGAAAACAGGAGGATTTTGGGTACAATAGCAATTGTAAAAATGCTCATTTCAATGACTGAGAACGGTCATTGAAATTAATTACAGGTTCCTGAGCTGAGGTTAAACATGGGCTCTTACATGAGAACCAAACACCTCAAACCAAAGAAAATACTTCTTCATATAAAATACTTAAATATATAAGAACAATAATAGCAAGATGTTTATTATTGCTGCATTGGAAGTCTGCTAAATTTTCTTCTGTCTCCTGCTGGCTTAAAGATGTCATGCTTTTCCTAAAAGTTGAGAAATTGAAATACACTTAGCTAGGATGTACAGCCAAATTTTACAAGAAATGGCAACCCTTTATTTCATTAATTTGCAGGTACTACCTGACTGAATGTGTGCCTGTTGTACCTTTTATTTTACATGAAATACCAACAGTGTTTGTTGGTCACGTTGAGCTGTGTGTGGGTGGGGTGGTTTGTTATTGTTTGTTATAATGTCTTTTTGTTGTTTCATTATTTTTCATCTTCATACGTGTATATGTTCCTGTGTACACATGCATATATTTGTTAAAAAAAAATGAAACAGGATAATGGTGAATTGTATTCTTTGATTGCAATAATTATATTGTCCTTTTTATCAGTAAAAATATTTGGGGGAAAAAAAAAGAGATCAGTGGTAACCACAGCTGCTTTCAGTGAGGATAATGGCTGGGGTCAAGATCTGGACCATAAATTTCCACCTACACAGATTTTTACAAACAAAAAATGAATTCAGTTAATTTGCACTTTAATGACAACATCCGTTGATCAAACTGCTACACACAGAGCCTGCATAGTTAAAAAGATTGTACTGACCTTCATCGTATCTTTGCCTGGATACACTTCCTGGTACTGCACTGGGCACTCCCCCGTACAGCCCCTCCCCCACGAAGTCTGTGTAAAAAAGCATAAAGGACATGACAGCCATCCAGCTGCAGAGCTGAGCCACACACAGCTGCCTCATCACCCTGGGGACATGGCAGTAGCTCCTGTAAATAGCTGGGGTCATTGACCAGCAAGTCCTCAGCAGGCACAGCAGGGGTCCCAACTTCAGCAGCCTCAGCTTGCACTTGAGCAGATAGCAGCACGAGCGCGGCACGCTGCAACGGCCGGCTTCCATCACACTGCAACGGCCAGCCTCCATCACACCGGCCCTTTTATCCAGTAAAGTCTCCGATCCAGGTAGGCTGCTGCTGGCACATGATGGTGGTTCCTCGGACACAGTCATGGTGATGAGTACACTAGAGATGAAGATGAAGATGAGGAGGGAGAAGAGGCACTCAGCCTGACCCCCGAGGTAAGCAGAGAGCAGACCACGACTCCAGTCCAGTGCAGGCAGCAAATAGCCCACACAGCCTCCCAAGCTGACCATGAAGGAGAACATGGCGAAGGCTTGGCCACAGTCCTCCTCTTCACGGTACAGATCCGACAAAAGCGCCTCCAGTGGTGTGAAGCAAACCTGTCCGCAAAAGTCAAGGAGTCCCACCCCGAAGATGAGGAAGCCAACCTGTAGTACAACGCACAGTTACGTGTTAGAGGAAGCGTCATTTTAAACCTAAGCACTGAAGGGCATCAAAACAGGTGTCCTACCTGAAAAGTGCGCCCACCCCAGGCTAGGCGTGCAGCCAGAACGTCAGCGTGGGGAATGATGACCAGCGCCAGAAGCACTCCCAGAGAGAGCAGCAGGATGAAGGGCCGTCTCCTGCCGTAACTGCTGTGACAGTGGTCACTGGCTGAGCCAATCAGAGGGATGAACAATAGGCCAAGCACCGGACCAATACCTGAGAGCAAAACAACAGACACACTGAAGATGCTTGACTTAAGTATGGATGATCTGTGCTGAAAGCGATAATATTGTTCTGCTTATGAAGCAGCAACTGTACTTAAACAGGCAAGGCACATCGATATGACTCTGGTAATGTTGTTGAAGGAGCTCAAGTCCACAGCCCCACTCCTCTTCCACTTTGACTGCTCGGTGAAAATATCATTGATGAGAATAGGTTGGTGCAGGAATCAGTCCAAAAACTGGGAAATGAGTTAGCATTCAGTACTTCTCACTCGTATATGGGGTTTCAAAATATTTTATTTCAGATAAACACCTGAAATTAAGTCACTGATGAACACACACATACAAGAGTTTAATGTTAGTTTGAAAATAATGCATCAATTATTGCCCCTCTTTTGAAATTTTGAGCTGTGTTGTGTGTTTAAGACGATGGTTGCTAACAAAACTGCTGACAAATACTGAAAAAATGGCCAAGGGACCCTTATGCTGGTATTTCCAAATGTGTTTTTACAAACAATTCACATTTTACAGCCACAGCCGTGAGCACCAGTTAAAAGGGGTGAGAGAATATTTTAAACAAGCAGTTACAACGTAGCAAGATATGTTTGCAGCTGTAAATTAGGGACACCTCAAGATAATTAGGCAGAAAATGAGGGCAAGGAGTGGCGATGAGGGTATACTGCTGTAGTGATATTTCATACTACCTCTTCTGCACTATAAGAATTTACAAATAAACTATTTATGTCTAAGACGATTATTCTTAACTTTTGGTTGAAAAAAAATCCTGAAAACATGTTTCAGTTTCCACAGGTACTTCACAGATTATTAAAATATACCTTAAAAAAACACACATGCCTTAAATCTTCTTTAGCTTGACTGATTTACCGTGAGTTTATCCTGCCTTCTGTCTCACATTTAAAGTCCTTCTCACTAATGCACCAACAGGGGGTAAGCTACATGTTCCGCTCTGCCATCTTTGCTGGTGATCATTCCTACATACAGTATGTCCTGCTGCCTGGAGGTAACCCTCCCAACCCCTCCCCAGCTTTGTCTCCACATGAAGTTAGGTCTGAATAATTAGAACACAACAGGGGCACACATGCACACCTCAGATTTGTTATGAAAGGAAAATCTTTCAAAGGCACCTTGTGGAAAAGTCATTATTGGGTAGCATTATTGTCTGCATTTATTCTTGATCATCAGAAGCTCTAGATCTTACGCACGTAATTGGTCTGGGTTATTTTGAACATTTTATAAATGTATAAAGGAACAAGTGTGCACAACCTTTATCTCACATCCAAAAGTGTAATTTGCAACACTATCTGGTTGTGTACCGAATAGACGTAGACAGTAACTGGAGAGCATCTAAAAGCTGTTTGCTTTTAATGACAAAAGTGCAGCTTCTCAGCTCTTAGACAGGGGAAGAACTTGCAAAGTGTTCGGAAAAGCTTCAGTGTCATTGGCTTCATTGTCTAACATATTAACTACAGACTGCTACAAAATGCTTTACAATGAGCAAATGGAGAACACACCCTCAGTTTTTGCCAGTGCTTCAACTATATCTATCAGCACAGTCGGCTCAAGGTAATCAGTTAACGTGGTCAGTCATGAGACCAAAACATTGAGACAGTTACGTTAGTGCATGGAGGAAGATATTGTAGAAAATGAGTGAACAGTGCTGATGGTAAGGTCTGAACTCTGATCATTACTTTTCCTCTCTAAATGACTGCCATGTTTGCTGTTTACTTCTAACACAACAGGTAGTTATATGCAGTCTGAGGTCTTTTGCACTCGTAGCGCTATAACCCAGCTGCACACATCACACACATAAGATCATAACTTAAACTGCTCATGGCTCCAATCAAGGCAAATATGGACACAAGGACGCACTGCAGAAATATCTCTAGCCTCTGGTCCACTAAGTGTGGTAACAATCCACCCTTTTGTAGTGACCATTGATTTGTCAAACCACACTGATTGCTGATGTCAAAGAACCATAGTTTTGTCATTGTTGCCATGTCCTTTTCTGAGTTGGCAGCCTGATATTAAAAATCCTGACATGTTCAGGAGTGCATATATGAAATCAGCTACAGCTAAGAAATTATTCATTTTCCTTTCCACTGTTGAGCAAATAACCTTTTAAATGATTGATATCAATGATAAATCAATAAAGCATTTTCACATTCAGCTCTGATATTTCCTAGAAAATACCAAAGTGATCTAACCATACATTTTCTAACCTGCTTACCTGGGTAATTTCTGGGTCTTTCTTTGAGTGTGAATGAGTTTTAAGATAGGCTCTAGACATAGGCGTAAATCCTGGGGGGGACACAGGGGACGTGTCCCCACCACCACAAAGTTGTCCTTCCCTAAAATCCTGTTCAAGTAAGATTTTTCTAGTGGTACAATAACATGTTTTGATGGTTCAATACAAGTATCGCTACTTGAAAACACATTGTCAAACAATTTTAACTGTTAAAACATTACAGCCCCCCTCACAATGGTTTGGTCCAAACTGTTTCTCCCGGCGACCGGCAAGAGCCGTGTACACACAGAGGCAGGCAGAGGTGATCGAACAAAAGTAAGTCTATTAAAACACAGAATGTTTGACAAGTTGTTTATCACTCCACTTGTTCAACAAGCACAACATGAAAAGCAACATTTCACCTCCTGTGTTCAAGTCTGCCGACATGTTTCAAATTAACACAGCACGCGGCTGAAAGGCTGTTTATTTTTAAGCTAAAAAGAAATTAGCACTGCATGTAGCTCATCTTTTCATCTTAGTTTGTAATGAATCTGTGAATTGTACAGAGTTTTTCTCTGCTCTGTGACAATCAGAGAGGACAGACAGGTGACATGCTGGCATCCTCATCCTCTCAATATGACACAAGTATTACACTGTATTAGAATTCTCTTGAAACATTCATTTACTTTACTTCTATTCCAGATTTATTTATTGAAAAAGAAAGTAGTAATAACTTGGACTTGGATGTTCACTTGAACACAAACACTTTCTGATTATGTTCTGACTGTTAATTTCCACTCCTTATATTCCTCCAATTAAAACACTTTACATTATCTTTTTTTAAGTCAGGTGATTTTACTCTGGATATTTAGTTTAAAAGGTTTGTGAGTTTAAGCTTTGTAATATATTCAGATTTTGTTTGTTTTCTTTTAGACAGTTTAATAAAAGCATAAGCTTGTAGAATAGTTTGATGTAATTTGGTTATTCATTAAAGGTTTTCTTCTAGTTTTAGAACGTTTTTTGAGCTCTCAGTTTTTGTAAAGCTGCTGCAGTGGTGATAAGACTCGGGTTAATGGTGAGATGAGAAATTCTGTTTGGTCACAAATGGTGTAGTTCGCACCTTCCAACCAATACAACTCTTGGAATAGCTGGTTGAGCATAAACAAACCTGTAGACAGGTAGGATAAGGAATAACAAGGAACAATGACTTACAGTTCTTTAATATATATATAGTTTAATATAACTATGCAAGACATGTGAGAAAGTATCAACACAGCATAGCAAAAATGTAGCTTTTAATTTAAAGCTCCCCCAAGAATTATGTCTCCCCCAACATTGAAGAGGGATTTAGAGTTAGGTTGAGTTCAGAAAATACAAATGTCTTTGTTGGCTATGACAGTTTCGATGTTGAACCACAAAGATTTTTTGATGGTGTGCCACTAAAACCGTCTGCATACAGAATTTGACCTGATGATTTTGAAGTTCTTATGTCTTCTAAATTATATGATAAACGTTATGCTGCCTTAAAGGTAAATGCAGTCACTCACTGAGGTGCGATTTCTCTCCACCATTTCTCCTTTTACAGTCTGGTGGTAGCTCCTCTACAACATATCTCAAAGGTAGGGATGTTGTTTCCAGAGCTTTACCTCACTTTTTATCTGTCTTTTGGCTCTCACATTTGCAGAGCATGCAGAACAAACTGGAAGGACTTGATACGGGCACTGGGAAGTAAAAGACCAGTGATATCAATTTAAGAGCTGTTACCAATTCTCATCTTGAATTGGTTATCACTTCCCATCCCTAAACCATAAAAACCATTGCAAATCCTACAAAATTCATAAGTAACTGCACCTCCAACAGTGTGATTAAAACCAAAACACATGGAGCTGAGTGAACTTGTGTTTCCGATGGCTCTGGAGCACTCTGACAGGAAGCTCCAAAAGTACGAGACAGACAGGCAATTTGAGAAAGACGAATAAGATGACTGCAGCCAGCAGTCAGCGCCTCAATCGCATTTCTCTCACAGCAGCTGTGGAGGCCCATCACAACAATTCTCACCATCTACAGCTGGACAACTTACCATCTCACACACACTACTTACTGCAGTCCATGCATACAGACACACTAATGCTCTTTAGCTTTTGAATACAACACAAGCTGCTCTCTGGTTCTACTTGCACGCATATATCAGTCTGATGTCTGCCCTTACAGCCTACCTGATACAAAATGTCACATTCTACATATACCTTAAACTTTAATACAGCCCCAAATGATTGGATTTTAATGGACATCTCATTATCTCATATCCTATAAGAGAGGGAACAGGAGACAGAAAGTAACAACTGGAGGAGAAAGCAGCCAACAAATGGTGATTAGTTAAAGCAGAAAACAGCCGCCTGAGAACCTGACACTACAGCTTGGGGAAATTAACTTTAACCCTCCCAAGACACACTATCTGTCTTCATTCAAATAACACCCGCGCACCCCATTATAACAGAGAGAGATGACAATTAGGCTGAGTGCAATTTCCAGACTGGCTTATAGCATGTGTTGTTTGAGAGGAAATACACAATGAAATCATTTTTCTTCATATCTGTGGCTGTGTTTACAAGAAGGCAGAGTACAAGTGCATGTTTCTTCATCTTTAAAGTTGAATACACACTTCTGTCATCTACATGGGGCCTTTCTGTTTGGTTAAGCATTAACTATCATCTGTAGAGTCATGAGACAATGTCTCAAAGAGAAGCCTTTAGCTAAAAGCATGTGAAAGCTATTTGGGCTGACGGGATAATGCAACTATTCACATTGCTTACCAGTGCACTTGTTTACAGTGTGCAGATGTTTACCATATGCCAGTGCTAGTTTGTGTTTGAACATAAATGCCTGTGATTTAAGGCAAGTACAAGATAACTGAGCTTTTACTGTGTCAAAGATTACATCAGGAAAAACTCCAAACGGTTACGGTAAACTTGTACAGTCTACGTGAAGACTGAATGGTCTGAGGCTACAATTACACATCCAGAGATAAAATTGAATTATACATTAACCAGACATAATGTTGCGGCCTTCAGATGCACATTCTCTCTTGAGTGTTTGTGGTGTGTACATCTGCCTGTTGTACATTCAGTGACCAGCACACATGAGAGCTGCTTTCCATGCTTCATCCCTGCATTCCTTGACATGTGGGTTCAAAAAACGTGGAAATCTGATGACAGTAGGATTTTTCTCCCCTTCAATATAAAAACATAACAGGACATTAGATAAAATGCAACCAAGATTTTCAATTTTGATGCATAAAGCCTTTTTAAACACACAGTGTCCAAAATATTTTTGTACATGTTTGGAAAAGTAACCCCATTTGATTCTTTCTATCTCAATTCACAAAAAGCTGAACATTTCCTGAATTAATTGGAATTAATTTCTTCAATCATGATTACTTGAAGAAATGATAATCATTTAATTCTGAGCAGGAAGGGTTTGAAAACATGTATTTCTTCAACTGGTGAGAGTAGTCTCAGCGTAAAAGAAGAAAGGGCTCGACTGTGTTTTCTTCCATCCTACATGTCCTCAGCTTTTTTGTTCAAGGTCAGATTGTGTCAACTGCATGGAGTGTTGCTATAAAGGCAAAAGACTGAAGGAAGATGTGAGTTCATGTGAAATGTCCAAGTGGCTCTGTCATCTCTTCTTCAGTGTTTGCTTGGTTCAACTCTGCAGACCAGTCATGGAAGTCCTGCAGGATGACGGAGTGAAGCATGTGCCAAAAACAACATAACAAGTGTGGCACGCTGCCACAAAGGCCATGCAAGAAAGGTCATGCCAAATATGCCAAAAGATAGGCCGGCATCCACATTTGGGCAATGCTACAGTTAAGCCCTGTCCACACATGGACAAAAATGCTTTAAAACATTCACAGCATCCTTTCAAGGTTGGCCAAAACATCAGTGTGTGAATGCAGCTTAAGCTGTTCTTTGACTCACCTTCTTCCCCAAAGTTAGAATCCTTACTTTGATTCTTGGGAACAAACAGCCCTGGTATCTGTTTGATATCCCAGCAACAAAAACAGAAGCCTCGGACATCCAGTTTGGAGATTTTTTCTGTTTGAATTATCCAAATTTGCAGGAAAACTTCTGCACGCAATCTAATTTGTACAATAACAGAAAAAGAATATTTCGATACTTCTGATACTACATGTTAGAGTCGGCCAATTAATTAAGTTCCAACAATTATACACTTATAATTACAGCCTCCAGCGATCACAAAAACAGGGCTGTATGCCATGCTCGCTATGTCGGGTGCATGAAGCGCTCCCCTCCCCTCTTCAGCAGTGCTGTTTGTCTGCTCTGCAGAGTTGAACCGTACCAAGAACCAAAAAAATACACTCATGTTTTGAAGAACAGTGGATGAAACAGGTAAATATTCCAGTCAAGGCACATGACTCAAAAGACAGAAAACAAATGTGTGTGCCATGAGTCACAATGAGTTCAAGGAGTGGGTATGCCAGAGATCATACAGTGCAGTAGGGCTGAATGATTCTAGGAAAAGATCTAATTGCAATTTTCATTCAAAGCTATTACTCTAAGGCAAGGATGAAAAGTAAAGGCAAGAACTGCTTCCAATTGTATTTATTTACTAGAAACATGCATGTGCACTCATAAAAGTCCTTGACCAGTTATGACAACTGAAGAACTAAATATTGGCTGTCTCAACTAAAAAAATGTAGGGCAATAAAAAGCAAAATAAAATGCAAACAAACAAACAAACAAACATAAAACAATGTTAATTAGGTAATAATAAGAAAAACAAAATCCAACAATCCCAATAAAGGAAAAAAAGTCATGATCACTGACATGTGACAACATTGCCAGTAGCAAATAGCTGACACAACAGATCCAAAATATTTACAGCTTCAACAATAATTATCATGTTGTCTAAAATTGTGATTTATATCAGAAAACGATAATTGTTCAGCCCTACAGTGCAGGTCTGCTCCCTGTCTGTCAAAATGTCCAGGACTTTAACATGAGGTCATGAGTTTCTGCAGTGTGATTCAAAGTAAAAGCCCAGTCTGTTTTATTCAATGATAAGACTAACTGCAGTTTTACAGGCTGCTTTTTTTTCTGAATGGCTTTTTAGGCCATTTATACAGTTACTGATGTGACTCACATAACATCTTTTCTTATCTCTCTTTCCAACATAAACAGACCTTATACCTAATTTGAAAAATGTTAAATCTTAAAAACTCAGTTTATTGCCCAGCCCTACAAAGTAACCGTGTCCCCCTCTCTAAGTCTTTCGGGAGTCCTTACCTAGCACCATGGTCATGTAGCGCTCCTCCACCCCTGCCTCCAGCAGAAGCGGGGGCACGTATGTGATCCCAGCTGCCACACAGATCTCCAGGCCACAGGTCAGGGAGTTCAGCAGGACGAGATGCCACTGAGACCTCCATCCAGGCATATTTACAAGGGGCTGGCTCGTCTTTCCTCCCCTCTGGGATGGCCACTACTGGGGGCAGGGGAGGGGGGACGGACCCGGACAGGGACAGGGGGGCAAGCTTTGGGAGGCAGATGGTGCCCCAGTGGGACCGGAGGGCTGTCGGGGAGGGACAGCAGCACAGACACGTGGACGTCTTAGATGACCTGGAGGATTCATCGTCTTCTCAGCATTCTGGATCTGATGGAGAGAAAAGCCAGAGAAAAAGTCTTAACAACTATAAAACAAACAAACACAAAAAAACCTTTTTAACACCAGTTTGTTCTTATTTCAATCTCAGGCATTAATGATCTACTGATGTTTATGTTTTCAAGAACTTTTGGTTACCAGCAGTCATTCCCAGATTACAATGTCTTAACTGTGAGCAGCCTAAGGTTATTATAGTCACCTACACCAAGGGGGTTATTTTCTTGTTGGTGCTTGTCTGTTTCTTTTGTTTTGTTTGTCTGTCACGCTGTCTGTGAACAAGATACCTCAAAAAGTTCTGCACAGATTTTGATGAAACTTCAGTGGATGTTGGTCATGGCACAGGGAAGAGGTGATTAGATTTTGGGGGTGGTCCAAATATGCTGATCCAGGATTTTCTTCAAGGCTTTGCCAACATTGTAAGATGAAAAGGTAGAAGAAAATCCACACACCAAAAAAAAAGCTCCCTTGAAAATTTTTAAATATCAAACAGTGACGTTTCGAGCCAAACAGCTCTTCTTCAGACTTGACAGGGTGGCCAGTGAGGAGCCATTTAAAACAAGGTAGGTATACTCGTGACACAACCATAGACTGTAAAAAACATGGACGTCATGTTGCTGGGCTCAAATTGAAGCCCCCACAAAAACTGCTCCCCCTGGTGACTGGCTGAAGTATAGGTCAAATCTCCGTCTCCCCCATTCAGTGTGTAGTGAAACTTCAAAAAATTAATACACCTCGGAGAAATATTTCTCCCATCCGTATGCTGTGGTGATATGAAAGTATTATTGGGCAGCGTTTTTTCCAAGTCCTCTTTTTTCTGAAAAGTTTCTTTTTCATCAGTTATTAGAATTTAAAAATAACCGCAGTTTACGGCAGTTTCACAATGACTGTGTACGGCGTATGCTGGGGAGTTTTGCGACAGTTAACGAAAACTACATCCAGATATGGTCCAGATTCACTACTGGCTGCACAATGGCGGTGCCCTGGCGGGGAAATTATGGCTTCAAAACCGTTGAATGGTAGAAGGCGGAGCCACGCTATCCAGTTCTTATAATACATTCATGGACACAACTCATCTAGAATTGATGGTTTATAAATGCCTGACAAATGACCGTTATTCTAAAGTGTTACTGACAATGTTTTAAAAAACTCTAAAAGAATTATCACAGCCTTCCAGCTGACATCACAATCCAATGAAAACAGACTCTCATGTATCTTTTCCAGAAACATGACAACAGCAGCGACAGTAGGACATGATACTGATACATTCTCAGCTTCAGGACAGCAGGAACAACAACAGGCGGACACAGGAGATGAGTCAGCTGCACAGACGTGGCAAACACAACCAGACGTTTGCCAGCAGAGTTTCTCTCCCCATGCCACTTTGCTTGCCTTTTTTTAGTCTCAAAACGTGTTTTCTGGAGATTTAATGATCAGTCTCTAAAAATGGACTTGAGTTTAATGCTCAATCTCTTTCTATTCAGCATTTTCTTTTCCTTTGGCCATAATAACTCTAGTATTAGTGGGAGGCTCTCACACACTGCTTTTCCTTTGCCCACCCTTCCATTATCCTTATTGTAAAGCTCTCTCCTTCAAACGCAAGTATAACCATTGTTCATCTCTGTGTCTGAACCAGTTTTAGCTCCTGTATACTATATTACTATGCGGCAGGTATGATTACACAGTGCCCTTTACATAACTATAATCAGAGGCTGAACGTCAAGTCCAAATATAAAAATGAAAAAGTCAGAAACTATGTAATGTCAGTCAAAGTCAGAGTGGCTTTTTTGAACAACAACCACCTCCTTGTTATTTTGAGCTCACAATCTCAGGCTGATATACGAGTCAACCACACCTCGAAAGATAACCTCTCCACTGACAATACTGACATTCTTCACTTCAAGAATGAACATGGACAGGCTGTTCAATCTCAATCAGGTTAACTACGAGAGCTGAGAAATAAAGCTACATCCCCAAACTAACCAGTCAAGTGGTTACTGAAGAATAAATACACAGAGAAAGTCACATTATCTTTGGAGCATTCTTTTCGTTGTCAGAGCAGTCAGTACAACCGGACTGGTGACAAATCAGTGGTTCCTAAAGGGGGGTCAGAAAGACCAGACAGACTGGGTGCAACACTGTATACCTAATTCCCATGGTCCTCAGTCTCCGGTTCAGATATTTAAGTTTGAAAATCCTTCGTCAAAATAATCATTAAACATTTCAAAATGGTAAATTATTGTGATTATGTTGAACTGACAACAATACAAAAGTGTAGTCTTAAATGAGTCCTATAACCAAGGGGTTAGTTAGAATTTCAGAGGTATTTAAGAACTGTTTTTTAAAAAATAATCTGAAATGATCTCCATGATAAACTCATGCAAACTAGATTTAAAGGTTTTGTTCAGTAACAGTATTTGTGTCTAAAATTTTCCATCTTTCTAGATTAATTATTGTCTTTCTAAAAAACTCTTGCTAACTAACTGCTAGCAAGGACTACAAAAATGGCTGGCAGACTAACAAAGTCATTTCTGATGATTTTTTTAATGATGCTGTAACTATTTATACTTGCCCAATTTGATCCAATCATTGGATTGTGGGAAATTCTCAAATAAGAGGTTACATCATGATGATATGTGTTGAAACTGCAGTTTATGTCAAGAAAAGTGTCTTCTTTTTTCATCCTGCAGTTTTTCTTCTTTGTTGTGTCTACTACTAAAAATGGTGAAGAATAAACATCTTGGTTTTGTCCCACTTTCCTGATCCATGCAACAACTTTAAAACCCTATTAAAATTCTATTTCATATCGGAATATTTTCTGTTTTATTATTAAAGTAGGTTTTTTTTTATTTAATGTATTTTTGGGGCATTTTTGTGCCTTTATTGATAGGAGAGAGACAGTGGATAGGCCTGTGAAAGAGGGTGAGAGAGTAGGGGAAGACACTCTGCAAACTGGTCACAGGCGGGATTCGAACCTGGACCGGCAGAAGCAAGTACATGGAGTGCCTGGTTGCTAACCACTCCGCCAAACCAGCACCCCATTAAGGTAGATTTTTAACCAATGGACTGTCATAATAAAAAGACTAACCAGGTCAATTCTGTGTCCTCAGAAGGGACATGGCATTCTTAATGATAAAGTAAAATGTACTGATATCAGTACTGTCTGAGATTAGGTAAAAATGTCAATATGCTGGATGCCTTTGCCAGATTTATTTGGAGAAATAAAAGGAGAAACAGAGTGTTAAAGCAGCATTACTTCATTTCATATCATCAGACTGTTTCTAGCCTGTGTGCATACATCCAGATCTTACTGCTCTCTGGAAGGTAAGATTTAGATCAGTATTGTCGTCATCGTCCTCCAGCGAGGTGTTAGTTCTTTACAAGTAGAGGGAAAGAGCAGGAACAGTCAGAACAGCAGCAAAGCGGAAACAACAAGGTGCTATATTTGCATTTGGTGTGACATTTCTCTGCCAATGCAGCCCATCTGTTCTCTGCCAGCAAAATGGATGTCACCCTTTCCAGCAAAGACTTGGGTAATCACAGAAATGAGCTCAGCTCAGTGAGTGATCTAATCCAATCATGCTGCTTTCCAAGGAATGATATATTTTGTGGTACAAAAAAATAAATCTGTTTCATTAGGTAACATACTCTGAGCATGTTGGCTAAGACAAAATAGGAGGTGAATAATGGTTTCTCAAGAGCACAGAGTCATCTGGGATGTTGCAACATGTTGCTCCAATCACAAACTCAGCAGATTTCTGAGTTATTTGCACCGATCGAGGTGCATCTACTCCGGATTAAAAAGTTTAAAAGATTAAAAAAAACTTGTTCAGTGTGATGGACAAGGCCAATTCACTCTTTTCTGCGGACTCCATCGGCCACAGTATCATCCAGTCTGCGCTGAGTTTGCAGATTTGATTATAACTCAAAATGTCAGAAATATCCAAGGTAAACTTCCTAACAGCAATCTGATACCTTTATACCTATATCAACTTTATTCAGTCAATATTTAAAAAAAGGGACACTTGTGGAGCTTGTAAATTGTACCTACCAGGCACAGTTTTTGGTATCATTGATGAAGTTCAAGGCAGCTGAGCTGAAACTGAAATTTGTTTCTGCAGACCACTAAATATTGCCATGAATCAGGGAATTCAACACAGATATGATCCTCCTCCGGTTGTCAGCTTGGTAATGTTGTTTATGACTTCCCAAATTTCCTCAGCTTTAACTAGAATCTTGTTTCACTGCTTGCAACCATCTTTTGAAGAAGACTTTTCTTCCTTTGACGGAACAAATCAGGGGGGCTTGCAGCTCTATCACCTCTACTTCTTCCTTTGTTGTGAGAATGTCAAGGTGGTTGCTAAGCCACGTTATGATGATCCTGTGGGACTGGATTATATGTTGATTAAACTGACTGATTCAATGTTTGTGATGAGAAAGATTTGAACAAAAGAAAAGAGAATGTTTTCTGCAGCTCACCTGAGTGCTTTTTTTGCTTCCCTGTGTTACAGTCTTTCCAACAGAGAAACAACTTCAAAGTTGATGCATGGTTAGCAGATGGATTATACTGAAGAACTTTTACTTTATTGAGGGCCTGACACACTTCTAGGGTTGTTTTTTTAGTAAACCGAATAAAGATGAGACAACTTCCATGTACGTGTTTGTGATAATAGCGCATCTTGCAAACTTAACTACAATAACCCTTCAGCATATAAACTACAAAGTCCATCTGTGCGCCTTTACTTGATAGATAACAGCATGCATTTTAATTTTCCTTCAAGGGAAATTCAATTTTTGTGATACAGTATTTTGGCTGAATCGAAGCAAAACTCTTTTAGTCTAATTTGTATTATTTTTTTTTTTACTGAAGAGGACAAAAATCAATTCAATTGGACATAAACTGTATGAAAAAAATCAGAAATTTTATTTTAGGCCCATATCATCCAGCTTTATGACCCTATCAAGGTATCCAGAGCCATGACAAACAGAACGAACAATATCCCTACTGTTCCAAGACAAGCCAAAGTAATCCCACGAATGAAATTACACTAGTAGCATTAATTACAGAGGTTTTGAAATGGATGTACAGCTGCAGTGCTGTTCACACACTTCTGTTTAAGGCCTATTCACACTGCTGTTTTTAGCAGATGTATTTACGCCCAGTGACATTTCACTTGAACTGTGAGAGTCGCAGTGACAGAATGTAGGGGGACAAATTGAACCCCCATCTCAAACCCACCCATTGCTTAATCTGCAGAGGTAGCATCTAAGGCTACGTTTACATGGACACTCTCTGACTTAAAAACGCAAAAATGTGTATTCAAAGTCAATCCGCTTTCAGACGGAGACGCTAGAGACAAATAAAACCACTGTAGTGTGCATGCCGGTTCAGTAGATGGCAGTGTAGCCTTGCAGAGAGGCAGCACTGCTACAATACACGTACGAAAAAGAAAAACATTTCACAAACAACAATGGCGAGTGGGCACGCTAAGAAGCAGGAGTTTCTTTTCTGAACAACAAATCTGTCTGGGTAGTTCTGTCTGGGCATGTTAAGCGGCACAAACGTTATTCGGTAGACGACCAAAGCTGTTGTTGTTCCTGGTATGCGTGCACAGCCTGCATGTGAAAGCGTACTGCGCATGTGGTGACGTCAGCGTTTCACCCTGAAACGCTCTGATCTGAGTTTGCAAGGCACTGCATGGAGAGTGTATTGAAAACTCTCCACTCTGGAGCCTGGTTTCAGAAGTCTGTGGATTTAACGAATCCAGGTACCGTTTCCATGTAAACAGGAGGCCAAAACGCAATGAAAATTTATCGGACTCTCACTGGGGGATAATATCACAGTGTTTGTCTGTGGTTGTGTGCATAGAAAAAAAAACATCTGCCTTGTAGCACACCCCCAAAGCAGTACTGTGGTAAATTAACACAAATATCACATTATGGCTAAATCAAGGTGATTGTCTTGAGGTGTAATGATAACAGCGCATTATTGCAGTACATTTTTTTTTTTAGAAATGCACTGTTAAAAGGGTTCGAGACAGACGATCAAATGGAATTTTTGTTTTTCTTCCCACAATGAAGCAAGCATGCTTTTGTTTCCTTCTCTTGCTCAAATGCAACTTCTGGATTTCCTGCAGAAAGCCTTAATCAAACACTTAAGGAAGCTCAGGTTTTGGCACTCTGGCATTATCCCAGAGATCGATGTTATCAGACTTCCCCGACCCACAACGCTCATCTGAACATCCTTGTGCCTGTAGCACCACAGTAATAAAAACTCTTATCCAAATGTCATCAATGATGCCATCAGTCTCTCCAGCATTCATACAGCCTCAGCGATGTCTTCATGAGTTCTTTGATTTTCAGGCTCTCTAAGAATGTGTGGAACAAAGCGACAGTGTTAGCAGGCCGGACCGAGCAGGGGCCTGGGTCACGGGAAATAAGACCATTTCACACCCATCATCTTATTCCCACCCAGCCTGGGCACGCTGAAAAGCACCCATCAGGGGACCAGCCTTTGCCCCTGCGGCCTGTCTGGCAACTACAACCCCCTACCAAAGCATTCTGTGCATGCATGGATATGTACAATCAGCTCCCCTCCTCCTTCCACATCTCAGCATTTCATCCTCATCCCTCCTCTACTCCCCCCCGAGGTCAGCTGTCTCTGACCTGCATTCTAAGAGGAGCCTTTTGACATATCTGCCCACGAATGGTTATGCCTTTATGGTTCTGGGGTCTCTGTGTGAGTGCTTTCTGCTGCTGCCCCAGCTGACTCTCTGTCAGACGTTCTCACCGAAAACAGAAGGGCCCTTGGTGGCAAGCATGGAGACATCTGATTGGTCTGTCTGAGACGGCGTGGCTTGTCTGGACCACTGCCCAAACGCAAGGCAGATTCCAGGGGTTTGTAAATTAAACGGTTGCTGAAGTTTTGACCCGGAGTGGCGTGGTAAGTCGGAGGAAGAATGGATATGATGGAGGAACAGTGGCAGAAACAGAAGAAAAGCAGAGCATTTACCATTCCATATATCCACCACACAGTCATGAAAATAAAACCCATGTTTGCTTTAAATATGGATGACTAAGACCAAAGCTAGAGGGAGACGCTTTAAAAACAAAAGTGTACGAACAACAAACATGTTTTCCACTTCCTGAAAAAACTCTTTCAATCACGTCCTCCTGCTGCAAAACGGAGTTCCTCTTCTGGGACAATAACATAATCTAAATTTGAAAACTTTTTGGCAAACCCACAAAACTTGTAACAGGAAGACAGAGAATGGGATGGACCAGTAGTAGCCAGTCAGCAGCCATATTTTATTTAATTATTTAGATGTATTCATGAATATGCTGGAGCCTTAATTGCCCTGAACGAGTCTTCTCATGGGATTAATAGAGTTCTATCTTATCTAATCTGCAAGATAACACTGTTTGCTCGCTGTTGACACTTCTACATTCTCACAAAATGTTACAGGTGAGCTGCCTGTATAAGCAAACCTTTTATTACTCCTATTACTTTATTCAGACTTTTAAATGCCTTGCAAAACATTTCCTAGAAGCTGCATTGAGGTGACGTTCTGTAAGAAATATATAAGAAAACAGCTGGGTGACACATAAAGATGTGTTGTACACCAGTATGCTTGTATACTTTAACGACTCCAAAAAAATATAGCATTGAGGGCAAAAGCAGTTAGCACAGTTCTGAGCTTGGTTACTTCATGCACCATCTCAGATGAGGTGAAAATGTTTTTGTTTTTTTTTTTTGCATTAAAATAATGCAGCTCATTCCAAAATGTTCACCAGTTAAGTGCATGTGTGAAAGCACTAACCCTGCAGGGAAACTCAAGAAGAGTTCAGTAACAGCAATTCTTCCAATAGTCCAGGACAAAAGACTCTACAGTCCCCCCCCCCCCCCCCCCAGTCTTGGCTTGCCGCTCTCCCGTCACCTGAAGTATCTTAGCACCACAGTTTGGTCTGGCTGTGGAAGTCAGTTGGGGGTGTTGGTTGGGGGCTGCTTTCGTCAGCTCTCCCACTGCTCTATTACCAACTCTATTCAGCTGCAGGGCCCCACAAAAACAGTCCTAACAACTCAGAGCAGTTTTTGTACAATACAAAACAGGCTTTGTATACATTGTGCCAGAGAGAGAAACGTGATACAGTGAGGTATCAAGTCCATTTCCAAGTCTTTTACTAACGAAGAGCTCAGATGGTCGGATGTAGTGTGTGCTGTTGGGTGGGCAGGATGGAGGTGGGGGTCACAGCAGACAGCAGGGTTTGGAAAAGAAGAGAGGAAGGAATTGCTCTGAGATGACATCAGAACCACAAGCAGAGTCTCGGCTGTGGCTGCAGAAACCTCGGCAGGAGGCTCTAGCTGTGTGTTTGGCTCAGACTGAATGACTGCAGCCCCACCGCCTTCCTTCGTGTGGGGGCAGCAGGACAAGCTTTTCTGCTGTCTGCTTCTCTGGCATTATTCCTGCAAACCCCTCTGTCTGATTTGAATTTTGAACTTTAACACAGGACTAGCCAAAATCAAACAATATAAAACCTGTTTCAATACACTGACAAGAAAAACTGAAGTTCCACGAAACCAGTACTCAGTGTATTTGTTTCAGATAGTAAGTAAGTAATGTTTGAACTCACTGTCAAAATCACACTAATATGTCTGATTATTTTTGCTTCAAAATACTGTCAATGGATTTAAGCAGTTCAGATAAGGATGCACTTGATTGACCAGCTAATCCATCAGTCAAATCCCTGGGTTCTCTGCATTAGAATCAGTTCAGCTTAATTAATGCTTTCTTATTCTTCTTTTTTTTTTTTACCAATGCAAAGTAGCATCACAATCTTACACTTCCACGACAGCAGGGACAGGCAACCAAGAGAGCAACTTTATTCTATTAAACCATCAAAGGGCTAACTTATAGATACACAGAGTAAGTTTACCAAGAAGATGAACAGTTGTTCTGTATACCTGTGTACAACCATTTGACTCAAGCTGTAAGTAACCAGGGACCACCAGAGGTGGTGGTGCTCGCACTGCCGACACTGCTAGCTAGCTAGCTGCACTCTTCAACCAAATCAGGAAGCAACCTCTCGGAGCATAAATGAAGACCCAGACAGAAATGCCAACATTTGTTGTACCATGAGTATCACTTGGGGCTGGCTCCAAAAGACAAACAAACGAACAAACAAACAAAAAACCTTAAAGACAGTATGACTGTATGCAGGGTCTTTACTGCCTTCATACACATCTCGTAAGGTGGTAAACTTGTGTGCACGAGTTTTTCTTTTGTTTAAGATTTATTAGGGATTTTTGGTTACCTCTACCAGGGAGGATGTGTTTTGATGGCACATAGTTGTTTGTTTGTCTGTTGGTTTGTTAGCAAGATTACGCAAAAACTACTAGACAGCTTTTGCTGATATTGGTGTTGGTAATGTCCCAACTTAAAAATGACTAGATTTTGGTGGTGCTTGCCTTAGCAAACAATTGTTCTTGCTCAGTAACTGTCTAACTGATGATATCAACATGATTCTTAGTGCGAGGTGTGGATTTATCATCATGTCTGGCTTACAGGTGTAACAGCAATATGTGAGCTACCTTGGAAGACGTTTGCACTCACTGAGTGCTTTCTAGTTGGAAATGCAGCTTTGCTATTGGTCAGTAGGCCAATAAATCCAATGCTAAAGCTAGAATAGTTGAGATAACGGGCAGTATGGAAGCATTCAGAGGACATCACCATAGTCCTTAAGGCTCCTATGACATGACTTCTTCCAATTCTTTAACAGTCTATGACACCAACTTGTTGCTTTCCCAATAATATTGTGATCCCTCATTCAATAAATACAAAAATAAAGGCAATTTTAAACTTTCTAATGTGTTAGAATAGTCAGCTTAAAGTAAGTAAACTTAATTGTAACTAGGGATGGGAATCGAAAACCAATTCCAGTTGAGAATCGTTAACAGCTCCATCAAAGAATCGATATCATTAATTTTTTTGCTTATCAATTCCCTTATCAATTCCTTCCACTGACAGGGTTCAGAAGTATCAGAATTGTAGCATAATTTTCATTGCACCTACTACACAACCTTAAGTGAGTGAAAACACCAGCAACTTGCAGAAGCAGTTATCTATGCTGTGACTTGTTTGACATTGTTGCCACTGAAAATCAGACCAACATTTGCCCACATGAAAAATCTGCAGGAATCGATAAGGGAATCGTTAAAGAATTGGATCGATTAGCAGGATCGTTAACAGCATCGACACTGATAAAATCTTATCAATTCCCATCCCTAATTGTAACTGTGGATTTTGTTTTTAAACTTTGTTACTCCTTGATACCAATGACCACTAATGAAAGAGACAAAGTCTTTCCAAATGAACGTTATTAAGAGGCAAAGAAAACTTTGACCTACAACACAATTCTGTAGCACTCCTTCAACCACTCAAACAAGTTTACATGAGGCAAACATTTAATAATATTGCACTGCCAAGAATGCTGCAATATTTCTAGCACCTCAGACTCAAGGGAAAAGCAAAACTCAGAGGACCACAGACATGATTGTTCTTTTCATCTCCTCGGAGGCAAACTCCACGGGTTCTACCTGGTGTCGAGAAAACAACATGTGCGTGCTCTCATCTATATTGGACTTGTTACCCTGAAAAGCAGAAGGAATTGTCAGTTTCCTTATCTGTCATCAGGCCGATCCATGGTAGAGGTTTAAGTTGAAATGATTGTGCCCGGTCAGAAATTGACCAGGCTTCTTAGCTTCCTGTTAAGGACAAAGAAGCAGTAGTACTTGGCTTAGTTGTGCAAAGAGTGAGAAGTGACCTCAACCTTTTTCTTGTCACTTTCTAGGGGGTGTTTCCCCAACTGATGTGTCAGGTTATTGGATGTAGACTACTTTAACACTTCATTGGTCACACTCCTGCTCTGGAAAATTGCATTTCCAGATTAAAATTTCAATAAAAATAGAGAAAAAAAAAACAAATAAAAGTGGACATGTGACTGAACCACACTTAACCAACAGACTGATGCACCTGCTTTCCATTTTTCTACTCTGAATACACATAGAGTGTTTTTCATACACAAATGAAATAACTGCTGCTTAGATTAGACAGAGAGAGCTTTTGTTCACAGCAGTCAAATAAGACACCCAAAGGTATCTACTTAATTTAAATATCCAGTAACCGACATAAAGTATGCTTTACTGCAGCACACACCTCTATCGTGCATGAGCTGATCCTTTATGATTTTTTTTGTAAAATCTGATTGAAGACTATCTCAACAAGAATTTAAGATCTGCAGTTCTCTTTACTTTTTCATTGTATTTCATTTTAAAGGCAGGCACATCCATTCATCGGTTATCTTCACCTTCTATCCGTTTCTCAGGAGCAAGGGTGGGGGAATATAGCCTATTTCAGGTGAAATTAGGAAAGAGGCAGGGTACACCATGGACTGTTTGCCAGCCAGAAACTAAGCTGCCAAAAAGAGGGAGAAAACTCTTGACTGCAAATGAGTTACCTCTTGACTGATTCATTCCTCAACTAACATTTCAAATTTAAAATGAATCCTTTTTCAAATCTTTGCCATGATGTTCATTATTATGATGGAAAGCTTATTGGGTCAAAGTTGCAAAAACTTTGAGAACCATGGTCAAAAGTAACTATGTGCAAGGTCCTCTGACATCCTATTTTCACCCATATCACTTCAACTACCCTGAATTGCTAGAACAGCAAAAATGAGTCATTACTTCCTTAAATCAGAATCTGAGATAAAACGACATTTCCATATATGGGCAGGACTGACAATACACCTCCTCCTCACATACTAAACCATAGTTTTTTCAAGGTCAAGCCTTCAAAACCTCCACTGGAAGACTACTAAAATGTACCCAACAAAAAGTGCTAGGAATTTTATTTTGTTAAATTCCAATCCACAAAGTCCAATACCAATGTGGCTACAATCAAGGCGGATCATAAAATAGCAATGGGAGCTTAATTTTTCTTCAGCAAAATACTACAGACAATTACAATAAGTTGGTTCAAACACCCACATGGTTAGTTAACAGACAGGTACAATGTCCAACGAAATTCAATATAAACATGGAATATCACAGAAATGGATGTAATTTAATTCATTTTTGTTTTTCAGAATAAAAAGGAACAAATATCTCATGGAAATGCTAAAAAAAAAAACTTCTCAATAAATTAAAACCCAGAAAACACAATATGAGAAAAATAAACACTTAATTTGGGAAAAAATAAAACTGATTTTTTTAAGAGCCCAAAGTAGAATATGAGGTTATATGATTTTAATAGTTACCATGTTAGCTATTGTCCTCTGTGGTCTTTTGTTGACGCTGACAAGTTAGAAGCTCTTTTTGTTAGTACAAAGACTAGATGTTAGATGTCACATCATAGCTGTGTTAAATGTTAATAAATACGCTCATCCGTTTAATCTTTTATCAGGTAGTTTATAAACCACAAATAATTTTGCTGATAGCTTAACATGCTAACTAACTTCCCATAATGCGGTGCACAACCAGAAGTCATGAGAATGTCTACAAGGCCGTGACATTAGGACTTTAGGCTTGGCTTGTTTTACAATACTGCCTTGTGAACATAAAATGATCAGAAGAAAAAAAAGCTACAATTAGTTTTGTTTTTCAACTGTATTCAAACAAAGCATATAAGCTGTAGGAGTGAAAAACTCTTATGATGCTTTAATATACAATGTTAGGAAATACACTACTTTGGATAAAGGAATAATATAGTTTTTCTCAAAGCAGTTCCACGGCTTTTTTAGCATTAATACAAAGACAAATCTGCATTTCGGCATCATCTGGTGACAAATGCATACTCACTGGAGTGATGTGTTAATGGTAATACCAGAGGCTGGAAATGCTAACAATGACAAGTTTAGCCACATCTGCGTGATTTAGTTGGCTACTGTCACATTAGCTTGCCCACTCAATGTTTTTCGGCCAAAATCAATCAAAAACACCCTGCTTTTTGGTTTCCTTCAACAATGCCCAGGAAATCAGTTGGTACCTCTCCAATTACCAAACCAACTACCAAACATGGCTCTGTCGGGACTTGAATCGACCACCCTTCAGTCCACAACCCAGACCCTTCTAGACTGAGCTACTGTTCAGTTATTTGGTGTGCACCGAAGTCTGAGTGAGCTTTCACACCTCTTCAGATAAAAGAACTGCTCCTGCAGAGAAAGTTTGTTTGTCCAGATAAAATGTGTTGGATGTGAAAGCTACCAAAATGTCACATCCAAAGATGTTGAACTCAAATTAGCCCAAGTATTGTAACAAAATCAAAGAAAACCAGACCTTGCCTCTTGCCACTTTCAGTAGGAGACATTTTGTACCCTCTCCTCCACTCTTTCAGCCCCCCTTCCGTTTGTCCACCTCTCTTATATCCTTCTCTTCCAGCTGTTCTACATCTTCCAGAGACCTGTCATCCACATGAGGACACCATCAGACCTCTGACAGCCTTTTTCCACCACACAACACCACGTTTCCTTCTGTTTCTGACAACTGCATAATAACACGGAACTAGTTTAACTACCTAAATAAAAACTTTTAGTGTCTGATTTGTGCCGGGCCCCTGCTCACTTAAAAGGCAGCTCTGACTCTGCGTACCCTACCCCCCGTCTGTAATCTTAAGCCCACATCCATCACTGTGACCCTTGACCCTGCCTTTCACTGCAAATCATGTGACCGACCTAACATTTCAAAGCTGTCCACTGCTACTACTCTCCTCCTGCACTGTCTTCTAGCCTGGTTAAAAGAAAAGTCAATCTGTCACCACTCCTTTTAAAATAGTGCCATCCAGGAGAGGATATGATGGAACAATGTACATCTTATGAAGGAGCAGGGAAGATGACCTTGTCTCATTTTGAGGGTTTAATGACACTCATCACTGTGCCAAAAATGTGAAGTCCTCTTTCCATCACTGCACCTAATTATAGTCATGACTCAGAATAAATCCCTGTAGTTTTAAAAGACCCAAAAAGATGGCAGGAACTAATAGTTCATGGCTCCTTAGAGAGAAATGCCAACAGTGTCCTCCAGAGTAATTTAAATACAGAAGTGGGATATTGAGTCTTAGAGTCAAATCTGTTGAGTGAATTCTTCACATACAACATTTAAAATGCCATAAAAGCTTTATCTTCAAGTAACTAGGGATGTGACAATACACTCAGCCAAACATACAATAAGCACTCTGGTTAGGGATGTAAATTTTAACTTCTGAAATATGTAAGAAAAGTTGACTCTTGCAATTGGTAACAAGAACTAGTTTGGTAAACATATTTTTGATTTGTCAAAAAATATGCCTGGGCTGTATTTTACCTGCCTTCAAGTAGACAGGACTGTCAGAATCGACTAGATGTACAGCTCTGATAAATGTGTTTCCTCTGCTAGCTCTGCTACTCAGATGCAAACAAGCACAGTAAACAATTAACTTGTTCAAACAATGCTTTTGGCATTATATACTCTCAGAAATACAGACAAAAATGTATGTTTACCATGCTAGGTTGTTCTTTTATAAAGACCAAGTAATGCTGCTAACATTAATGACTTTGCACTAAATCCATTTTACAGGATCATTTTCCACTGAAAATGGGACCATACTGTGTTTGTTTCGTTTTTGTATCTCTCGCACCTTGGCTCGTGCTGGCGCTTCAGCAACGTGGCGCTGTTGCGTCGCAGGCAGCATGTGCAGTGGAATTTGCCCAACAGACTACAATGGGAGCGAAGTGCTCCGCCGCTGCGCTTTCACGTCCAGTGGAATTTGGGGGTCAGACCCAGGTCTGCTGGCAGTGGGAAAGGAGTCACGTGCCAATTGTTAGTGGATTAACCCCATTGAAAAAACCCACATTGACCCGCTAATTTTAGTGTGAAAGTGGTATATGCGGGCTGTCAGGTTTTTCATGTGTAAAATCATTGGGCTTAAGCAAAAAAGTTATAACATTTTTGCACGGACATGAAAATGTATCTGCAAGGTGGGCAAAGACCAGTGGTTGCTGATACACGCCACACGTCACTCTGCAAACCAATTTCTCATTGTTCATCTAATGATGATGTGATCTGCTGTTATGTAAAAAATGACTAAATTTTCACTATTTTCTGAGAGCTCTCTCAACTCTAAACCTATAACATACACAATTGTATCATTTTTTTTTTTACTTACTTTATTCTTATAATGTTTTTATTTTACTTTATTTTTTGTAATAGCTCGCCCAGGATCTACCATATAGGCTTCAGACCTAAATCCTGAAAACATGTAAATAACTGAAAGAAAAGTACCAGAGATACTCTAAGTATTCACTCAGACATGCACAGACCAAAGGCAGATCTCATTAATCAGTTCAACCTGAGAGGAATGCAGGCTTGGTTTGGTGTCCTTGCTGTGGTTGTAGGGAGTGAATGTTTGTGTATTTGGGCATATGTGTGTATGTAACACGGGGTGAATCGAGGTAAGCCTGCACACAAGAATGTATCCAACTTCAGCTCAGGGAGCGACCGTTATCATCCTGGCCTATGCAAATGGCGCAACAATGGAGATCAGTAGAGTTCAGCCTGTTGTGAGTCAATGTGGCTGATAACGTGCCCCCCCATAGAATGCGGCCTTCCACTCACTGAAAACCTATTGTGTCAGGATGAAAGGGCTAATAAGGGGAAAGCATACGCTAATGAGTTTGCATTCTACAACAATCAGGTGTGTTTACATTAAATTAATGAAGCAGTCGGTATATTAGCAAGGTTCAATCAACAACTGCTTTAACTAATTTATCATCAACATGTGAAGACACAGTGTTTATGCAAAATTAGTCACATCTTCTTAATTATTTCTTATAACAACTTGTTTATAGTTACCTTAGCCAACATGACAAGTCATAGCAGATCAAGCAAGCAACTTCATTAGAGTCAAGCAATGTGGGTCATCTTCGGCTGATCATTTTTAGCTGATTGATAAAACTCATTAATATGTATTAAAAACTCGATATCTTCTGTCATATTTTCTAAAGAATGAGAGCACTGTCTTAAACTGCACATGTTCATTAGCAACATTTTGCAGTTTTAGACAGAACGCGTCTCTGCATTCTTTATATTTAAAACAAATCGCCCAATAAAGGGTGTTCCTGACTTATTTTATGTTTGGTAGAGGTAGCAAAAGGCAATACAAAATATGTGGTTTAATTAAAACTACAACCATCCACAATTTGTACAGCTTTATCTCTTTAAGGGTTGGGGTAGAGTCGAGAGCCAATCCCAGCTGAAAGAGAGGTGTATACCCTAAGCTGGTCAAAGACCAAGTACAAGGCTGTCAATACAAACAGGAAACCATTCATACACATTGACAAGGCAATTTTAAATCCCCAGACTACTAAACGTTGTTCTTGGTCTGGAAGGGAATCTTACATAAAACTGTCAAAAATACTTTGTATTTTCTTTCTTGATTTAGGTGAAATGAAGCGGATTGTGTTTAGTGAAAACATAGTATCGTCTTAAATTGACTGAAAGCCCCTGAATGTTGTTGTTGCAGACTTTGCGATATCAGTAAATGTCGTATCACTGTCCAAAGAGTCAATATTGTATTGTGTCGTCATGAAACTGGTGATTTACATCCTTGTGAGTTTATCAAGCGTCCACTTGAGGCTGGCTGCAGGACTGCTTCAGATTTAATGATTGTTTGCAGGAAACAGACAGTTTGTACAACCTTAATAAACATCTGTACATCCTGTTAAACAAAAAACATCTTTGGTCTAAAGGTATAATCCATCTATGTGCTCTCACTGTGTGGCGAGTGTATTCTTTGGTTTCTATTTTTTTTTACAACCGCTTAAAAGAGGTCTTAAAGTAGGCCAAATTTGGGCTTGTTTTTTAAACTTGGTTGAAATTCCCTAACAGTCATGTTTTAAAACATTCTTTTTTAAGCAATGCAAAGGTCACTTACAAACATCTTCCTCAAAAATGACTTAAATTAAACCTTTATTATAGCATACAGATGACCTTTCACTGCTATCAGCACATACAATACAGACTTCAGATCACACGCTCGAGTGAATTCATCACTTTCAGAGGAAATTCATCACGCTTGACTAGCGAACAGCATCAAAAAACATCCCACATGTTCATCTTGGCTCTTTGCTGTTAGAGGAGCCTCTTTGTTATCCTGTGAACCACTGGATGATAACACAGAAAGACTCCAAATGTTAAAGAAAAAGAAAAACACGAGTGGAGTGTTTTAGCAGAAGTGTACTCACCAGCCAAGAAGCAAAGCTCATAGATTCATCTCGAGACATGCACTGCTGATAATTGAGCATGTAACCTATTCTAAAGGCTGCTCCCTCCCTCCCTTTCTCCAATCAACACGCTCCTCTCAACCACAGCCTGAGCATATCTGACTCTTCTGACCACCTGTCTCAACTCTGCTGAAGACTCTGACTCTTTTTTAAACCCTGCTGTTTTTTTGTGTACCCTGCTCCCTCCTCTCTCATTAAGCCCACCTCCTTTGCATCCCTCCCATTATTCTCCCCCCCCTCCCATGTCCTTGCCCTCGTCTCCTCCACTCTCTCTCTCCTCTGTGCCTCCTCCTGTAAGGTGGGAATTGGGAAAATCCCAAAGCACTTGAGGAATCCTGGCTCTTTCTGTCTGCCACTCTACAAACTGACTCAAATCAGTTTTACGCTGCATGTTATTTAAGAATAATCAAAGCAGAGAAAAAAAAACATGGTGCAGAGAACGCCTCATAACACACTCTCACCTGTGCCGTATAATAGGAGCATAACAGGCAGTTAGGAGACAAAGAGTGAACTGATATCATCTCACAACCCCACAGTGAGGCCACTCCCCTGTCTCTACTCTTTCACTATCTATAACCACTCCCTAAAAGTTAGGCATTATACCCCCCAACCCAGTATCATGTTCAGGGGCTGCTCTCCCACCCCATCTTATTACATTCTGTCTTGGAGCCTGAACATTTAGCTCACACTACTGCAAGACCACTTGTCCATAGTCTGTATCCACCCTTATCTGGGTTCAGCAGCTTAGCCAAGAATAAGCCTGTCTGAATTCATAACACACACAGATAAACCAACAAACTAGGGATCTAGTTAAACAAATCTTTAAATGGTTTACATGAGGGCCGCAGCCATCAATTATTTTTGTAATCAGTTACTCTATCAAATTTTTGCAGAGTAGTCGATTAATCGGATGACGGTTATATTGCGCTCACTGCTATTTTTTTTTTTACATTGAATCACTACACATTATTATTATTAGTAACACACAAAACAGAAAAGCCAGGTCACTTAAATCAACTTATTTTTCTTATTTGAACATTCTGAGCATAAATGGGATCACAAGATCTATACATTTCATTCATTCATTCATTCATTTATTTCTTTATTTGAATGGGACAATGCATATTAATGAACAGGCAACAATGCTGTAAATATGCCGGATTTAGCTCAAGGCTAATTTCCATCCGCAGTCCCATGAGGTAAAAACATACCACCAAGACAAGAACATTCAAAAGACATGACAAAGTACACACAATACAAAAGACAATATATTAAAACCACACAAAACCTGAAATGTGTATATTTTACATCAAAAAACACACATCCAACTTTCCCTCCTGCTTCCACACCACTCTCACTCACACATTCACCTGCTTATAAAATATGCTCCTGCCTTCTAATGCTGACAACTTTGCTGTCCTTGAAGCCATTCTCTAAGTTGTCTTTTAAATGTCACGTATGTGGTACATTCTCTAATTGTCATAGGTAGAGTGTTCCAACTAGAAGAGCCCTTAATAGAGAGCACATTTTGGGAAAATGTGCATTTCCTGAACTGCACTTCACAGTCCCCCCTGGTTGTTGATCGAGTGCTAGTCTCACAGCTTATTTTAACAAAATCGTTAAGAGGTGGAGGGGCCAGACCATGTAACACTCTATATACAAGACAGATGTTTTTAAAGATTTTCAGGTTATCAAAGTTTAAAAAATTGTATTTTTCAATTAAAATACATATATGAAAAGACTGGGTTTTTTTTATCTAGAACCTTGATAGCCTTTTTATACAGCTGCTCAATTGGTTTAAGCGCTGTGGTACCAGCAAAAGACCAAGTTGTTAAACAATATTCAATATGTGAGAATATCATGCAATGAAGGTATGACTTAGCTGCTTCCGTTGTTATTGAGGACCGAATTTGTTTGAAGTTTTGCAAACCAAATTTGATGGTGTTGGAGACCATTTTAATGTGCTTTTTGAATGTGAGGTTGGAGTCCAAGATCACCCCTAGATATTTGAAATGTGTCACCAACTCCAACTCCTCTCCATCCAGAAACACAAAGGACCTATACTGTTTTATATTTTTTTTGCTAAACATCATGCACACTGTCTTTTTTGGGTTAAGCATGAGACAACTTTGCTTAAGCCAGCCATGCACATTGCTCAGGCCCTTTGTAAGATTAGCAGCGATAGTCTGCACATTTATTTTTACTCTGGGCATATCTTGCTTTTTTCAGTATTTTGTAAGCTTGGTTATTTTTGTTTTATTTGTATTCATGCTTGTCTCTTTTTGCTTAATTATTGCTTTTACTACTGTACCATATTGATGATCTTATTTTCAGGGCTTGAAGCGGGGGCTTGTAGAAATGATTTGGTCTAGAACTAGACAGTGGTTAAAGTGGGATTTGTTAGGTGGGGGAGCCCTAAAATATGGTGTTGCAGCGCAGTCGGAAAATTGATGTAAATTATTGTAAAAGCTTTATCAGCCTTATGCTCAACAGAAAAATACAGGCCGCATTAACAGGTGAAGCGCAAACATACTAACATGGCTAACTAACACAGAGAAACAGCAAACTAACAGCCTAACTCCGAGACTTGGACAAGGACTTGAGTGAAAACTACACCTATGCAGACACACAGGTGAGTGGAACACATGAGATCAATTAAGGCAGAGGAAACACAGAAAGTAAAACTAACTATAGGCTACACAAGGACAACATATCAGGCATGAAAATGGGTCAGGGATGATGCTTCTGTAGACGTATCATGAGTGTCATCCTGTTGTGTCCGCTCTGCGGACTTCACGCACAGACCAGATGTTTATTGTTGACGTGCTGCAGCAGTGACGACCTGCTATCATGCATAAGCTACGTGCTAAGCTAACTCCGTTTGACGTCAGACACACTGCTCTGGAACAGGGAAAGGTCCTGACAGTTTTGAACTGTTCAAAACTGTCGTAGAGAATCACCGCTCTCAGTATAGCTGGTTGGAAGCCTAATGCAGTCCTAAGGCAAACGGTATTAGTGTGGTATGGACAGGACTCAATTGGGATGATCATGGGTAAATCCTGAAAGCTTCTGAGGACGACTGACAATGACGTATCTGTTTGTGCCCCAACTGTGTCCCATTCAAGGCGACACAAGCAACGGGGCTCAATCGGTGCTTATGTGATGCAAACTGGGCTAAAATGGGGCTGATGTTGTGTCAGAGAGATGGAAATTGATGGAGTCCACGTCATAGGGTTGTATTAACCAAGAAGGGATGAACACCCCTAAAGCGATGTAGAAGTGTTGTAGAAGCACTACTGACAGTGTATTTATGGGCTGTGTCCAAGGGAGAGACAGTCATTTCTTCCCGTATCATGCAGATCAAAAACCACCCTTGTCAATCGAGTACAGTCCTGTACAATCGCCATCAGAAACGGGAATGTGTGACTGGGGCATAAAGTCTGAAACCCTTTCTAAATTGCATTTTTTTAAAAAAGCATCACAGTTAACGTAGCAATCTGTTCACCTCATGACATTCATACTCCAGATGGGGCAAGCTTATGTCAACTCACACTAAGACACAGATTTGAACCGACACTAAAGACCGCGACACCATGCATGTGTCACTTATGGCCCTTTTCCACTAGCATGCCTTGGCCCTACTCTACTCGGCCCTACTCGATTTGCAGCGTGTTTCCACTAGCCTGGTACCTCCTAAAACAAGCTAGTTTTCGTACCTATCCGCTCTGGTTCTAAGCAAGCTCAGTCAATACTAAAAGATGACGTCACCGACTGCCGGCTACCGATTGGTCAGACAATGTCGTCATCAATGAGTCATGAGCGCGACGACCTAGCATGCTAGCGGTAGCTACCATTAGCTTACCCTCATTCATCTTTTCTTTGCAGCTCGATTGCTCTCATCCTCGGCTTCATTCTGTTCTACAGCTTCCAACACTCTCCAGTGCTTCTCAAGAGGTATTTCTTTTTGTCACCTGCAGCCTTCTTCTGCTTTCCTTTTTTACTCGGTTTGTGACAAAAAGCCACAGATTGTTGTGTCGCGCTCAAAATGACGTCACCGCAGTGCCGCTCAGCTGTTTACAGCGACACTGCACCCCGTTGGTCAATGTCTCCAAGGGGAAGACACAAATCATGGGAGGCAGGACAAAATTCAAATATGCTAAACTTACTGTCATTAAGTCTTGAGGTGCTCCAGACTGATCTGTTGTCGTTGGTCACTATGACACACTACACAAATTGAAACAACAGATTTTGTGGCCAACTGGTCCCAAAACCCTGCGACTGTCAGGTCAGGCTATAATAATAAAAAAAAAACTAGCATAGTCTGGTGTCAGGATTAGTCCCCAATGAATAAGTCTGTGGGAGGAAACCAGACTACCTTAAAAAAAACAAAATTAAAATCAGTTCAAAACAAAGCTAAACCTGTTAGCCTTTTAATGGTCTAAACTTAAATGGTCATTATGGACCACCCCTAAAAGTCTTTAAAAAGCTAATAGTGATTAATAGAGAGTATTTTTTACTTAAAATGCACATCACCCCCACAAATGCTGGGAGTAACACACTCCATTCCTGTCTTCCTGCTATGTCCATACCTCACGCCTGGAGGCCAAGACCAGCCCTCTTAAGAAAGGCTTTTAATGAGATAACAGCGGGGGAAGAAAAAAAGTGAAGCGGAGGGAGATCTAAAATGGGGTGGGTGGTTACTGCTGGGTGGATGGGGTGCAGGAGTGTTGAGTAATGTCATTAGACTTGGGCTGGCTTTAAGGAATCTCCATTTGTGGAGCCTGGAGGCAGATCAATATGAAGACAGAGTGCAGAGGGTGGCTGCTGCTGGCAGCACTGCTCCTCTGCAACAGGAGTGGCCTGCCTGGAATTAAGAGAATTCTGAAAATCCCATTTTAGAGAAAGGATGGGGCCTTGCTTACTCAGCTACATGATGAGAGTCCTTTCCTACTAAAATGCCAAAGCGGTCAGAAATCTTAAGTTCAGGCAAATTGGAAACAAAACAAGCACATAGACAAAACTAACCTGTAGATCAAATGTATATTTATTGTCAGTGGTGTGCTATTACCCAACCAAAGTATCTGCATGAAGCACACCCTCCCCTCCACATAACTACCCAAAAATTGAAACATCAGCTAAGTTATCAGCACGTCATTCAGTGAAGCAGTATGAAGTAAGAATAATGAGGTATACAGTGAAAAAAAGAGGCTCCAGCCAGAAGCCCCCAAAGCCTCAAGTTCCACACATACCAGACACTTACAGTCCCAATGAGCTGAGAGCCCTGACTACTTACTGCTCTGTCAAGGAATGAAAGGAAGCCGCATCATAATCTTTTACAATTTGTGCTACAAATAAGTTTGTCAAAGTTTCAATCCTCCAGAATGCCAGAAAAAAATACAAAATACACTTTTGGTTCTTATCTTTTGCGTACCTAAAGTTTGAAAGATTGATTTCCGGTCATGTTCCAACTCAAATTTGCTAAGTTTGACAGAATAGGCAGCGGTCCAGTTAAAGTTAAAGATCAGCAAGTCTGACCTTTCTTAGGCCCTTTAGGCATTTCATAAAGACGGGAAAGTCATGTTTGTCTATCCCATTATTGTCTGTAGTACTTCCCTTTTGAGGTAGTGGGGAGGGGGTATTTGGGGTCTGAAGCCTATCCACTGGGTGCACCCACTGTGCACCAGCCAATCAAAGGATTTTTGTGGGTAGTTAATCTGATAAAATAAAATTATTTAAATATTACTAAGGAAAAATAATCAAGCAAGAGAACAATGCTATATTGAGAACGGCTGATCCATACCTATTGTTTTCGGCAGTAATGATTGCGACTAGGGTTGTAAAAGTTTGGGAATTTTCAAAGTTGGAAACTTTCAGAGGAAATTTACAGGAATTTAAAAGAATGTATGGGAATAAACTGGAATAAACCCGTAATTTACAATTTGAAGAATGTCCCTTGGTAGGAATTTGAAGTTTAGTCAGGGTAAATATATTTGAGCATAATCTTGACTAAAACAACCAGATTTCATACAAGTATATTTGAGATTATCTATGCTATTCCTCGATCACATGTAAAATGTGCACTACTGCACGCGTGTTTGTTTGGATATAGTAAAGTTCACTAATTTTATCCCAGATTGCCAGTTGTTTTACTTTGGTTCCCTTAAATTTGCATCAAATCCAAACATTTTCATATTTTTCTTGAAAAGTTGGTAATTTGGAATATTAGAAAATTCCACCATCTTAACTTCAAACAGAAATTTCTGGGGAGCTTCCTGAAATTTACCAGATATTTTCCACCCCTTTGCAATCCAAATCGCAACATAAATAAATGAATAAACCAAAACTATCAACCCAACATATCTCAGTGAGATAACCTCCAAATTATCTGTTCAGCACAAAGTGTGCATGCGCCAGTGACTGTCAGTTGATAATGCCTGTGTCATAATTATGGGTAAGATTGATATATCAATTAAATTATGCATAGATCAATTAATTAATTTGAAAACACAGATTAACAAGATTAATGGCAAGGTGGTCAGGCACCCTAAAAGACTGCTATTTTCTTCGTTTTTCTTATTTTTCTTTTATTTCTTGTATGGTTTCCTCTTCCTGCAGCTTTAAATGCATTTCAATATGTAGATCAATTTCTAAATACATCTAGTTATAAAAAACGTAAAGTCTTGTGTGTTGTTGTGTCCAAAATTATCACGGTTATCATTATTATCACAGTATTGAAATTTGTTCAAAATGTTTAAAAGTACACACACTTAAATAATTTAATACAGTGTTATTTGCTAACAAATAATGTTAATCTAGGAATATTTCATATCATGGTTATCGCAACCAAAATTACCACGATAATCAGTATTAACACAGTACCGTTGCCATGTGCTCAAAATGTTCAAAAAGTACTTAGACACACTGCAAAACACTAATACAATCTTAATATTCTACAAAAATTATTTTAATTCAGGAATGAGATGACTCTCTTCACCTCTCTGTTTCTCTGCTGAGGTCTTTCTCAACAGGCCAGCCAGGCCTCTCCCCTCTGAGCCTGCTGTGAGGGTGTTTGTGATGGACGGCCTGCTGGTGCTTTGTGGTTCTTCCCTGCCTCCCTTCCTGGAGACTTTTTTCTGCTTTTTCTGTAGAAAGGGTGACCATCCTCTACTACGTAGTTTACCTCAGCGTAAAATCTAAAATACCACCAGACTTCAGACACTGTCTGTTTAGAGGGGGAAAAATCTCCAGTACAGAGTCCAAGCTGGCACTACCCGCCATACTTCTGCTTTCAGAGGCCAAACACTGGACCTTGCAGAATCACACTGAGTTACTCACACTGTGAGGTAATTGAACAAGCTTTTGACGACAATTAAAATAGGAAATGGCAATACTGAGTGTTAGGAATTTTACTGTGGTTTATCATTTTATTGGGAACTGTTACATTCCGAGAAGCTATGACTTCTATTTTTGATGTCTCATTATAGGCAGATCTTAAAGGTCATTTTAAATAGAATCACTCTGCTTAAAATTCTGCGGTAGTATGCAACCACTGACTACTTATAAACTAGTAAAACTATGTGTACAAGATTACCTGATTAATCACCCTGAGATAAAGTATACCTTGTCATATACAAATTTCTGAGAGGCCAGAAGTATCAAACTATTCTGACCCCACTTCTGAAGAACATGAAATTCTCTGTTCGGTCAATGAACTGACTTTAAGTTTCCGCTCTCATACAGGGAACTCATCATGAAGTTTAAGTGTCTATATAGCACTTCCCTATTTTACAAAAGTTGAAGTTTGTCTTAGAGCAGCTAAAAACTCTACAACTTCTTTCTGATGTTCTTCTTGATGTTTTCAGATATGCTAAAGGGATGGCTCTGGTTTTTTGAAGGGGAGTTGCTCATGGCTCATGGCACTAATAAAAAATTTTCCAACGAAAAAGCAGCCAGCCCTGCCCTTGAGGGAAGATTGCAAGATATGGGTGCAACATTCAAAGGTGCCACCAACAGCCTTATGATTATCCAACTTTTACAGTAAAACTACGTTGGCTTGACTAGATACTGCAGTAAGATTTGACAAAGCCCCTGTGTTTTGGAAATTTTGTATCAACATAGGGGAAAAGTGTTTCTCCGAAATTAGTTTTCTGCTTTTCTCTCATTTCCTGTTCAGGTCGTCAATCTCAAGAAGGAGCAACAAACTCTAACTTCACAAAAGCTGAACAAAAGAAGAGCAATTTTGACTCTAGTGATGACAACATACTCTTTGACATCCATACAAGGGAATATCTTTATGAACTGGCGGACAGAGGGAAAGAACCGTTGCAGATGGGGTCACAGGTATAAAGAAGGAAAAACTGCTGTGGAAACTGAGGAGACAGACAGATAACTAATTACCCGGTGGTGCAGATGCTTGAACTGTGAGCCGATGCACACCAACACACATGAATAGGATTTACAACAACACTTCTTCTAGACCTTTCTGCTCCTTTTGGGTAACTTGAGAATGTCAAACACAATGTTCAGGGATTCCTGATGTCCACATTGAAATCGACAAGATGGAGTTGGAGTAGGCCCATGTCACACGTTGGAAAACAATACTGTGACAATTTGCCTGTTTTTACATATGGGATGAATAAAAAAAAAAAAACACCCATCCTCTTGAAATTCAAGTGATACTTCAATCAGTTTGTGCGCTAGTGAACACTAACTGTGGTCAGTAACTGACCCCGCTGCAGCATTTGACCTGGGGGCTAAACAAATGGCCATTGTTAAGGAAGCATGAAATTATGAGAAAGATATTACTGTGGCATCTAATCAAGCCAAATGGGTTTTGTTTCTTTTTTGTTTGTTTTACACTTAGAGTGGGATACAAACCTTTCATTGGCACCATTGACAGCTATGTTTTGCCTAGCGTCCGTACCTTGCTATCTTCCCTTTCCCTTTCCCAGGGGCAAAGCTGGCCAGTTTCTTTATTGATAATTGTTGCCATGGGCCTTGAGTAACTCCAATTCAAAAAGCCTGAACTATCCCTTTAAGAGCTAAATAAAGAATACCCTTCTTTGGTTCTACTTTCATTGAAACACACAAATGATATAGTGAGTCATGGCGGCTGCTCAACTTTTGTTTTTTTCCCTGGTTTTTGTCCATTGTTTACATGGGGTGTGTTTGCTTGACTACAGCCTTTGCTAAATATGCACATCCTCTGCACAGGCTAAGGGACTTTTAATTCCATGCTAGCCCTTTCTCTTTCCACAAAACTCTGCTTCTCCAGCACCGGCCAAACCCAAGATACCCATAATAAGCTACAACACACTCCCTGCTTTGATAAACCAAGAACACCAAAACAGTACTTCAGAAATAGAACTCGAGGGCCACTTCTCCTGACAGAGCAGCAGGGACCCAGTAAGACCTAAATGTCACCCACATTATACATAGCACAGAGGACGGGATGGAAAGGATCAATCACTGGTTGTGTGCCTCCACAGCAGATTAACCTTTAAGTAAATACGTGATGCTGCTGCTTAAACACAGAGCGTACATACATACCTACTAGCTTTTAACATATAGTGCCCTTAGTATTGGCACTTCTTCAAGAGCAGTGGACATTTTAACATTCTTCAGGAAATATCTATACCAGGGCATTGCATGGATACCAAAAGAGCCTTAATTTGTCCATCAGTAATGCACTTACACAAGGCCATCTGTTGCTCACTGCCCTACAACTGTCACAGCTGCTTCACTATCATCAATAATGAAAATTCAATTATGAATCAATCCATAGCTCTGTGCTAAGATGGGCCCATGATGTGAAACCTACATACAGATGCATTATAATTCACAGAAGGCTAATTTTTTTTCACATGAATCCCAAACCAAAAATTAAACAATTTTGACTTCCCCTGCTAGCAGTCTTTTAGGGCAAATACATAGATACTTACTGCAACATGAAAATAAATTATATTACTGCGATGTAAGGTTTAATGATTTAATGATTCAGGGATAATACTGAATCGCAATTATTTTGACCTATGCTGTGATATGGAAACATCCTCAAGAAAAACAAATGAGAATTTTTAGCCAATAATTATCTTTTCAAAAAAAAAAAACAAAACAAAAAAAAAAAAAAACACCTACTGACTACTTTATCAGGTACACCTTGGAAGTACCAGGTTGGACACTCTTACGCCCCCAGAACAGCCTGTGGGCGTAAGAGCCCAGACTCTTCACAGCATAGATAAACAATATGCTGGAAACATTCTTTGGTGGTATTCATCTATATAGACACGAAATCATGACACAAATTCATGGTGTCAATCCCCCCTTTTACTGGATCCCCATGGTGCTCTATTGCTCTATTTATCGAGCTAACTTTTGCTTCTTTCAGTGGTATTCATGGGGAATATTTGAAATAGTTCCATGTGCTTTTAACATTTGCCGTCATTGTGTATCCAACGAAACCCTTAATACAATGTCAGGGAATCATGTCCTACCCACTTGAAGCAGCTATTGACATGGTGAGTGTGCCCTCAAGAAGATGAGTCAGATCACTTTTTCCTCCGCCACTGTTGTTGACAAAGTAGTATGGAGAACTTTCCAACATAGTTGGCAGAGTGACAGAGTGATATGTGCGCAGATTGCGGCAATTTTTGGGAGCCTTGAAAGTGCTCTCTCTTTTTCTTCTTTTAATTCTTCTTTTAATACAAAACTTGCCTAATGTGATCTATGCTGTTTCGAATACGTACAGAGCAGATGCATTAGATCCAGAATCATTCTACCACCATTTATCTTTTTAATTGATGGGCCTATTTTCCATCCTCCCATCAAGTTTGATATGATTGAATCACAAACCTGCATGAAGAATCACTAAGGTAACCATCTTCAAGATTAAAACGAGAAAGAGAGATCCCCTGCAGGGCCTACAATCAGTTTCTGAGAAAAGAACAGTCCTTACAGTAACGGTTTAGAAAGGTCAGTATATCACCCTGCATAGGGTCAGACATTAGAGATTAACTGTATGAGTTTCACTGTATTACAGAGAACCTGGAGCTTTGCAAGTCTTACAACAGCCAAAAAGATGACAAGAAGTATCGAAGGACTCCATTTTACAACATCCATTGATATACTAACATTATTATTATAGATTTACATGAAAAGAGGTACTTTGTTCAGAATACTAATCTAAAGTCAATAATCTAGTTAATTGCCTTTTCTTGTATATGGCTCATGAGACCAATAAGGAGACAAGAAGGAACTCTGGATGATAACATTATACTCTGTCAATACTGAATAATCAACGTAGCCTTGTCTTACAATAGCCCTAAGCAGTCCCAAATTAAAAAAAAAATAGCCACATGGAAAATGGACTGCTGATTCAAGGGACGGTTTGGTTATTTGAAGTATGGTTGTTTGACACCCATGGCACTCATTAACTGATGGAAGATAGGTGGGTACAGGCGTTAGGCGATACATAGCAGTAAATAATAGCCCCACTTTTTAGGTGAAAATTACACAAACAAAAAATGTTGGCTTGACAAGACATTACAGTAATCCCTTTTACTTGACAGAGCCCCTGTGTTTGGAACTTTCGTGTGATGCAACACAAGAGTTACATATCCTGCGCTGCCCTGCCCTCGTCAGCTGTTCAGGTCATTATTCTCCAGAACAAACAACAAACACTATCCTCATAAAAACTGAAATAAGAACAAGGGACAGATCACAAGTTACCTGGTGATGTAGATGCATGAAGTGTGCCCTTGAAACTGCAGGAACATTGCTGTCATGAGTGGATCTTATTGGCGAAACTCCTCCCCGACTTCTCTGATTCCGATGTCAAACTGGGAACTGAAAACACAATGATCTGCTGTTACAGAGGGGAAAATCCTGATGTCCGTATCTGAAAGTACAGGACCAATTTGGTGCAGGTCCATGTCACAAAACAGACATAAAACAAGTATAGGTGCTTCGCTGAGCAAAAGTGGAATTGTGTAAAGGCTCTTGCCATAGTGTCTCATCAAGATAATGATTTTTGTCCTGTTTTACCCTAAAAGTGGGGTGATTACGAGTTAGTCAGCTGAACCACGTACTGTTATATGACATCTAGGGTTGGTACCAGGCTTTCTTAGCACAGGGGCAGAGTTGACCAGTTGCATTATTGGAAACTATATTTACCAGTGCCATTGACTTTGAGCAACTCCAATTCAATGAAACTCAAACAACTCCTTTAAGGTATTCATCACATACAATTCTCAGTCTTGCACTTAAACAGGGAAAACATATTTCAATTTAATCCAAGGCAGTGAAATGATTCACCCTGACACTGCCACTATTCAAAGGGGAGAGAGGTCAGAACCCTTGAAAACACTTTGAAGTTTAGGGTGGAGGTGTGTTACAGATGGAGGGAAAGTGCCAGGAAACTTTTCCAGCTGTTTTTCAAGAAAGTAGAAACACCAAGGTCATGACCCGTCCAGCTGCAGGGATACAGTTTGTACAGCCGTGCACAAGAGGACAGACAGAGGTAAAGACTGACGGACATCAACAGGTCCATCTCCCTTTTCCAGCTGTTGTCAAGACAGTGGTGGCCCCGAGGCACAATGATTAACGCCTCAGTCAAATGCTACACAAACCAGGTGGTCGCGATGGACGATGGGGCCAAAGTCCCCTTTCTTCTTATGTCGATTGTTTACTTTAAAACATAATGATATTTAGAAATATGATATGGCCGCAAAATATGCAGTGCTCGTCCCATTATATGCTTGAAACAAAAAAAAAAAGTAAATTTAATAATTAACGTTATCAAAGAGGGGAGCACTACAATGCAGGGTTGGCTTTGTTGCCTCAGAGCTGACGGTTCCTGCTCTAAATCGCAAAATAGACCTTACTGTTGTGGGACTTTAAAGTGTCCCCTGGGGTTCTTTCCAAGTACTCCTGTTTCCTATAACAACTGAAAAAAAGGCTCAATAGGTTAACTGGTGACTTTTCCCTTGCAGGTTTTTACATATGGTCTGTTTTTAATTCTGCTTTAGCCACTGATAATAGGGAAATTACACACTAGGAAAGGTTTTAAACCTCTGCTGTGTTTGCGTGCTCAGCCCAGGAATGCAGACTTTTAAACAGAAGGCTGTGGGCCTAGTGGGAAAATAAGAAATGTCCATCATCAGCTCATTAGTTTGCCAACAAAAGAAACATGTAATCAGGACAAATTGCTCCTTTCCTTCATTTTAATCATGTCCTGTGGAGCTCAAAGAGGGACTCATAACATCAAACTACCCGGTGAAGTCCAGAGACGAGCCTGTGTTTACTGTAAAGAAACATGGAAGAAATATCACATTAGATCAGGCTGTGTGTGTCTGTGTTTGAGTTAGGGCTGGGAAATGCACGTGATTGTCATTCATAAATGAAAATTTTTGTTACAGATTGAAAACATGAAAATTATTTATTTTTCCTTGACTTGCTCTGTCACTTATTTTGCTTCCCTTGGACTCCTAAAGTAAGCCTCCCAAGTGTCCTTCCAGCAGAGACACAATAGCTTGTAAGTTGTGACATTGTTTAAAGAAAGAAACTGAAAACTGTCACTGTTATGACAATGGCAGGCCTTGCCATTCTTGCAAAGTAGCATTTTAAGGATTGTATTTGTTTTTACTTCCACCAAGGAGGTTTTTGGCATTGTATGTTGCTTGTTTGTCTGCAAGCAAGATTATGCAAAAAAAAAAAAAAACTACTGGATGGAGTTACATGATTTTTTTTTTTTTACCAGAGGTATAGTTTAGTCCAAGGAAGAAGCCATTACATTTTAGTGGTGATCTGGAAATTTGTCTAGATGTAATAAATTCCCCATTTAAAAAAAAAAAAAACACAAGTTAACATTAGGCCTAATTAAAAAATAAAAAAAAATCACTTAATGGATCAGCTTCAAAAATTACAGAATAATATATGTAATATGTCTCTATCATCAAGGTAAATTTAATGTGAAACTGATCCAGACTAACTTTACAAAACAACATTGAATTTACTAGTTTCATTAAATGAAACACCAACATGAGAGTTCCATGTGAGGGTATTGTGGAAATAGCGCAGCTTTCTTGCACACAAGTTTGCCTAATACTTACAGAATACATAATGTACCTTTAGTAACAAAAAACAACATGCACTTTATGTCTGAGAGGAACTCAAATTCAGTCTGGGATAGGGCTGAACGAAATGGACAAAATTTAATATCTAAATATTCATGCCACAAATCTCGATATAAATACGGTACGACATGTTTACTAACTCTTCTGGTGACATCACGGCTAACCAAGATTATCACTACTGCACATGTACATCAAGTGGTGCATTCAAAGGCAATGGCAAAAATTAATTCATTGCGACTTCCAGAGCTGTACATGCAGGGCGAGCGTGAGGGAAATCTATATTGTTCATATCGTTGCGTTTTCGATATTAATATCTTGAATGTTCATATCTCGATATAGATACAATAACGATATATCTTTCAGCCCTATTCTGGGATATGTTTTGATAAAATTAAGTCAAAGCTTGCTTTATGTCACTAATGTGTTGTGTTGAGGTTAGGGATGTAACGATATGAAAATTCTATATCACGGTTATTGTGACCAAAATTATCACGGTTATCATTTTTATTGCGGTATTGTTGGAGTGTGCTCTTGAAATTATTTAACCCCTTTAATATTATAATCATAACACTTCTTTTTTGTCAATAAATGTGGCAATGTGGTAAATACGCCACAAAAGAATGGCAAGAACACACTCCAGAATGATACTAATGCTGTTAATTACAAGATTTATATATTATTTAGACAGAAAATACAGATAACCACCTGTTATTCACTCAGGTATGGCTTACTGAATCCTCTCTCTCTCTCTTCTCTCTACGGCTCGGTCAGTTCATTTACTCGAGGAGTTATGGCAGTTTTAACCACGCACATCTTTTTCTTTAGCCGCAGCTTCATGTTTAGACAGGGAGACTGTCTTCTACCAGTTTCTCCTCAGCATCCTTGTAAAATCCAAAACTCAACCAGACTTCAGAGTCCGTTTCGAGAGGAAAAATCTCCACTGTAGTGACTCTAACTTAGGGTACAACGGTAATTTTAATCGGACATGGTAACGATTACCGTGAGAAATTTTACAGCGGTTTACCATTTTACCGGTAACCGTTACATCCCTAGTTGAGGTATATCATAAATTGAGTTTTGTGAGAAAAAATCTGGGATTTCATCTTAAGATCATATCGCTCATGCCTACTCTGAGTGTGTTATGAGAAGCATGAGAAGGGGTCTTTTCACGTGTGCTGTAGGGTCTGTACATGTCTGATCCTATAAGCCTGCTGTATGAAACGTTTTTGACAAAAAAAAAAAATGCGCCCAGGAGTGGCCATTAAAGCTCACACACATAGACACATATTGACCCAAATCATAAGCCTGGTCCTTTCACAAGGCACGGAGCATCTCGTATATCAAAGGATTCCCTCAAACACTCAAAAGCATCCCTTTCAGCCCGCTACATGAAAGTGAACACTGTGGTGTCTTATATTATGCTCTTTTCCCATTCACACTGCCAAACTTCAAAGAGTGCTAGATCAAGTTGGAAACCTTTCACTGTCCCCATAGACCTGGGTTTTCTGGTAGATTTAGAGCTAAATAATCAGGAGGTGGTGGGGTCCTTCAAAATTTGGCTTACTAAACACTTCACCAGACCTGCTTTCGACATAAACCTCTTCACACACTCTCTGGGGTTACTCTGACTTGCTGAGGAGAGAGGGGTGTGAATATGTATTACTAACATCTGGCCAAGTCCTTATCACCATGGGAAAGTGTCTGAGGACAGGCCTGCGTTATCCCTGCTCCAGGGTGCATACACGCCTCATCTGGACTTCAGCAGCCATGTCAAGCTCTCACAGTAGTGCTTCTCATTTGGGGGGAATTATGAGAATGCATTAGAACCATTCACCGTCTGTTCCCCGTCTTTCAAAGGAGACGGACCTCAGGCTGTTTTGCCATCAATGCCACGCAGTTACCTTTCCACACTTGAACCATGTGGGTGAGCCAAGCAAAGTCGCTAAATTAAATTAGGCTAGCAGAGGGGGTGTGAGAGTGAAAAGTGTTGGTCTGTTCTTTTTCTCTCACTAAAAAGCCAGCAAGTGCTGCCTTTAAGCTACCAGAAGAGCTTGTTTTTGATTGTATAATCCAGGAGAGCATCAACATGCATTCAAGAAGAAAATGCAAGGCTCTAATATGAGAAAAACATAAATACATTCTTATAAGTGTTTCCTCTTTTAACACTATTGTGAACTTATCTGACAGGACCAGAATGATTTACAGATGAGAGAACACGCTGAAAGGACTCCACAGATCGAGCTCTGCAGTCCAATTCCTTTATGTATTTTCATGGATGCACCGCATCCATCGCTTAAACAATGCCATCAGGTATGTAAATACATCAATTCTAACAGTTTTTTGATACATGTTTTTACATGTGATCGTTCTAAAAGTGCTTACGATAAAAGACAAAAAAGAAAGTTGCATTTAAAACTCTTGCAAATGTAAAGAAAGAGCCATGGTAATCAAGAAAAGCGAGAGAGCTCCACTATGTTACAAAGCCTAACACAGACAAAACAGCATATTTTCTGAGTTTTTTCAGTTATTTGGATCCTAAACACATCAAAATATTTACACAAATATGCAGGGTTTACAATATTTGACTGTAAAGCAGCAGTCCTTCCTTCACACTTAATGTGTCTTTAGTGTGCCGTAGTCAAATTCCTTGTATGTGTTGCATACTTGGCAATAAAACCTGATTCTGATTATTTCTCCATACTGTTTTACAGAGTCAAAATAAGTGCTGCGGTCAAAGTTAACAACTTAAAAATCTTTCTCTGCAACATCATTTGAAATGCCTATCATCCCTCAGACCCTTGGTCTGGTCCATACTTTGAGAAAACAGAAGCAATGCAACGGAAGTGTGTCGCCTTCAGTTGTGTCGAACTGCCTCTGCCGACAATCTGACTTGTCCTCATGAGCGAAAAATTTCTTATCTGTATTTACATAGAACAGTAAGTCCTACAGAGGCCTCCATGTCTTTCAGGTTTATAAAAACTATGAACAGCAGAGAGAGACAGAAAGCACTACATCGTACCACTGGCTAAGGCTAAACACATTTTTTGGGACCATCATTTGACTTTTTTTTTATGGATTATAGATTTTAAAGGCTGTGGTCTTGAAACTTTTGATAAAAGTATAACAAAAGTATGTTTAAAGGGACTGTGAGGAGAATCGATTACCAGCAACATCAAGACTCTGCTACCCATGAGCATGTGCAGCAACTGTCGTAATGCTGCGTTCCAGGAACCTCGGAACTGGGAGTGACATCATCTCCGACTTATCAGCATTCCAGTTGAATTCTGAAAAAAACATGCCGATCTACCAGGCTATTGTTAGCTGTTGTTAGCACGCCCTGCGTTGTTGTTCACAAATATCACATGAAGAATGTGATTTTCACTATGGCAGCATTTTTGTAAATATAAGTCTAACAATACTATGTATACAGGTGATCTAGAGTGACACACCCCAGTCAGAGGTGCAAATAAATTGATTATTACAGGAGCTAAATAACTGTTCACCATCTTCGATTGTCAACTCGGGGGTGACGAGGTTTCACCGAGTTCCCAGTAGGAAATTCTGACTTCAGGGGACGTTCCAGTTAAGTTTCCTACTCGGTACTTGGAAATTCCCACTTCTGACTACAACTGGAACGCACCAAGACGTAACCCAAGCCAAAGCGTGTTTGTTGTGTTGTAGCCCGGACCTTTGTCAGAACTCTGCATTGATTTACAACTTCTTTTTTTCAACAACTTACAGGATGCAAAGCGACGAGTCAATGTATCTCTTTCTTGTTACATAGCAGTAGTTTTTGATGTGTGACAAGAAGCAATTTTGGAAAACTTAGTATCGTAGTTTTGTAGCCGGCTATATATCGCTACTAACAGCCCGGTGCTCTAAGACGTGCCTGAATAATATACATTTGCTCTAGTTTTAATTGTCTTGATCCCAAAGTTGAGTAACCAGTCCAGTCCAGTCCAGCCCTGCCCTGTCTGACCCGACCAAGAAGCTAAGGAATAGCATTTATAGATAACCTATTTTGATGGCATATATCTAAAAGTGAGACTTTTTTGCAATTACTTAGAAACTCCTCACAGTCTCTTTAAGCTTAATTTCAGTTTTCAATAAATTCCCCGCTCAAATACTTTTGTCTCTTGTTCCCATCTTCATTTTGCAGTTTGAAGCTATACTTAAAACCTTCTTAATGTCCAACAGTTCAAAACTCAAGTTTTTGCAGGTTTTCAACTGGTATTAACATTTTGAATGGGAGTGTTATGTAGAGGCATCTACACATTTTTTCAGCCAAATCTGAGTTGATCACCATGGGACCTTCGGTTGAATTCATACAGGACTACCCAATTGTTCATTTTTGTGATTCACTATAAAAACAGCCACATTATCATTGTTCCATATTTTTGCCAGCCCCTCTTGATTTACCTCCAGATTACTCTGACTGCTCCTGGTTTTAGTATGTGCTGTCTTGAAGGCATACTTCCCCATTGTGTTACAGTGTATTTAAGTTTGATAGAATCAAATACAAAGCAACAAATGAAGATTAAAGAGAGAAGCAGTTGGCTAAGCAAGCCAATGGAGAACTGAACATGTGCCAGTGCACCCACTCACTTTGGCACACAGTGATTTCATGCAAAAAAAAAAAACCTTAAGAGAAGACAGAAAATATTTATGACTCGAAACAAACTAGACAAACAATAAACCGAAGCAATTTATATGTAACTTCTCTGTCTCTGACTCTTGTAAAAGTTGCCTGGAGCACTCTGATCTGACTAAAAATCAGCTGTGTACCATACTGTCCGAAGAGTTGGATGTGCCAGAGTCATGTTGATGCTGCCACAGGGTCCTAATGGTGTTAGTTTGTGTGGGCACGCTTTACAGTTGAGATAAAAATAATGACTGACATTTCAGTCATCGCATCTTTCTTGAATCACATCATCCTCGTCAAAACGAAAAAAAGTCCCAGCAACACGTGTGAGAAAGTGGTCACAATGTCAGAAACAAAGAAGAAGCTGAATGATAACAATGTCAGAGAGGTGACATTCCTTGTTGGTAGGGTAGCTGTCATCTTTTCTTTGAGCTTTAGCCCATTAGGGGAGCCTGTTGCACTCTTTCTCTTCAACCCAGCTGGCTCAGAGCACTATTACAGGGAAACTGTTTGGACTTTGACCTCACAGCCCTGCAGAGAGCTGGGAAAAAAAAAACTTTTGTGCTCCTCTGCTTCCCGTCAGGGAGAGATCCAGGAGCCAGACAGGTTTGTTAATATTCAACCCCCCCCCCCCTGCCGTAAGTGAGTTATGGTGGTCTAATCATGTTCATCCCAACACTTGAAAGATTTTCCCAGTCTCAGCGAGCAGGTGTTGTGTGCCTTTGATTGGTGGATACATTTCTCCGGGGGGGAAAAAAAAAAACACACAGAGCAAATAAATACACAACACTTTTCCCACCCAATTCAACATCACCATTCCTCTGCCCCCTCCTGTTTCAACAAATGAGCTCACTGTTTTTATAATGATTACTGCTGGAGGGACGCATTCACTTCAGCAGTAAATGAACGAGACCCAAGAGGTCTGAATGTTTGTCTAATGATAACAACAAAATACGACATGCAGATCTGACAAATGAACTCCTGTAAAATGAGTATTCACACAGAGACAAAGGAAACAGAGGCAACCAGCATGGATTCTGTCAATGTACAGCTCAAACTGTATTAAACCCAGAGGCCAATAGACGGAGTTAAAGGTGTAGTCAGCGATCTTCTAATCTTCTAATCTGATGCAGTATTTGTGAAATTCACCGCATGTCTCCTCTCCATCCACAAGATGTCACCACTGACAGTATGTTGAAAAAAAAATCCGGTCTCAATACACAGCCTTGACTCAGAATTTCAGCCGGTAAATACTGTGGCTCGGACCGAGTTACCAAACAAAGTAAACCCCCCCACGTCTCACCAGAGATGCTACTGACATCATGTGCAGCACTCATAGATGTAAATAAACCAAAGCTGCTTAGTCCAGATCAAACATTAAGACAACATAAACATGGTTTGTTGAAAAAGCTAATGCACCCTGATAGCTAGCATCATTCATCAAACATTTAAAGAAAAAGTTTAGTTCTTTAGATACAATAAGTTAAATGTAGCAATGACAAACACAAATTGTGGTGAGATAGCACCATAGCCAAAGATCAGAGGGAGACTTGGGTTTGCTTCTAACGCCCCCAAAAAAAGAGACGGTCATGAGGATTCCCTGTTTAATGCTGCTTGACATGACATTGAGGAACGCAGTCAGCTGAAAATTACCAGCTTGCACAAAACGTATTAAAACACTGCACCGTCCGAGAGCGTGCACATGGTGTGGATTGGTTATTGTATCCATTGGTTATTAGTCAGAGCTAATCTGATGTTGCTGCTGATTAATGATTAAACAGTATTTTTATTAGTTCTTACCTCTGAATTGAATCCTTCCACATCAGGTGGTTGCGTGCACTACTGTGCACGCAAGTGACACAAATTGTGCAGAGTCAAAGTACAACCGCACCCAGAACACAAGGTTTAGCTTTGAGTTAGTCTCGGACTGGTCATTTAATTGAGTCTTGATGTAAGGCTTCCCATGATTATGCAAACATGACAACTGAAACATTAATATGCTACAAATCATTCTGTTTGTTCGTTTACACAACTTGTCATGTGCAAAAAATATTTCAGTGTTGTTCTATTTTGACTACAGGAGTACATACCACTACTTCAAATATGAATTTGATTTACTTTTGTTAAGATAAGATATACCTTTATTAGTCCCACAGGGGGAAATTCCAGATTTACAGCAGCAACAGGATACAAGAGAAAGATCAGAAAGATTTACAAATGAAACTATAAGTAATTAGAATAAAATAGAAAATAGCATAAATACAACTCAATGAAAATAAATGAAAGAGCATGAGCTTTTCAGCAATATTAACAATATTTAACAATAATAAACAACTATTTGTTAATTAAATCATTAATATAATGCTACATATTTTTATTAAGTTCATTTGACAGATAACTTTTTAATGTTGCTGGTGCTGAAAAGTCCTTATGCCAAAGAATTTAGAGTATTAAAGTCAAATAAATACATGAAATATATTTGATATGAACTCACTAATTAATCTGGTTTAATATTCGTGATCTCAATATTTGTTAAAAAAAACTGCAATTTTTTTTGTTTTTTTGCCACAGTTGGGCATCTCTATCCCATCCATCACAGCAGAGCCGCAGTGTAGATTCTGCGCAGTCAAGCTACACAGGCAGACGTGAGGATTCAGTCATCCTTTCAAAATAAAACATCTTCCGGTCATATTTATTTATAAGAGGATTAATAAGAGCAATTTATTTGTTCCTCTACGGCTGGGTACTAAATGATCTATGGTCTATATGGTTGGGCACCTCTGACTACGACAAACTAAACATATTGTTAATATCAATAAAAAAGGACTTTCTTTAAAATAATATTTTTTTCAAAATAAAGTATTTCCTCTCAATTACCACTGAAAAGTCAAAGAAGTATGCAGTGATTCTGCTTTTAGTATTTTCTCATTTATTTTAAAGAACATCTTACAAGAGTTCTGTTGGTAAAATGATAAGAGGCTGTCAGCACCCCACAGGTCAGGCACAGGTCAGGACTTAAGAGAAACCCAAAGGACCAGAAAATATCGCTGTTTGCTCACTTGTATGAAAAAGTCTGAGCCACATTTTTTTCAGCTTTACTCAGTTCCTTACCAGTAAAATTTTCCAACAACAACTTCAAAAAATCTAGACAATTTAAAAACCGTGGGACAAAATAGGAACCACAACTTGCCTACTTTGACTTAATCAGGACCTAAAAGTCATCAGCTAAGAGCAATGTAAGGAAACACGACTGCCATGAGAGACATGAGGCAGAACTTTCCCACTGAAGTTACTACTCAGCTCTCCTCTGATGTGAGAGACAAGCATTGTACACATCACATACCTGTGATTGTTCATGGCTACACATGATACCAGAGCGACACAGCTCTCAATGCTTTGAAGAGGACACAGAGCTTAAGAGTAAAACCCCCTTTCTTCACTCACATAAAGCTCCTCTGGCGAAAGCTTCTGGACCCTCCCTACAATGAGACGATATAGCTACAAGAAAATGTATCACATTCATAGCTTAATCCAGCACCTGCCTCCAAAAGCATGCAGAAGCAGAGTGTAATTCTTTGAGGATCCAGGTACACATGGAAAGCAGAGGGAGCACTCAGAGCGGGAGATAAACAGCCTACGACTGATTAAAACTGCAAAGCCCTCAGTCCGCTTAAGTAGCTTGGTGTCCTCAGTGGAGGGTGATTATCCTGTGCCCGGCTTGGGGGTATATTAGCCTGTCAGAGAGCAATTAGAGAACAGCCAGCTGGTCTAGCAGTAGCATCTTGGCTAAAGAAATGTTTCAATCCTGGTGGAGTAGATGAAGTCTGCTGAGAGCAGTAAACATTTCTCAGGACCAAACATCAGCCCTGCAGCTGGTCACACCAGAATGACTGCCAGGCAGTGGCCATCAGGAGAAATTCCTACAAACCACATTCACACATGCACAAAAAAAGTTAACATCTCCATTGAGCTGCATACATAAATGCAAACAATAAGATTTTTCAGGGTACAACCCTAAACATTTCCTGCTGGCACCCTGCTATTTTTCCTGCACCTCTCTCAACTGAGGCCCTGTTTACACGGAGACACTGTCACCCAAAACACAAAGGTCTTTCCATTGCGTATTCAAACTCGATCCGCATTCAGACAGAGATGCTAGAAATGAATAAAACCACTGTAGCATGCATGCCTGTCCAGTAGATGGCGATGTAGGTTTGTAGAGAAACAACGCTGATACAACACACGTACAAAGAAGAAAAACTTTTCACAAACATCAATGGCGAGTGGACGCACAAAGACGAAGGAGTTTCTTGTCTGGACAACAAATCTATTCGAACAAAAAATCTGTCTGGATAACAAACCGAGCACACGCTCGTGTTGCTCGGTAGACGGCTGAACTGTTGTTGTTTCCGGTAGGTGAGTGCAGCCTTCATGTGAAAAGGTACTGCGCATGCGGACTTTTCAGATTTGGCGAATTAGGCCTCATGTAAACAGGCCCTGATACTGCAGAGGAACTTCCTGCTGTGAGAGAAAGTCTGAACAGGCAAGGGAGGAAAATTTTCTTTAGAAAGTTCAGGGTCATTTTTGAAATTAACCTGAAAATATAGTAGAGCGAGTAGTTCTAAACTTGCAGATTGGGTCCAAATGTGAATGGTGGACCCATTTTCAGCAGGTTTAAAATTTGGGCCTTGGACAAAACATTGTGGCAAAGACATCACAGGCTATTTTTTACACTTTTCATAACTAATGAACTTCATTTTTTTTTGTTATCTCCAGTTATTTAACTCCTTCTTTAAGGAGACCAAAAGCTGAGTTGTCCAAACGCATCTCCTTTCTGCATCTTGGAGGTCCATATTACAGAAAATGTTAATATTGAATTCACTTGCATGCCTCTTGTGTAAATAATGGCGGGCGCACGTTACTGGATTTTTAAGGGTATTTGATATTATACCAATATTTTTAGGTTGAAAGTATGCCACCTTCACTTGGTTAAAATTGACCTGCTCATTAAATAGTAACAGCTAATTAATGCTGACAAAAAATCTTCCTCTAAAAATCATACAAATACTATTGATTTTTAAATATAGATATTAAGTGATAATAATAAATCAATAAATCAATCTTTACTTGTTTAGTACCAATTCATAACAAGTGTTATCTCCCGACACTTTACAATAGAGCAGGCTGAAGACGAACTCCTCTCTTTATAGGTACATGTGCATTTATACCTAAATAAAGTGCATAACGTCATCAATTCCAACTAATTATCAGCCAAAACTTTGTGTCACTGTCATTTTCCTTCAGCATGTTGCTCACAGAGCTCTTGAGAGTGCCTCGTCAGCTGGAAAGACTTGAAAAAGAACACACCTTATTTTGTTCGAAATAGATGAGGAAGTAGAGTAAAAAAACATTTCAGACGGTGTCTTTTCTGTTATGGAATGCTGTTTGTGGCATTTCAAATTCACATCCTACTTGGCCTTTTAGTTTTGTTTTTTGTTTTTTTCTAAAATGGACAGTTCCAGTTACAACGTCCTAACACAGACCAAGAATGAGGAAAAACAGAGGATGTGCAAACAGCAGTATCTTTTTGTACAGCCAAAATGGCAACAGGACCTCCAAAGAGGCTACAGATGTGTGACAAAGTCAAGGGTGGTGGGATGCAGTTGGTACAGGAACATCGATGTTCTAAATTAAATTTACTGGAGGACAGCAGATATCTTAGCAGACTGCCCATCAGTGGATGAGGCAGTGTTTGATGCACTTCAGTGCGTGTTACATCCATATGACCAAATCAATGCAGGTGCAAGTAAATCTACACCACTTGTGTATGCAGTTTGAGGTATCAGGCCAGTTAGCATGATCATGAAAATGGCCAAAAAGGTGTTTTTGTTGCATTTATGAGTGCAACAACAACAGCTATGGCTGATTACCGAGCAACATATGTGCTGCTTACTGTGCTAGGTTTGGTATCGCTCCTCCAAGAAAATGTGAATTTGTTGCATCACTACTGTGACCAGCAGAAACACATTCATTATATTCGCCAAGGACACTACAAACTTACATGGCCAACGACTGGCCTGGCGTGCACGCTACCACGTTTGAGTTACTCTTATGGATCCGTGTGAATGTGCATCATTATCACACCATCTCCATGTGAACGCAGAGCACTTTTGAAAACACAAAGGAAAACCTTACCATTTCTCATGACAATGCTGTCGTGTAAACAGGCCCTTCGATATGAAACAGATATCAGAATTCACTGAAACGTGTACACAAAGCAACAAGGGACTCGCTTGGCACAAAAATGCCTTATCTGACATTAAAAATGTTGTCTTGTGATGTGGTCTAAAAAAGAGGCAACAACGTCACAAAGGCTGCGAGATACAATTACAAGATGTCTTGAAAAGAAAAATAACCCACTCATCCATTATCTAGTCCACTTCTCATTTCAGGGTGCAGGGTTCCCTATCCCAGTGGTCACTGGGTGGGAGTGCAGAGCACATCAGGGCTGAACAATCTCAGAGAAAACCCCAAACACAGTACAGATTTCAATGAGTCATTATAGTAAATATTTCACAAATTCCAAAGCCAAATATGCTGAACTCTCTCTGCCTTCCTTTCTTTTTTCTTCATCTAGACATGTTTTCACTAGACCCATCAGGTCCATCAGGCTGATCACGCTTCGGAAGAACCCGCTCAAAAGGGCACGTCACAGTGTTCAGGCGACACTTCTGAGGAAGACTAACTTTGGCAGTCGAAACATGCCAAGGAAAATAAAGAAAAAAAACTCCCATGTTCTTTATCTGGAAAAAAGAGAACTGAAGAACAGAATGAACTTGTTTGGTCTAATATTCAACTCTTCTGTCCTCTAAGAGCTAAAGTCAGTCTTGTTTGGTCTTGTGTACTGTTCCATCTAAAGCCTTTTTTAATGTAGAATAAAATTCAGTGGTTACCTTTTTTGGAGGGGGAAATTAAGGTCATTGCTCACTGAGGGGGTTTAGGGGAGTGCTGAAGACGGATCAGCTGAGAATCACTGTTTAAGATGAAGCTTTCTGAAGTAGTCTCAGATACCTCACAAGGGAATGAAAATAAGGAAACACAATTAGATATGTTTTTCTTCCTGTTAGGTATAAAGTTTTAGTGTGATTATAAATCCACTGCAGAGGGAACAGGGTTTACTGGGGCCAACAGGGCACAGAAGAAGAGTCTATTTTCCTGTGCAGAATGAATAACACACTTGAGTGGTCCATGGAGAGGGGAAAGAGGTCTTTGTGTAATGGCAGAGTCACGGTCACGGTGACAATAAAAGTCTCTCTGTCATGGGCTAGAGCAGTTTAACCTTTTGATCCTCTTCCTTCTTGATGTGGTTCTAGACTCAATGGTTCTCACACAGAAAAAGAAAAACCTTTGAGCTTTAACATCAGCTTCCTTGTGAAGGAGTTTGCAAAGCTGAAAATGTGGTTTACATTCCTGGCATTGTGTCCGAAGGAAAGAGAATTCCAATCTTAAAGAACCTTCAGAACATCAGATGTAGAACAAATTGATAAAACTGCACTTCACTACTTTTGAATCATCTAAAGCAGTGGCTTCCAGCCCTTTTCCTTGGAGCTCTTCTTGTAGCTTTGTGTGTATTTTCACCAAGAGGTCCAGTTTCGTCAGTCTTAGATTGGCACAACATACAAGTTTTTTTTTTTAATTTCTCAGGACAAAGGTAACAAAAAAACTGATCTGTACCAGCTTACTTTGTTGGCACCCTTCTGCTGGGGCAACAAGACACTACTGCCAACCAGCTGGAAGTTAGGTTGGCTGTTGAATGGGGTTAGTACAGCACTGAATCAAGTTTGCTTGCTTGAAAGAAATGGACCAGTAGAGGGCTGAGCCCCCAGAAAAGACACACACAAAGTGATACCTTGAGAGAAAAATAAGGCCCTAGCACACTATGATTTAAACACCTCCATACAGTATTATAAAACCTGATGGGTGTTGTCATAATTCTGGTTTATCAAGGCAAGTAAGACTTTAAACACAAACAAGCAGAATGAACTCCAGATTCTTTCTAGGATTGATTATTGTTTCAAACATCTGACATTGTTTTGGAATTTCCAACAATTACTTGGCATTTCTATGATACATTTATGGGTGCCTACGGGAGCCGCGGATGACCAAACCAAACAAATGCGCACTCTGCAATAACTAGGAGAGTAGAACAAGAAACAAGAACAAAAGAAAAGCCACACTCTGCTGACCTCTTGTGTCTGTCCACGGCTCTGTCATTACAGCAGAATGTGGGATTTCTTGTTCACGCCTTGTTATTGCAGAGTGCGATTCGCTTGGTTTGATCAGCTATGCTCCCCGTGAGAAACTGTAAGTGTATCATAGAAATGCCAAGTAGCACTGTTTAGGCTATAAACATGTGCTAAATGATGTTGTTTTGAGTAAATGGTGGATGTTACCCGCTCAGGACACTTGGATTACAGCTAATTTGAGCAGTATGGAGGAATATTGTCAATTTTATGTGACTTTTAATGACACTGTTCATTCGGCTCCTATCTAAGTCACAACAAGGATATCACTGTCAGTGGACAGCGAGGATCCCCCCAGATCTCCGGCTGCGTCCTAGATGTTCCAAAACTACTCCACAGTGTAGTTCAGCATGAAGGTGAGTAGAAAATGAGGCCAAATCGTTGTTTGGGTGTAGTGTTCCTTTAAGCCACTTTTCCACCAGAAGGTTTAGTTCGGTTCATCTCGATATGGCTAGATTTTTGTGGCATTTCCAGAGCCTAAAACTGGGACAGGACCCCTTATAAGTGTACCCCTTATAAACGCATCCACCTTATACGCCGCCTACCTAGTAGGGTTCGGTTGGCTGTGGAAACGCATCAGGCTTTACCGATTCGGTTTGAGCCAAACCATACCGGACCACTTGGTAGAAACGGAGCTTTAGATCTCTGGCACGCTTTCCAAGGGGGTCCTAGATCCAAGAAAGGGAGCCAATGATTGATTGGAAAGTAATAAAGAGCAGAGTAAAACTACTAACAAATTTAAAATTATACAACAAAACCAGCAAAAAACTGATAAAAATGACAGGTTTATGTGACAACTTAAATAAATGGCATCCTAAGAAACTATTAAAAACTAAGATTAGTATTTAGTAACAAAAATATGTTTGTAAACTTGTTGTTTTGTTAGGCAGACCAACGCCTGTCAAATGTGCAATAAAGCCACTTCTTTGTCCTGTGGCTGCTGTCTTCGTTTCCGCCATCCAGCCTGCTGTTGCACAATGACTTTGAAATACAAAACTGGACACTGAGGAATAACATTATTGGGGTAAAAGTAGTTCAGCCGTAATTAGGAAACAGAGCAGCTCCTCCAAACACTTTTTATACATCATTTAAAAAGATGGGAATTGTTCGAACACACAGCATCTTCTAGAGTGTTGATATCTAAAATCAAAAGCATCCATAGTGTTTGTTCTGCTTGTGACCCAGCTTGAGAACAAACATCCATTTTAAAATTAAATCTGCTGACAGAGCATTTTTGCCTGATTTCCACTCTCACTTCAATATTCAAGCATGTTCTGCAGTTCCCTGATTTTTTTTATACTGGTGGTCACATTCACAATCAAAATACTGCCAATATTTTGGGGCAGTTTTCTCAATGGGCAAGTGTTTGAAAGCAATTTTAGTTTCAGAGCCTTGTAGTTCTGCTTAGAAATGTGGTAAAACACTAAGCAACTAACCAAGCTTGAGTTTTATGAAAACAACGATGGCTTGCTGAAAATACACTTAAAAGTAAAGAAAATGTTCTTCCCTGGTAAATTTGCCACTGTGTTTCCTACTTTACTTTCATTACCTCCGCTCTTTAAAGAGTGTTCCTGTCATTTCTGTGTAAGTTATTATTACTAATTTGGTGAGTAATCAGTGTAAGACGGAAGTCAAAGTTTCCTAAAGGAAGACTTTGGAAAATCAGTATGAGCAGCCAATGAGTCAGTTCAACAACTGCTGCAAGAGTCATGCAGTCTGCTTGAAGTCTCACACAGAAAAAATCTTTCTGCACAGATAATAGGAGATAAAGTTTGGGGGTTGTAACAAAATCAAGTCTTCTCATTAATCACAGTCCAGCCAAGGGTCATGTTCACAGCTGCATAAGCATATTAGGGCAAAGCTCGCTTTCAACTCGACTTATCTACTGAAGACTTAACAAGCACATGAAAACAAACAGATAAAACATTTACACGGACTCCTATCCACAAACAATCTCAAACATTAATAGCAGTGCATCAGCCCGATTAAATACATCCTGAAGTTGTACCTTTTGGGTAAGTTTTTTCCAATATTGTAAATGTATTTTCATTTAATCCAATCCTAACCTCATTTACAATTACTACCCCTAACAGTTATGAAAACCAAGTCATGGAAATTTAAAGATATCTGCGCCACTAGACATGCCATTTAATCTTTTATGATTCTATCATTATTTGCATTTGTAGATTTTCCAAATATATTTTAATTTGTTGCCTGTTCTATGATGTTCATGATAGTGTACGGAGTGTTCCAGTGCATGCACTGTTAGCAATGCATGTAGTAAGATCTGTGAGTAATTGTGTTTTATTATTGTGATAAAAACATCTTTTGAAAATAATTGTGATCATGGTGTTTTCCATGATTGAGCAGACCGGTTATTGTCTAAGCAAATCTTTTAAATAATCAATTGATATAAAGCATATTAATTGCAATAAACTGCATTTCCTGGTGCAAAGGGAAAAAAAACAGTTTCCTGATATTCAGCAAAAGCTCAATGGAAGGCAGTAACGGATGCACAACATTATCAATATGATAGCCACACCAGCAGAAATTATCCTTAAAGTTTAATATCGTATCAGCTGAAATTGATTTTTCATATATATATATATATATATATATGTATATATATATATATATATATATATATATATATATATATATTTATATCTATATATATATATATATATACAGACAGACAGACAGACAGACAGACAGATAGATAGATAGATATACACACACAGACACACATAGATATAACAGATTCGGCCGTCTACTGAGTTTCGCATGTGCTGCTAACTTTGCTCAGTTTGTTATCCAGACAAAACTTTTCAGACAGATTTGTTGTCCAAACTGATTTGTTGTCCAGACAAGAAACTCCTGCATCTCTGTGCCAATCGCCAGTGTTGTTTGTGAAAAGTTTTTCTTCTTTGTGCGTGTATTGTAGCAACATTATTTCTCTGAAAACATATATCGCAATCTACTGGACTGGCATGCATGCTAGAGCGTTTTCAGCTGTCTCGCATTTCCATGTAAATGGGTGATTGACGTTTAGTCAAATCCAAAGTGGAAAGAAATAGATTTCCAAAACATATGTCAAATGACACATAATTGTATTGCTCTATATGTGAGTAACTCAAAATTGAAAGTGTTCATTACAAATTCCTTATTTATTTTAGATTTTTTACTCTTTTTTTGCATTGGAGTCCTAAAAGTTGTCCACCGGTGTGACAAGTTTTTATATATTGATATTTAATTCAGAGAATGTTTGCCAGATAAGACAAATATGCATAATCCTTATCAATTTGCACTGATTATATTTCCACATAAAAAGTAACCAAAAAAAATAAATAAAATTATGTTATTACCCTATTATACAATGTAAACACAGGGATTTCACTGAAACGGTTGGGTTACATTCATTAAAATTAGTATGAAATCATAATAAAGATTCAATTCATCCTTATATGTGCATAGTGATGATATCATTATGCTGTTCAGCACTTTTTACATGAATGTGTGCATTAAAGTGACTTTTCCACTCATTTCAGTTTGTCACACCACAGGACATTCTGTCACACCATTGGACAAAAAGTGCTGTATGCTCAAACAAAGTGATATTTTTTAATTTTCAAAGTCATTAACAATTTATTAAAATAAAGTTGTAACTTCAAGCTCAAATGTTTTTGTACAATAAGATAGAAGAAGAAACAAACGTTCCCACAAAAAGATTGGGAGCTATTGTAACATTTAGCAACACAACATGGACATGTAAACAAAATTGTCCTGGTTTATTCTCTTTCTCAAATTTATATTTTTACATGTTAGAGAGTTATTTAAGGTTCTCTGTATTAAATTCTGTCATATTTTTAGCGCAATTCAAAGAAAAACATTTTTCAAATAGCCATACTTTTCACAGTTGATTTGCAGCATTTTTTTAAAATGATTTGGTCTGGAAGTGAAAAACTAAAATTCTTGCACTGCCTCTAATTCCCTAAAATATGGTGTTGCAGTGCAGTAGGAAAAACTATGTTAATTACTGCAAAAAGCTGTATAAGCCTTATTATGAACAGAAAAATACAGACCGCAGTAACAGGCATTACGCACACATGCCAATCCAACATGGCGAACCAACACAGAGAAACACAGCAAACTATCAACCCAAAACAGAGACTCAGACAAGGCCTTAAAGGGTCTGTGAGGAGAATCTGTTACCAGCAACGTAAAAGACTCTGCTACCCATGTGCACGCACGGCGACTGTCGTAATGCTGCGTTCCAGTAACCGCGGAACTGGGGGTGACATCATCTCCGACTTATCTGCGTTCCAGTTGAAGTCGGGAAACATGCCGACCTACCTGGCTATTGTTAGCCGTTGTTAGCACGCCCTGCGTTGTTGTTCACAAATATCACATGAGGAATGTGATTATCACAATGGGAGCATTTTTGTAAATATAAGTCTAACAATACTATGTATACAGCTGATCTAGAGCAACACACCCCAGTCAGAAGTGCAAATAAATTGATTATTACTGGAGCTAAATAACTGTTCACACTGGGGGCATCCATCTTCCATTGTCAGCTCGGGGTTTGGCGAGGTTTCACCGAGTTCCCAGTAGGAAATTCAGACTTAGGGGGGCGTTCCAGTTGCAGTTTCCTACTTGGAACTCAAAATTCCTACTTCTGACTACAACTGGAACGCACCACAAGATGTGTTCAATCCACAACATGTGTTTGTTGTGATGCTAATGAATGCAGCTCAGACCTTCCTCAGAACTCTGCATTGCTTTACAACTTCATTTTTTCAACAACTTACAGGATGCAAAGCCACGAGGTAACATATCTCTTTCTAGTTACGTAGTGGTAGTTTTTGATATGTGACAACAAACAAATTTTGGAAAAATTAGTATCGTTGTTTTGTAGCCGGCTATATATGGCTACTTACAGCCTGGTGCTCTAAGAATAATATAAATTGAATAATATAAATTTGCTCTATTTTTAATTGTCTTGTTCCTGAAGTTGAGTATCCAGGCCAGCCCAGCCCTGTCCGACTCGACTGTGAAGCTACGGAATAGCATTTATAGATAACCTATTTTGATGCTATAAAACTCATTTTAAAGTGTGTATTTCCATCAGGCATATATCTAAAAGTTAGACTTTTTTGTAATTACTAAGAAACTCCTCACAGTCTCTTTAAGTAAAAATCACACCTATGCAGACACACCGGTGAGTGAAACACATGAGATAAAGTAAACAGAGAAAGTAAAGCTAACTACAGAGGCTACACAAGGACAAAATATTAGGCATGAAAGCGAGTCAGGGTTGCAAAAGGTGAGGAGGCTATGATCCCTCTAGGGGGGTCCATAAGAAAATTTAGAATATTTCATATTTAAAAGCATCAATGTGATGTATTTTGAGAGAAATATGAAGCAGAATTACAGGACAGCATGACTGTATAATAAACTATTTATCTATGCATGCTCACATTCTGGTCACATAATGAGTTTGGGAATTGGAAGAATAAGGCCCTTCACAGGGTATTTTCACTTTTCAGATAAAACATACAGTGAAGTGGTGGATCTCTACAGCTCTGTCCTGAGTAACATTCACCATGTTAAGTCATCATGACCAAGATCTCAGAAATATTAACCACTTTAATTTACTTAGTGAAAAAACATACAAAATATGTTTTTGTGCAGAGACAGTGGAGGAAAATGTTACAAACATTAAATAAGAAGAGCACTGGGAGATCACACATCCATAAATCTTAATGCACTATTTCCCATCATAACATGTAAGTTGTTTTCTAGATAACTCAAGTCAAACATTCATTATAGGACAACCCCCAAATTATCTGCTAAGACAACAAGATATGTCAAGATCCTTAGAGAACAGCTAATATTTACTTTATACAGCACCACAGAGTAAAATAAACTGTACGGAACTTTGTCCGCTTAGGGCCTCTGAACACTGAAGACATTTTTGCCACATTTTTATCTGATTTATCCACTGAAAACAGCTCTGAGACCCACTGTTGGGCCTCCATTCACAGGTTGAGAACCACTGCACTTTGTCTCAAAGTGCTTTAAATGGCATTATAATAACATCCTCTCTCCTTAGACCCTCACAATCACTGAGGAAAAACTCCATAAACAACCCTTTGTTGAGTGTTGTTTGTACCCCGTCATAGAGACGGTCACAAACTGCCCACAAACTGTCCCTGATCTTGTGTCACACTGGTGGACATAGCTGTCACACCAGTGGACATTTTCAAGGTCAAGGACAGTTTGTGGGCTAGCTATATGAGAGACAGTCTTCAATCCTGGCCAGCAGTGTAAAGTTGACATTGTTTTCAGTAGTCAATCAATATAAATTGTTAAAATTTTTTAGATCAATACTTAAATTACGTCACACCAAAGGACTGCACAACGGATCCCATATCTAGCAATGCATGGAAATAGCAAAATTATGAGAATATCTGAGACAGAACTCACCTTGTCTGTAGTTCATGTGCTCCAGTGATGTCTACTGTACATCCTGGATGAATAAGGACCCCTCTCACTAAAAGGGTGCCCAAATTAAAGCCTGTTTTATATACAGAATGGCGTCACACCAGGTGGACACAAGTTTTGGGGACAAAATGTAATGTGTCATAATTATTCTAAATGATTACCTTATGACTTGTAACCTTCAGTTTCACTAAGTTAACACTACTATAATATGCATTCAGATATTTTACCGTATTTGGACATATTTTTAATTAAATACAGTGGTTTTGAGAAGAGCAATGCTACTCAGGACAGTCACACCAGTGGACAAATGTCATGTTTAAAACAAAATATTTCCATATTTGAATTTTAATGCTCATTAACTACAGATGTATTTATTCTGGAAGTTGATACTGTATAGAAAAAATAGGGTTTTAATGAAGTATTACAAATTATTATATATATTTGACACAAAGGACATGAATATGGAGCGTCACGTCAACCACCCAAATACGGATAGCTTCTGAAATGCAAAGGAAAAATCATTGCATTTTTAATGAAAGTGTTGTCGTGCAAACACGGCCTTAGTGCACATTTACTTTAAACTACATTATTAGCTTTGTCCCCGAGGGGAAGCGACCTATGCTGTAAAGCAGCCAAAGCAGTCAAAATTTGTAGTTTGTTAGTGTGGGAGAGTTGCGAAAATGGCATAGTGCCAGTGAAGGTGGTACAGACAGCCTCAGACCATGACAGAGGTGTCATTCAACCTGTTGTAATGTGATGTACCATCACAATGACTCTAGAAATATTACATTTGGGTGGAAAAAAACTACTTAGTGTTGGTTTAAGCAGTGGGAAAAGGAGCAAATTAATTTCATTTTAGGAAAAATCATTAATAAAACTCAGTTTAGAGCAGCAAACAGTAACCCTTTTAGTACCATAACCTGGTTTTATGTAAGACCATGTAGCTGTGGACCAATCATGGGTAGGAGACAGCTGTGCATAATTCAAGTCACCATTACCAAGAACCAGAAGGAGCCATGGCATTGAATCTTTATAGCTTTATTACATTCAAAGCACAGGTGGATAAGGGTTTATGTAAACAGTTTTACAGTGAGATTATCTAAGTTCATGTTTTTTTTAGTCATCACAGCAGTGACAGGGACAGAGAGCCTCAGAGCTGTAAAGCTGCTCAAGCTACTTCAGGTGGACATGTGAGGATGTGGTCATTCTTTCAAAAGAAAACGTCCTTGAGCTGTGTACAAGGATTGGGACACCAAACCAGTTTGGGAAGAGTATAAATGTAAAAAAAAACTTTTCTAAGAATCTATCACCAAAGACACTCCTTGAAGCAAACACTGACATTCTGGTTGTATCAACAGTACAATGCTAGAAACAATGCTAATTTACGTTGTTATAACGTTGAGTAAATGATTAGCTGAATAACTAACAAAGAGTTAAACTGTTGGGCAACTAAAGATTGGTTTGCCATCAGTAGTTTAGCGTGCATATAGACCACAACCTTCGATGCTGTGTTATATGCCCATGTCTCTATGTGTTAAATGTTCAAAGACCAGGTTCACTGGTTGACTTTCAGGCCAGCAGCAACTGTTCAAGATGTAGAGTTCCATAACAAATGTCTCTGTTGAGGATTTCATTAAAACAACTCTACTATGATGAAAACAACAGACACATCCCTCTGGGAGTCCTCAGACAACACACACATTTTAGGCCATTAAAATCTGCATTATCTTGGACCTTATCACCAAAGATATCAGAAAAACGTGAGTAGTTAAAGTCCTGGACATGTGTCGCAAACAAGAGTATGCTCCAATAAATTTGAGTACCGAGACTATCTCCATTATCATCAGGTTTACTCACAACAAACTACCTGAAGATGCCTGTTGATTGTTACCTTGTCTGACTGGTTGATGCACTGACCCCAAAAGTACCGCTGAGGGCCTGTTTATGACAATGCTGTCTGAATGGAAAGGTTTATCCTTTGTGTTTTCAGATGTTCTTGGCGAATGTAACAATGCATCTCCCCGCTGGTTAGAGAATCGATGCAGCAAATCCACATTTTGTTGGAGGAGCGATAACAAACCTAGCACAGTTAGCAGCACACATGTTGTTCGGTAGTCAGCCACAGTTGTTGTCGCTAGGTGCCCTTGGTGCACGCGCAACCTTTATCTGAAAGAGTACTGTGCATGCACCACTTGTCACAGTTTTCCATGATAGTGGCCATTCCTGTTTAAGGCAACAAATAGGTTTTCAAAACTTTTAACTCTGGACCCCAGTTCCAAAAGTTTGCAGATTCAAGCTCTCCGGGCAATGTTCTCCTGTAAACAAAAACGCGCTAATGCAATGAAAACCCTCCTTCTGGCAATTTTTTTGCTGTGTAAACAGGCCCTAAAAACTCTTCCCACAGTGCTTAGCATTCACTGTCATTGTAAGACAACTGACTGATGCTGGAAAACTTTTTTCACCAGAGAAAGCAACCAGATGGTCCAGATCAAGATGTGTATTGGATGCAAGCTGTTGCTAGTGAACTTATGGGGACTGGGTACAAAATATCCACAAAATATGTTACTGTCCACAAGTATGGTCTATAGTGTTGAAGCAATGAGTCCAGAAATGCAGGGGTGAATTAGCACTTTAAGACTAACTATTCCCTTGGAGTAAAGTATAAAGAATTTTAAAATGCCTTTACAGATGTTTTATTGTTTCTAGTGGATCTAAGATCGGTTATTTTGTTCTGATACATTCACTTGTGCTCACATATGTCCAAATAAACTTGGCCAATGAAAGAAATTGAACAGCTGTCCAAACTCTTTTAATAATGATTTGAATAGCTGGAGATCATTCAAACACACAGCATCGTCTAGAGCATTAATATCCAAAATCGTAGCATCCTCCTTCTGCTCCTAACTCAAGTTGAGAGCAAACATCCAGTTAAAACTTCAATCTGTTGGCAGAGCATCTACGTCTGATTCTACTCTTACCTCAATATTCAAGCATGTACAGTTCACTATTTTTTAAGGATCAAATGTCAATATTTTGTGAAAGAGCTTGAACAATTTTAGTTTCACATATGTCTAATAAAATAAGAAAAACGTGAAAACATGAACAGTTTCGCCTAGAAATGAGGTTCAACAAAATTATTCAGGTATTCAATAGTTACAAAAGCTTTAGGTTTTATGAAAACAACAATGGCTTGCTGACATACACTGCAATGTTAAGACATTTTTTTTCTTTCTAACTTTACTTTAATCACCCCTTGTGTTCTGTTATTTCTGTGTAAGTTATTATGACTAAAGGGTTGATTAAATATGGGACTTTAAAATAGCTCTGTGCATTTTTACTGCTTTTTTCTTTGTGCTGTGAAGTGGGCAGGGAAATTCAACACTTTACAAGTGAGTCTGAGCCATAATTTCATCAGGATCTGAGCCCCCTAAATTCACCCCTGTTGCAGTTGACATTACAGCCGGATTTGGGACAACTTTGGGACCAACTTCTCCAAGAGGGGTGTCCTGAAACGCCCCCACCCCCGTAAATCCAAGTGTCAAAACAGCGGGGTTCACGCCAACACAGTACCAAATGTTTACGGCCAATTATACACGAAGCCTCCCCTCAAGTGTTGCGGCCAGGCTTGTGTCAGTCGGGGAGTCTGCGAAGTTACTGCCACCATGGCACTTGGCACGGCATCAGTGGGAGCAGGGAGCCCGATGTGGGGCTGCAGCCTGCGACGCATAGTGGAAAAACTTCTAGGGAAAGCACCACGCTGCTGCTACTGCTGCCGCCGCCGCTGGACCCTCGGCTCGCCCTACACCTTTCTCCAGCCCCCGAGCGTCTACCAAACACAATCTCAGACTTCCATTTTCTGCTCGAACAAATCACTGCTTCTGTCGTCGTGAGAGAAAATCAAAAACACACGCGATACTCACCGAAAATAAGGACGGAATTAAAGCCCTGTTGTCTGCAGTGTCGAGGCGGTCCGCCGTTGAAGAAAAGCCACAATGAATAAGTTGTTACCCACACAGCGACCGTTAACTTAAAGTGCTGCCTCCGATTTCCCTCGGTAAAACATCAACATGTACGCACACTGCGGGAAAAATGGAGGTACTGTTCCACTAAAGGACTCGGTAAAGAGCAAAGTTTACCTTGAGTTATGTGCAGCTCCGCTCCTGGAAATCCATGCAGCAACTTGTTCGGTCTGTACCGACGTTACCGCTGTTACTCAACTCGTAGAGCCAGTCAGAGATACCCAGCTGTGACCACCTACGTCAAAGCAGACGCAACGACACGTACAGTTTCCGGTTGGATCTTCAGAATAAAAGCGCAGTGCGCATTGGCAACGGACGTAATTTACTGAATTTAACAGCAGTTGTTAATGTTAAATGAAAAAACAAAGTGGAATGTCTTCTTAAATAAGAATAAATATACACGCTTAACTTATATAAAGTCTGTATTTTGTGTATGTATATTTATTTATTTCCAAAATGGCCCTAGACAGTCAAGCTACGTCATGTAAAATAAAAGCTTATTCCGGTGAAAGTACCTGTGACGTTAGGTTGGGGGGTTAGGCAGATTTTCAGTGCCCAAGACTGACAGGGACCCACAAAAACATTAGATTTTATTACCTTTGTCATAGGCCTGTAAAGTGTCTTCCACGTATATGTTTATTACAGTTATTAGAACATGAAAAAACAGACAGAAAAAAACAGCTCCGGTAAGACATGGCACAGATAGAGCAAAGTAATCAGTACAAAAAATGGATAAAATAATAATAATAAAGTATTCTTGTAGTGTAAGAAATTAATAAGATGAACTGATAATGACAGCAGAGTGCCGATGTGTACCAAATAAAGGGTCCACACACCTTATAAAAAAGAAAAGTGAAGCATATGTCTTATTGATTTGGTACACTATCCATTCTTCGATTTGTGCCATGATTTTTACTGTTAAGGTCAGGAGAAAAAACAGTCTCTAATGTCTTCCATTTGTAACATGATTGTCAGGTAGACCAAGAGGGAGACACATGGGCCCTAAATTATGGAATGGCCTTCCTGCTGGAATATCCCCCATTTTACCTACTATTAAATCTAATCTTAAAACTTACTTTTACAAGTTGGCTTTTAATTGCATCTGGGAGTTTTTGTGGCTTCTCTTTTTGTGTGTTTATTTTTTTTTCACAATTTGTCCTGTGTATTATGTGTTTTAATATGTTATAATTTTTCATCATACTCTATCATTTGGCTATAATTCTTAGGCTTTTCCATTTATTCAACCGTCCTTTATCTGTACCGCTAATCCCTTGTAGGTTTGCATGGTAGTTATTTTATTTAATTTTTTAAAATTCTATTCTATGTTGGCTTGCAGTCACTGTGCAGTACTTTTGCAAACATGATTGTTTTTTTTAAAAAATGTGCTCTATTAACAAAGTGGATAGGAAACTGACTATTTGATTTCAATAGTAAAAACAAAAAGTAGGGAAGCACAATATTTGATTCTTGCGGATATCTCAATATTAACATAGTTCAATTGTCTTAAGAACAGATGTGAAGCAAGAAAAACTATTGGTCTTATATTTTCGATAGACAAAAGTGGAGATTGAGTGATGATGAGGTAAACCATTATGGTAATTTGTCAATAGTACAGTCAATTTATTGTCACTGTCAGGCACAAAAGTCTTATCTCCAAAATTGCTACTTTTAAGGAAATTAAAGAATGTTCTTCTACTGAAAGAAAAAGTAGTGTTTCATTTTCTACACAGACAGACAGACAGACAGACAGACAGACAGACAGACAGACAGACAGACAGACAGACAGACAGACAGATAGATAGATAGATAGATAGATAGATAGATAGATAGATAGATAGATAGATAGATAGATAGATAGATAGATAGATAGATAGATAGATAGATAGATAGATAGATAATGAATTACTTGCATTTACAGATATCGAGTTGTTAAAAAGGTATAGAGCAAAACAAATGTAATCTACATTTTAAAATCTTTCAGAGAGTTAAAAGACACAAGATAGTTTAAGACTAATTTTCTGGTACATAAAAAAATATTTACATGCTTTAAATTGTCCAAAGTCTAGGAGTGTCTACAGTCAGTACTTTAATTTGGTGTTGATGTAAGCTGAAGGATTTTTTTTAACAGTTTGAAACTGATTTGTGTCTATAAACAAAAACTTGGGCCAGTAATTATAAATAGTCCTTTATAGATATATTTCATTTTATTTGAGTATATCTATGATTTACAGATTCTTAGTTGAGAAACTGGCCAGAGCTGGTTTGAGAAAGTGTCAAAACAATAATCATCTTTTTATAGGTCCCAAATTTCTGGCAGTGCCACTGTGTTAGGTCAATATAATGGTATATCTAGTTCATAAAACAATTTATTTGAAAATCCATTTATATTTCACAATATAAACAAACTCTGCCTTGATTTCAACTACCCTCAACTATTTTTTTTAACCCTTACTACTGTTTCTTTTCTTTCAAAAACTAAAAAACCAACCATGTATTCATCTGACAGGTTATTACTTTTGTGTGATACCTGACAGCGGTTATCAGTATGCCAACTACTGGACCATGCATCAATTAGCATCTTATTCAATATTTTAGCTTGCATGCTGTCTTTAAAAAGTAATAAATTAAAAAAAATAAAATAAATAAATACTTGCTACAAGTTACGAAAACTTATTTTTCTTCAACCTTAATCCACTTTTGAAGCTTTTAATTGTAAATTTTAATGTTTGTAAAGGCACACCCACTCTTACCCATGGAAAAAAAAAACTCTTAAACTTTTGGTACTTATAATGTTTCTTTCTATGTACTCGCACATAATAAATACAACCACTAACTGTACTTCTCTAGAAGAATTTATCTCACAGAGCATTACTTTAAATATCACTAAATCTGGCAGATTAGAAATGTAACACTAAGTTAAAAAAGCAAGGATAACACAAAAGTAACAATACCCTCCTCTCTGCACTTTTGCTAACTGCACATTCTTTCAGTTTCTTATTTAATGACAGAATTTTTAGTTATATGGGTAAATGAATAAACAAAAATAGCAGGTGAAGTAAGTTGTGCACTCATGTATGTAACTGAAAGTACATCACCCCATGGCACACATGGGTTTGCCTCAACCACTGGTCCAGAATAACAGGCCAGTTTTAGTAGTTCACAGTAATGGTTCTTAAATGGTGTGGCGGGACACTAGTGTGTCTTGGAAATATGTATATTTATGTGTCCTTACAACTGTACAGCAACTAATGAACGGTTTGATCTTTTTCTCCATTTGGGGTTTATATGCTTTTAATTTTATATATGAAACTTCTAATTCAAGTACTTAAAAATCTCTCTTCATGGTTTTGAATTGATCAAAATCAGCAGGTCTGGATAGAGTTTGAAACTGACCTTATTCTATACCAATTAAAAACTTGATATCTGAGTTAATCAATACTGCTATCATGTCTCATGACATGAAACATGATTCTTTGGGCTTTTTATATTTTGCCCCTTCTTGTTGGATCATCATGATTGATAATCCAGCTTCCCAATTTCATATATATTATTACCTTATTTAATAGATAGGGATGACTAATTTTCTCTGTATTACAAAAAATAAAAATTTGGGAGAGACGTCATCTCCAACCAAAGATTTTTTTTAAAATTTTAATTTAACCTTTATTTAACCAGGAAGGCCCCACTGAGATTAGAGCCTCTTTTTCAAGGGAGTCCTGGCTAAGACAGGCAGCTTCCCATTTTCAAATAATCTGGTAAGTGTACAAAATATTGTTTTTCTACCATACATTTAAAAACAAAGAAATTAATTTGTGCTCATTAACAAAATATCAATATTATCTGACAACCATCATTGTGGGTATGCTCCTTTTGCTCACATACTGTATATATTTTACATGGATGTGAACACAAGTCTTTCATTATAGAATATAACTTGTGACTTATCCACTTCAGCATAGTTAAAACAATGTTTCCTTCATGGCTATGATTTATGCTTGATCTCATGCTGTGGAGGGCTGGTAATGTTTCAGTGCCTGTGAGACAGACATTTCTGTCTGTTGAAATACTTCAGCCTGGCTGCTGGGACTGAGGAAGGCCTTAGGTTTCACTTCTGTCAAAACATCTTTGAACAGGTGCCTCATGGTGCTTGTTTTCATCAAGTGACTCTGACTTCTGTACGGTAAAACCAGCATTAACATGGATCCTGTTCTTTCAGACGGTCTGAGTGTTGCCTATATCATCTCAAAATATGGCCATATGAGAGAAACCACTTCAGCATAAAGCTACAAACAAATATCTTAGCCAGTGGCTGTCTTGTTAATCTTGAAGGAAGAAAGTGTTTGTTTTGATCAGTTCACCCTGAAATCTTTAAACATCCTAATACCAACAAACTTCCTGCCAGGCTGAATTGACTCCAGTTAGTCTGAAATAGCTTGTAGGCCACTATTATATGTGCTGGAATGTATTACCAGTGAATGACACGGGTTATTAACTTCAGAGAGATTATGTTCCTGTGGATAACCCATCAAAACTAAATGAAATGCTGCATTAAATTAAACCACAAGTGCATCTCTGTGAAGGGAAGATTAGAGAAAAAGGAAAGAGGCCCACTGAAACTTGAATAAAGTAATCACAGCTAAGTGTTAAGCCTGTTTTAATTAAAACATAAAAATGTAAACATTTACACAATTAATTCACAGAAAACACCCAAAACACATTTTAAGTGCTGAACACAGCTCACAGATGTTTTAAATACATTGAGGATACAAGAAAACTGAGTCTAAAGATCCTCGAACTCGTAACAAATATGGAGGAAATTCGAGTAGATGAATTTTAACAGGCTGTAAACACTGATTTCAACTTGATCTCTCCAGAAAGCAGGAACGTCCAAGTGTGTGTGAAGCCCCCCTTTTCACAACTTTGTCTGAACAAACAGTGCCATCTGCTGTTACAGAGGTAGAGGGGAGGGACACACACTTCTCACACACAGGATGGTCCTTGCTACAACTCACTGCAATGCAGCACAAATACACGCGGACATCTCTCATCTGAGAACAACATTATCAATCTTTAGATCCTAAGAAGCCAAGTTTATGTCAATTCTCCTCAACTGAAGCTGGCCTTTTATAATTAGCTCAGTGCTGCTAGTTTACAAACAAGATCGCAAAATTCAAGCATTCTGAAACTCCTGATCAGTTAATCTATGAAATGTTAAAGTGACACTCATCTCATGCTGCAAAATAAATTACAGAAATAATGTGTTACTACTTTTCAAAGTACGTCGACTTCATATCATTTGCAGTTTTGTTTGGTGGAAATACAAACAAGAGTCACTAGTTGTACAACTGCATCTCTGCTTATGGAAGAGATAAGGACTGTTTGTTTGGATGAGGCCCTCAATGAGGGGAAATATGGGAGAAACTTTCCTGAGGCCTACAGTCACGCAGGGGTCCATGAAGGTTAAGGGAGTATGTCAACATTTTTTTTTTGTTTTCGTGTCTTGTCTCATTCCCTAATCCATGACAAGCAGATAGACACCATTCTTTCGACAGTATGTGCAGTAATAAGGAGACGGACAGAGCTAATTAGCCTAGCTCAAACACTGAGAGTCAACAGGTAGCATTAGCCCGCCTCTGCCTACAGTCATCAGATAAACTTCAGCAACTCTAAAGGGTCCTGTGTGCTTGTTGGGACATTTTTCTTAAACCACATTATGTTACACAATCTATTCTAAGACTATTATCAGCACTTTGTTATTTTCAAAATAAATACAAAAAACACAGGGTTGTTTGCACTCATAACAGCTGAGGAAGAAAACAGAAGATGCATGAAGTGCTAATCTTGGTCTAAAAACAAATAACGAAACATAACGCTGTAAAAAAAAAAAAAAAGTCAAAACAAGCACACAGGGCCATTCAGATTTGATGTAGAGTTAATGTGATGACTGTAGGCAGAAGTAGGTTAATGCTACCCACTGACTCCCAGTGTTTGAGCTAATCTACTTCGTGGTGGGTGAGCTTTGCCCATCTCTTCCTTGTTACTGCACGTACAGTGGAAAGAATGGTGTCTACTGCTCGTCATGGACTCTGGAGTGAGGTAAGACACAAAAACTAAAGTAAATTTTGGCATATCCCTTTAAAGATATTGTCTTTTCTAAATTACGACTATGGTACTCTATTATTTTCATTTTTTATTTGTTGATGCCTGTTACGAAGTGTAAACCCTCTAACCTCAATGATATGCTCCTCTGTTAGATTCATGTTGTGGATGGGACCATTTAATTGAGCTCTACGGCTGCCCACAGCGGAAATGTTCCCAGCTCTAACACTACTTGTGCTTGTCTAGGCAGATTTTAGTTTTAGACCTTTTTGCGCATTTATTTAAGTGACAGGACAGTGAGGAGAGGTGAAAGTTGGAGAGAGAGTATGTAATGATATGGGATAAAGGAGCCAGAGGCCAGTCACTTTAAAGGCTAGAGCCAACTCATGGGTCTATGAATTAACCATGAGGCTACCAGCATTTCCAACATATTGGTATTATTAGACCAAATCTGAGGAGGACCCATGTACTAGTCCGTACAGGGGACCAGCCAATTCTGTGGCCAACCTTGTGTTTCAACTACCAGTATTTTGATGGAGATCTAAGCAGCTGCCTGGAAGTGAGATCTAACATTTAAAGTTCCTTTTAGAGCAAGGATGAGCGACCACAGTAACAAAGAATTCAAGAAATGATACTAACAAATATGTATAGATATCATCCTTTCCCAGCCTCTTTGCTCTCTCATGTATTTCAGATCATTTTTTTAATATACCGGTATTCAAAATAAATGTATAAAAAGAAAAAGGGCTGAACTTTGGAGTGAAAACACAAAGACCTCAAATAAACTTTGGGCATTTTAAGGATCAGTTCTGAGTCCTTATGCTGATCGACGCACACTCTAAGATTTTAATGGTAGTTGAATTTTCAGAGCCGAATATAATTAACCACTAATGATTAACTGCTGCTTAACTGAGTTTCAATGTTGAGTACATGCAGGTTTAAAAAGGAGGACAACACGGTGAATAACCTCTCACAGGCACAGTGTCTGCCTTGCACTGAAGCTACAAAAACTATCCACACAAGAGATCTTTGTCATTTTATCAGTGAGATGAATTTGCCCTAAAGATAGCACAATGTGTCGAATCAATTACTCCATCAGGCACTTTCTTAATGCCCTTAACACTGTGAAGGTACTCCAGTGAACAGAGATTGAAATGCTCTGTCCACAATAAAACACACAGTTGGTGGTTCCATTAGTTCTCTTACCATCTCCACCAGCTTCTTACCAGTGATTTTACATCATCTAGTTTGTTTGTTGCATTTTTACTCCATAACCAGAGATTAAACCTCAACACATTTATATTTAGCGACATCTTAAAGATGAGCCTGGTTTAACATCAAAGCTTCAACGATGCAGTGAAATACTTGCCGTGCTGCTAGAAGATGCCATAATGTCACTAACTCTGTCCCCACAACTGCACCCTGGAGGCTTGAAATGATATCTGCAGGAGTGGCTCGCTTTGATAAACCAGTCAGTCCTGTCGGCTGTCAGGAGGGGAAATTTACAGATCATCTTTTGTTGACGAAAGAAAAAGCAAAAAAACATCTGAACGCTTACGTAAGGTGTATTTTGTCTTCTTTTGTCAGCGCTTTATCGTCACAATACTCTGAGCGTACCACTTCATCAAATGTGAGACTTTGGATTCCCCTCCCAGGAGAAAAATCTCAGGAATCATATGTTCCCACTGTTGTGTAAATAGGTGTGATTCCAGGTGAAGCATCTGCATCCATCAGTTCTTTGAGGTGAGAGTCAGAGTGGAGGAGACGCGGAAGATCTGAGGCAGCATGTTGCTCAACTGGTAGAACATCTCCTCTGAGATACTCTGCAAATAAAAAAAGACAACCTTTATTCAAGATCTTGTCTGACAAAATGAAATTTGAGGGCAAGCCTAGAAACAGATATTCCCTATCACTAAGGCAACTTGCTTTAAACAGACCTAGATCACCAAGAAAAAGTATCTTTAGTGTGGCCATTTTTAATTAATTGGGCCGGGAATGTTTTCCAAGGGCATCCTACCTCTCCAGTTTAAAAATATGTTCACAATGTGAAACCTTAAACCTATGTAGGTGTATCTGCCCAATAACCTTACACATCAGATGAACTGTTTCAAACACCATCGGGACATATTTCACTCGTTCCTCTGGACAGCAGGAAGTAACTGGGGAGGGCGGAACTTTTCAAGAAAAACTGGAGGGTGATAGAAAGAATGTTTTGTCTTCATATTAACTACACGCCAGTTAGAGGTATGCAGTCACTTCTTGCTTCCAGCACAACTAAACCACACTCACAGCTACAAGCATTCCGTTCATCAGGTGGTCATACTCGCCTTAAATAAGGTTCATAAATTCCTGTTTGACGACCAATACAGTAAAGGGTATGGCTATTAAATAACAAAACTGTGCAGATAGGGATAAAACCACGTGGTTACAGTCACACTGAGGATTACAAGTGCTGTAATTTTTCACTTAAATTCCGTCTTTAATTCACTGCATCTACAGATTGAAGTGCATGTTTTTGCTAAGGTGGCGAAAAATGATGAGTTCAAAAGTTGAGCAACAGATTAACTTGAATTCTGTGGTGAAATTGAACAAAACATATTTTAAGTGAGGTGTATGTCCAAGACAATTAACATTCTGGACACCCATGCAAATCACAAACTAAAAACATCCAACAAATTGAGTAAATTTTAAAATGTTCAATGGCTCAGTATAAAGGTGCGTTCACACCGGACGCTACCTGTACTACCTCGGCGATCACTCTCCATTCAAAGTCAATGTACAGCCGTGATGGGGCGAGGCTAACCCTCCCGCGATGCCACAGCCGGCGACAAGACGACCACTTCACTCGTAGCGCGATGTCAAAGTTAAAAAAAAAGTTGATCTATTCAGGCGATGTCGTGTGTGGCTGTGTGGCATCAGCCAATCAGCGGTGTGTGTACGTATGACGGTGCAGTTATTCATCTGGACTACAGGGCGGATGACTTCCTTCTAGGCAGAACTAATTTCAGTGAGGACATTTGCAGACGGATCGCGGTAAACTCACAGATAATGCTGCTGCATCATCAGCTGCAGAGTTTTGTGTCTGATAAGTGAGTGAAAAGGATACAGCTGGAATAATGTCCGCTTACACATCCTATTATGTGATATATGATATGATCGCGGTAAAACTCAGGCGGACGTGATGTCACCGACCGACGGTCGACGCCAACGGCGACCAAACAGGTATTTATGAACGCGCGACGCTACATCTGTGGGTGACGCGACTTTGGTAGCTGGGTCGCTTGCGGTGTGAACGCACCTTAAGAATGCATAGCAAAAATTGTCTCACTGATGAAGAGACAGTTTTGCCTGAAAATTGGAGCATGACAAAAGTGTGCAGACATTTTGAAACAAACTGAATAAAACATCTTTTTTCTGTATTTTTTTTGCAGAAATATGTATATGGAACATAGAGCTGGGCAAAAAATAGTTTAAATCGATTAATTCTAATTATTTTATGCAAAAGATTTTAAAAAATAAAAATCTGGATTTTTTTTCTTGCCTTGGTCCAATTGTAAGTAGTTGCAATTTTTGAAAAAAAAAATACAATTTTCATGATGGTCAGCCTTGTAGGGTTTGCACAAGCACTTTTATAGGCTTGTATTTGTTATTTAAGTAGATTAAATATTGATCAGAGAGTTTCATGCTAATACTGTAAAAATACCTCAGCCTTTTAGTGTTTATGTAGACAAACCTGCCTACGTTTATACTACATAATAAACCTTTTATGACCCAGACTTTGACCTTAAGAGGGAAACATTTAGACAACATAAAGGCAAAACTTGATTTGTTTCATTTTTATGTCACTGGGAGTTTTGTTTCCTTTAGGGAGGGAAAAATCGATTAAAATAGTAAATCGAATGTTGTGGAAAAAAATCGGGGATTTTATTTCTAGGCCATATCGCCCAGTCCTAATGGAACATGCCTGGTTGCTAACCACTCCACCAAACAAGCATCCAACATTTATTTTTTTTAAAGGAGTGATTAAATGTCATTACAAACAGGTTCTAGAAAAACTGTGAAAAAAAAGTCCAAAGAAAGAGACCATAGCTGTGTTGGAAATCGCTCTCTATCATGGATATAGTGCACTATATAGTGTTTTTGCCATTATGTAGTGTTGTTCAAATTCTCAGCAGTTAATTTCATTCACTATATAATGCATTAAAAAATACCCACAATGCACAGCAAAAGTGAGTGTACATACGATTTACCCTATATTGGACTCCCGTATACCACAATGCAATGTGGTTGTGTTTTTGCATAAAAGAAGAGAAGGAAGGCTGTTAGGCGCTGCTTTCATTCATAAATGTAAAAAAACATTAAAGTATCTTTAACACGTTCGTAGCGTAGCTCTTTTACGTCTTTTAGCGGCTGTAAACGGCTTCGAAATTTGTTAATTATCCTCCAGGGTAACCGGTTTGTTCACGTGATTTTGGCGAGCCCACTTCTGTCACAGGAATATCCGGCTCATCTACTGAAGCTACAAAGTTTAGAAAATTTCAGTGTAGTGTCCGAAATGTCGTTTGGTCAGTCCCTATGTAGTCCACTATTTCAGTTACACTACATAGGGAACAGTGAGTGAGTGAATGAGTGGATGATTTCGAACACAGCTCATGATAGTGCCAGCTCTCGCTGTGTACACAGGAAAGCAGTGTCTGTCCCAAAAAACAAATCACAGAGATTGATCACCCTCTCTGTTCACCTGATTCAGCACCACGCAATGTTTTATTTGTCTTAAGATAAGACATGTGAAAAACATAGGTTCTGAGATACAACTCTAACTTGCATGTTCTCCATGTGTATTTGTCAGTTTTCTCCAAGTACTCCGGTTTCCTCCGACAGTCCAAAAACATGACCCTTATGTTCAAACTAATGAATGGATGTTTTTTATTCAGCTTCAAAGTGCAAAGCAGATTTATTTGTTGTCATGAAACAGAACAAAATGAAACAAAAAAAAAATTGTCCAATCTACCTTTCCCCTCTCGACACTTCACAGATAAAATAAGCAACTTTTCTTGCATTAATTGTATTACACATTGCCTGACCAAAAAAAAAAAGTTGTCACCAAAAAAGGTCACACATTCTTATATTTTGCCGGACCGCCTTTGTCTTTGATTACAGCACGCATTCGCTGTGGCATTAATTTTCTAAGCTTCTGCAATGTCACAAGATTTATTCCAGTGTTGCATTCATTTTTCACCAATATTAATTATGTGAGAGTCTGACCAGTGCGCAAAGCCTTCTCCAGCACAATCCACATATTCTCAAAGGGGTTAAGGTCTGGACTCTGTGGTGGCTTATCCATGTGTGAAAATGATGTCTCATGCTCCCTGAACCACTCTTTCACAACTTGAGCCCAATGAATGCTGGCATTGTCATCTTGGAATAAGCCTGTGTCATTAGAGGAGAAGTATTCAGCTGACCTTGTTCTTTGGGCTCATAATGTCGCTGAATCAAGTCCTGGCCAACTGCCGCAGCCCCAGGTCATAGCACTACTCTTACAGGCTTGTGCAGTAGCCACTAGGCATGATGGGTGCATTACTTCACCTGCCTCTCTTCTTACCCTGATGCTCCCATCACTCTGGAACAGAGTAAATCTGGACTAATCAGAACACATGACCTCCTTCTAGATGCCAGAGTCCAATCTTTATGCTCCCTAGCAAACTGGGGCCTTTTTCCCACTGGCCTGGCTGATTAGTGGTTTTCTTAAAGGATAAGTTTGGTTTCTACAGCTTTTACATTGTTTATAGAATGAAGTAGAACAATATACTCACTCAGAAGGATTTCCTGATCCAAACAGTGCTTCTGTAGATATTTAGATCCGAAATCGAGCGGCGGAGATCTGTATAATGGTAGCACATGGGGCATGTATAGCGCCGCTCCTAAAACTGCATTAATCGTCCAAAAACTCATTAGTTTCACCAATATTTCATCATGGTCCGCTCCAGTTGTTTCAGGGGAAGACCGCCGGCTACTCAACAACTTTCTTCTTCCAGTTTTGTGCAAACTGGATGAATATCTATTGGATGAAGATGTCGTGGACGAGAACTTTGAATATGATGGGTGTCCTTACAGTTTCGAGCCAGAGTTTACAGATGAGGAGCTCATCGAAAGGAGGACACGTACTGTGCATGCACGGAGGCAAACCTTCTTCTTCTTCAGTTCAGAGGTCAGCGCAGTCACAAAATATGGGTGGAGCGATACCAGACTGTAATGGAGGAGTAGGGTGAGTGGACCATGATGGAATATTGGTGAAACGAATGAGTTTTTGGACGATTAATGCAGTTTTAGGAGCGGCGCTGTATGCCCTGTGTGCTACCATTGCCTTGGATCAGGAAAGCCTTCTGGGTGAGTATATTGTTCTACTTCATTCTATAAACAATGTGAAAGCTGCAGAAACTGAACTTATCCTTTAAGGCTAAACATCTGTTCAGTTGCAGTCCCTTGAGTTACCTTTGCATAGTGTGTGTGGAAATGCTCTTACTTTCACTATAGTTTTAATAGTGAAAGTAAGAGTTGTACTGTTGTTGTTCTTGGAATTCATTTGGCCAAAAATTTAAGTGATCACTAATCACAATCATTCATGATATTTTCAATAGTTGTCCCTTACTATCCTTCCAGTTTTTAATAATGTGTTGGACAGTTCTTAACCTGATTTTAGTAGTTTCTGCAATCTCCTTAGATTTTTTCCTTAGACCAGTTACATAATGTTTTGTGTGTTTATTAAGAAGGAATTTGATTTAAGTTGGATAAAAAAGTGAAAAAATGAATCTCTGCAGAGGATCAGATGCTGTTCTTTTCCTCTCCACTTTTGAAACACACTCAGGTCAAGCTGGCTGCCCAAACAGTACCTGGTGGGAGGGGGGATGATGAGTTACAGGCCGTGGAGCAGACTTTCAGAAAACAGTCAAAATGTCTGCCTGTGATGGCCAGAAATCACACACGTAGGTTGAGGCTGTATAGCTGTGACATCATAAACCCCAGAAGGTAAAAAATAGAGCATCTTATGGGGTATCTTTAAGCAGCTTAGCACATTTCTTTTTTTTTTTTTTTCTATGTATTTTTTTGGGCATTTTGTGCCTTTAATAATAGGAGAGAGACAGTGGTAGGTTTGTGAAAGGGGGTGAAAGCGTAGGGGAAGACACTCTGCAAACTGGTCACAGGCGGGATTTGGACCTGCACCGGCAGAAGCAAGTACATGGGGTGCCTGGTTGCTAACCACTCCGCCAAACCAGCACCCCGGCTTAGCACATTTCTAACACTGAAAGCCAAGAAACATGATATTGCTGGACAATGGACCAACCTCCGTGGCCAGAGGAAGAGTACCAGAGCTTAACTGTGCCACAAATCTTTGGTTTCTAGGTACACAAAGAATCCTAAATATGCCTGAGGCATAAAAGTGTGTTTCGTGTGCATACATATCCTTAACTCAGGTTCAGAAAGAACATTTAAAAGCCGTTCTTTCTCAAACTTGAGTAAGAGCTCAAATCTTAAAAAAAGTTAGCGTAACTACACCGCTTGTGAATGTCTTTCGGTGAAATAAAAGTGAAGCTCTGGTGGCTTTGTTTGGCACTGGGAACTTCGAGGTACAGTTTCAATGCAGGCCTCTTTGTTTCATAACTGCTCTTTGATTTCTAATTCAAATATTCAAGTAATTTGTTAAAATTAAGCATTTCTCTAAAACGTCGCAGTCCTTAAATAAACATCAAAATGGGAGTTTTCTTTTTCATATCCACTTTAAATAACATTAAGACAAGATTTTTAATGTCGGATCTTTCAACACAGATAAGATTTAGGTGGGTAAATAAGGAACCTTTTTAAAATCCAGATAAATGTATGCCCCCTGGAACAAACATGCAAAGCTTTGGTGCTACAAGCCCCTGTGGTGTTCTTTGGTTCAACATCATAAGGTGTTTTTTACACCCTGAAGGTTCAGCAATCAGGATGCTGAAAGGATGTGAACCCTGGCAGCTGTGACTTTAACAGGAGAGCATACCGCGTCACTCCAAGCATCTCTACCCTTCAAATAAGAATGTTAAGTATTAATGTTTAACTGGAAACTCCGGCCCGTATTCATTCACACAAACACAGGGAGTATATTTAGCCTCCTGATCTCTTTGAGGAATTCACAAGAGTGTTGTTTCAGAAGTGCTATTTTAAATGGTGTCTGAGCATGTAGCTGACAGGAAGCCGATGCAGGAGAGTCCTTTGATGCTGCTTGTTTTATCATCTTAACCTGTCAACATGACATCGGTTTATGTGTGCTGCACCTTCCTGACAAACCACAAACGTCAGACTCACAGCATCTGACTAAACCCTAAGTCACATACATCATATTTCATGCTGCTCTCCACTGAAAATTAGACTAAAAAGGGTCTTTAAAGTTGAGTCTGAAATCATTTACCTTATTCTTGTGAAATACACCTCAGTTGTTTGCCAAACTTAAAACATTATGAAACACGTGTGGTTAAACCTGTTTGTTGAGGTGAATCATGAGTCAGTGTTGAAGGACTTCATGTTGATCTTGAGGTATTTAATGACAGCAGTACAAACACTGTTTAAGAGAACATAAAGCCCTATCATTTATGACAGATTCTTTTCTCCACCCTCTCTCAAAGGCGTTTTCTGAACAGCCAGGTGTTTCTTTGTGATGTTATGTAAAAGTGAAACCTTAAGAATACCTTCTTTTGTTATCAAAGAGCTTTGTTGAAACGCAATTACCCAAAGAAATTAAGTGTCACCTTAACTGACTCTTGAGAAACCCAAAAATATGTTCAAAATACTCTGCTCTTACCTTTGGCACAAGAAACTGGACTGTACGTGAAACACCTCCATCCCATGAGGCCATCTCCATCATAAAGCCTGCAAAAACACGAGTTAAAAGACAGATAGGTAAATAATCCTTTTTACAAATTTTCCTAAGCTCAAAACTCAACAATTGATTGGCAGGGTGTATGAAACATCTAACAAACTACTTCCAGATGCAGATTTTTTTATTTTTCAAACAAAGAAGCAAATCCAATCATGGCATTAGCTTTGCATTACTCCACATTAGGGGTGTGCGATATGACGATATTAAATCGTTAAGGATTATAACATGGGGATGATCTCATAAAGCAGAAAGATCGTCAGATCGTCTGTGTGGGCACAGAGACTTTGACGCACACCTGACTAGCCAATCATAGCACATTATGCGCAGTGTACAGTAGTATCTCCTGTTTGGTTGTGTAGCATGAAGCCATGGTGAAAATAGAAAAGGAGATAAAAGCTTGAAGATGTCTGAACAAAAATCTGTTCTAAAGCAGCTGTATTATTCACTCAGATTATAGACATTGCAGTTAGATAACATTTGTTCTAAATTGTTGCACTTGAAGAGATAATGTTGATATTGTTGTTCATTACCTTTTATGTTTACATTTATTGCACATTTTTATAAAAACTGCACTATTTAAATTAAAACCTGTTCAGAAAGTTTCTTTGGCTTTAATTGTCATTTTTTTTTCTTTTAGGGTTTTACATGTTTTATATGTTAAACATAGGGAAAAAATGGTCAAACATGCAAATTAGTCCAAAAAAATCAACTGATCAACAAAAATCGTGATCGTGATTTTATTTTTTAAAAATCGTGATATGATATTTTTGCCATATCTCCCACCCCTACTCCACATATTAACAGTGGGCAAGCTGACTTCGGATGATATTTAGTGTGAGGAGTCAGGACCCATATTTGGTTAAACTGTAATCCAGCATATAAGACAGCAGCCACAAGGAGATGGTGTGGTTCTTTATTTTGTAACTCTTGCTTTTGAGAATTCAACAATCAGAATTTACAAAAAAAATTAAAAAGGTGTTTGCCAGAAAGCTCCTCTATGCTGCCTTATGATAAAGTAAATGTGTTAAACTGACAGGATATTCTACAGCTGTGAGACGCCTGTAAAAACAATTTCATAAATTTAAGAGTGAGTCCTTCTGAAATCAATTGATTTTTTAAGAGTAAACATCCGCAAACTGCTTTGTGCTCATCAACAATTAAACCAAAATTAGAAAATGTGGATGGACTTACATATGTTTGACTTTTCTTGAGTTATGCACCTTAAAGGAACACTACACCCAAACAACGATTTGGCCTCATTTTCTACTCACCCTCATGCTGAACAACACTGTGGAGTAGTTTTGGAGCATCTAGGATGCAGCCGGAGATCTGGGGGGATCCTCGCTGTCCACTGACATTGATATCATGACTTAGATAAGAGCCGAGCAGACAGTGTCCTTAAAAAGTCCACTAAAAGTCGGCAATATTCCTCCATACTGCTCGTGCGCTGTAATCCAAGTGTCCTGAGCGGGTAATGTCCACCATTTACTCAAAACAACATCATTTAACACATGTTTATAGCCTTAACAGTACTACTTGGCATTTCTATGATACACTTACGGGTGCCTACGGGAGCCGCAGCTGACCAAACGAATGCGCACTCTGCAATAACTAGGAGCGTAGAACAAGAAATCCCACATTCTGCTGTGACGGAGGGAACCGGGGACAGACAAAAGAGGGGCAGGCAGATTGTGGAATTTCTTGTGTTCTTGTTTCTTGTTCTACGCTCCTAGTTATTGCAGAGTGCACATTCGTTTGGTTTGGTCATCCGCGACGCCCGTAGACACCCGTAAGTGTATCATAGAAATGCCAGGTACTGTTTAGCTATAAACATGTATAGTAAATGGTGTTGACACTACGGACTTTCTTGTATCTAAGTCATGATATCAATGTCAGTGGACAGCGCAGGATCCCCAGATCTGCATCCTAGATGTTCCAAAACTACTCCACAGTGTTGTTCAGCATGAAGGTGAGTAGAAAATGCGGCCAAATCGTTGTTTGGGTGTAGTATTCCTTTAACTAAAGGTAAGGCAATGACAGCCAGCTACTTTTGTAATATTGAAAATAAAACAAATAATTGGCAATCAAGAGGTTACATAATGAGGAGGTATTTCTCAAACAAGAGAGAAAAAAGTGGCATTATAAACTGGAAGTGTGGTAGCTGCTTCTAAAGTTGAACTCCTTTGTTGTAGTGCCATAACAGGTGAGCCACTCTGTAGAACAAAGTACCATCAAAACATGACAGAACTGGAGCAAAAATATTCCTTCTATCAAGAAACGCTTAAGGTGCTGTTAGTTTTTCGTTTAATAAAGAAACGTGGTCCACATCTGACAAAATTTCTAATGAAGCTGTTAGCATCAGTGCTAATGTCTGTACGAACAGTAACCTCCTGCTGTTGTCTTGCTCATAGCCCCAAACTCTTCCTGCTTCAAAGGATGCTGATTGGGCCGGGCTGCTTTGGGTCAGGCACAATCATTGTAGATTGAAGCTTGGAAAGATGGATCATCTGATCACAGACACTGAATCAGGCAGGTCTGGATGCACTGCAAGGTTACTTATTATCCAGTAAATAATCCTTTAGGCTTTGTTGTCAACAGAGCCAGAGCGACGCTGACTTTTAGGATGGGGCGCTGGTGTCTTTGTCTGGTCTTTGTCTACCAGACAAAGTCTTCTCTATCAACAAGTGCTCACTTAACCCCAAATTGTTCAATCTGCTGTGTCACTGGCATGCAAATGGGTATGAAAGGGTGTGAATACGTTAGCCAATACTCATGGACAGTTAAACTGCCAGTGAGTGAATGTGAGAGTGAATGGGTGTGAATGTAACCTTCGGTGCAAAAGCACTTTGTGGGGACAGATGGCAAAGAAAGTGGTATCGAAGGTCAAGTCTATTTAATATTTACCATTAAATGTGAGTTTTCTGTGTGTTAACATGTGAGCCATGCTGTAACTGCAGAATTGTTTAATGCTTCTTAAAATTAATGACATGGGATTATTGAGCTTTTCCTCTGATTTTAGCATATCAATGCAGATGCATACTGTTGATTGATAAATTACAATTGTCCTTATTCAATCAATAAAAATATTAAATACAATTATTGTTGGTAAATGCTAGAGTGGCATATGGACTACGACTATATTACGATCAAGAGAACAAAGTTTGACTTTCATCTCACCTTTGACACATTTGAACACCAGCTCAGCTCTCTTCAGACACCATGGTATGGTCATCTCCTACAGAGACAAGATAAGGAGGAATAAGGACACAGTTCAATTTTCTGCAGAAAATCAATCGGACAATTTGGCAGTTTTGAATATAATTCGTACAAAACTAGTATGCTGAAATGTAAAACCAAACAAAAAAGGACATGGTATTGGTAAAAGTGGATTTAGACTTTTAGAAAACAATGTTTGAATTAAATAACTGGATTTTCATGCCAAAACGTATTGTAGTAGGCCTGGGGATAAAGAATAGTTTTCATTTTGCAACTTCTTTTTTAAGTGCAGCTAGTTATTCAAATCTATTTATTACCACTGCCAAGAAGTCAGTGTTTTTGCAGCTGTATGCTTGTCTGCTTGTTTGTTTGTTTGTTAGCAAGATTACGCAAAAACTATCGGAGGGATTTTAAAGAAATTTTTTCGATGTTAATGGCCCAACTTAAAAATTATTAGATTTTGGTGGTGATCCAAATAACTGTGAGGGATCATTTTTTGTTTAAAAAGTGACTACCTAATAATGCTATCAACATGATTCTGAGTGCTAGCTGTGGGTTTTCATGGTCAAGGAATCATATAATGATGGTAACTTTACCATGGAAATATTGCCTATAGATGTAATTGCAATATTTGAGCTACCTTAGCGAAGGTTTGCCCTTTCTGAATGCTTTATACTGTATTTGTGTTTCAAATATTAAGAGAACATACAGTACTTCAACTGTATATTAAGAGAAAAAGGGCAGGTGCGTTGAACCTTGGTCACATACAGTACATACTTAATAGATAAAGACGCCTTGTGACGCCTTACATGACACCTTTGGTATGTGGAAACTGGCAAACTATGAAGAACAAATTAACAAAGTCATAAGCAAACCAACCTGTTTATCGATCAAACATGTCATTTAACTGGCACAAGCAGCACTTCTGCCTCAGGCATAGCTGCAGGAATATTCCATCAGGAGATGGCTGCGTATGTCACCTCCTCTGCCCTCTGTTTACACTTAGTTTGTTAACAGCGACATCAGTAGGCAGCACTGCAATCAACCACATCTACGTATGAGAAGTGGATAGTTCTTAGAATACCAGATTTTTAAACTTGAGGGTTTTAGTAAAAAACTAGAGAAGCACTTGGAGAGCACAGACCTCCGCCAGCGCCACAGTCCTCACCCATTTTGTGATTTTGACCAGAAATATTAGTCCTTCCCTTATTTCATCGAAATATTTAAATTCCTTGACCATGAAAACATACCATTAGCAACTGGATTCATAATGATCTCTATTTTAGTTAAGTAGTTATACACAAAAATCATATTTCCATCACGGCGGCCAGACGCTGATCCAGATCAACACCAAAATCGAATCAGTTCTTCCTTTTCCCATGCTGAACATTTCCTGAAAATTTCATGAAATCCATCCATTACTTTTTGAGTTATTTTGTTCACAGACGGACAGACGGACAAACAAACTCTCCCGAAAACATAACCACCTAGGCGGAGGTAATTAAACAGTATTGATACCTGTCTTGACACCGCAGCATCAAATGTAGGAATCCTGGGTATCGAGTACAGAGAAAAAAAAAACAAAAAATGTGAAGCTGCACATTTTTTAAGACCACTGTGGTAGATTTGTTGACCCTGTTGCATGCAACTTAGCAACAAATTCATATGTACCGATGGCGGTGAGGCAGTCTGATAGTGTGCTTGGTTGGTAAATGACAAGTTATGGTCAGGACCAGCTTCAGGCTGTCACGTTGCAATGCGTCCTTGGACAAGACACTTAACCCCAAGTTGCTCCAACTGCTGCGTCAGCGGTGTGTAAACGACCATGAAACGGTGCTAACGTGTTAGCTGATAGCTCAAGTCTATACAGGTATATGCAGGAATTCTCAGGTTAATTTCAATACCTAGATTTGTGGATATTCTCAGTCATCCAGGTCATGACTAATCTCAAACAAGCATAAATCGTGTCAACTGGACTTACACGAGGTTGGTCCAGTTGACACGATTTATACTTGTTTGAGAAATTTCAATACCTCTTCAAGACTTTTCTTAAAAAACTTTCAAAAGAATTTTAAGTAGGGCTGTCACTTTAGTGCATTAATTAGATTTATTAATTACAATGCAAATTAATGGGTTAAAAAAATTAATCACAGGATTAAATATAGCACATGAACATTTTAATACTGTCCAGTTAAAGGACCCGTACATGGCAGTGGCACGTCACTTCACACATGCGTCGCTAGTCAAACCAAACAAAGCCCAGGTGACAACAGGAATGGCCTATTTGAGACTCCGCTTTATTTTATTTTTGAATTTATTTATCTATATTTGTACTGCATTCTTTAATAATACACCAGGCCTAATTGTTTGCTGGATGTCCTCCAACTTTTTCTTTTTTTTGAATTTGATTTATGAAACACACTTAAAGTGTAATTTGAGTTGCCTGATTGAGCTTAGACCCTGACTTAGGTTTTATTCAATCACCAATAAAAATGTAGATTTACAATCTTCTCTTTTTAGTGTATTCATTTGATTAATCATCCACTACAATTTTGTAATGTCCTAGAATTCAAATTCTTTGTTTGGGGACTTTAAGCAGATATGAGATTAAAATGCAATTAATTAGATTAATTAATTACAAATCCTGTAATTAGATTAATTTTTTTAATCGCCTGACAGCACTAATTTTAAGACATCAGCACCACTAGCAACACATCTTTAACAGTTGTAGTTTGCAAATTAAAGCCCTTTTCACACCACAGCGTGGCAACTCACTGCCTCGAATTATTGCAATGAGGGATGGGCAGCAGACAACGGTTTTATGGGCAGCGGTAAGACCCTGAAGAGGTTGCCGCCCACGTGAACGCCACCTGGCAGCAGCCAATCATGTCAAGGAGGGAGAGACCCAGGAAAAAGCAGGCTTTGTAGGTCAAAGCAAACAATGGAGGAGCTCATAATGTTGGTGTCGGACTATCTGAAACTCTACAACACCACTCAACTTTCGTATAAAGGAAACCAGGGCATGGGACAACAATTGTAAGTGTTTTTGGGGAGGCATTGTTATGAAGGATTTTTGGGCGGGCTCTGCTGTGATGTTGAATCACCTCTTCGTCACTGCTGCCTCGTACCCAGCGGTTAAAGTGGGATTTGACGGGTGGGGGAGCCCTAAATATGGTGTTGAGGCGAAGTAGGAAAAATGACATAAATGATTGCAAAAAACTGTGTCAGAGTTATTCTCAAGTCTCAACAGAAAAATACAGGCCAGATTTACAGGCAAAAACACACACAGCAATCCAACATGGCTAACTAACACAGAGAAAAACAGCAAACTAACAGCCTAACACAGAGACTCGAACAAAGACTTAAGTGAAAACCATAAACACACAGGTGAGTAAAACAAGACAGGTGAAACACATGAGAGATCAAGTAAGGCAGGGGATACATGGGGAGTAAAACTAACTACATAGGCTACACAAGGAGAAAATATATTTCAAATAAGATAAACTAAATAAGATGTGACAATGCAGCAATCTAAATCATCCTCAAACCACTGGTGTAGTCTGGTTTAGGGTCCATCCTGATTCTACTCCCTTGTCTCACAGCACCGAAAAGGTAAGGCTGTATAGAAAATAAATGGATGAATGAAGATGGTTTAAAGGGTTTTTTAGTTTCCCTCCCTCAAACTTGTGAACATATAATTAGTTTTTTTTTGGCAAAAAAAGTCATATTATGTTTGTGTTCCACTATTCTCAATATTCAAGCATACAAGACACACATCAACTTTAAGACAACAAGCCACTGCCCTGTTGTGTTTACATTTCAGTCTAAAGTCTATGTAGACAAACTATGCCTGTTTTTTTTTTTTTCAAGCCAAAGCACAAGAATAGACTTGAATAAACAGGCAAACATGGTCTCTGAATGGCAAACATCAAAAAAAAAAAAAAAAAGAGATTACAGGTGAAAAGTGAAAATGCAACAACAGAAGCTGCCAATTAAGTTATTCTGGTTTTCAAAGCTTAAAAAGTCTTTGGTTACATAAACAAAGACTCCTAATTGGGCATGAGAAGAAAAAACGGCATCAGGCATGCTGTGGCTTGAGTGAGTCCCTGAGTGAGGCTCCTTGTGAATTCACTTTCCATCCTAAGGGAATCAGAGCTTATAGTGAGTTTTTAGTCAGAAAATCCTATTTCCAATAATTCCCTAACAAAATACAAAATGAAGTCAAATTTGAAGATTTAAGAGAAAATCCATCTAAATGTGAAAAAGCTGCGTTTCCTTCCATTTTGTGATTTATGTTGTCTGCAGGTCACTAAAAGCACTCTCTGTTGCTCTCCCCTGCAGTGAAAATGAGGGGGCGGGGGGGCACTGTACACACACTTGGAGCTAGAAGTCAACACAAAAGTTCACGACTTTATACTTTTGCCCGACAGTTTTGAATCTGGGAAATGTTAAGTTGTAGTCAGAACCTCACAAGCAGGACCACAGCTGAGTATGCAAAGCATCAGTCCACTTCAGATTAACAAGGGGCGGGGGGGGGGGACTGTGACATCAAATAAAGCCATGGAAAAATAGTGACGCCAGCAGATTTTCTTTACCTTCTGCCACAAATTTTTTGGCTAAGCAACAATCTCAAAGTACAAACGGAGACAATAATATGTTCATGAGAATGTTGGTTTTAATTAAGAACTTAATCAATCCTGGGTAAACGTCATTGAGCATTACTTAATCTTAAATAGTTTTACTGCTGTAATATCCAAGGGTAACTATGATTTTTATTGACATATTAAAGGGTAAGTTTAAGTGTTTTGAAGTGGATTTGTTCAAGGCCCCTTGCATTAGTAAATATGATTGCCACCAAAGACACTTGCACGCTTTATCCCTGGAAGGGGAAATTCAGCGGTGGATGCTAGCTGTAGTCAACGGTGCCAGCAGATGCTATCAAAAGATCCGCAATTAACCCACTTTTTGGTTGAAATGATAAAAAAAAATGACGCTGGTTCATCTTGACGCCACAGTAAGATTCTTTACAGTATCAAACTTTTGCTCAACAAAGTCCGTGTGTTGAGAACTATTTTGTGATGCAATGTATAGGTTGTACCCTCAAGAAACCCCACTTAAAAACAACCAAACTAACCCTTTAACAGAATAGTCCATGACTTTTGAAATGGAGTTGATTATGCTACATGGCATAAAGCTGATCATTCGCCACAGTGACAGGGATCAGTTACGCATTATTACAGAAAGAGTTGACGAGAAAGCTAGGGCAATAACATTGTTGTACAAGGGGCCACTGATTCTGCGTAATTTAAAGAACCTAAGGCAAAACAGTGAAGAGTGTTCACACACAATTTTCAACACAATTTTAACTTACTTTTCCACAAGCAGGCCACTTTGATTTGGCCCTTTTCCAGTACAAAGCATAGCCAATAGGGTCTTCTAGCAGTAACGTGTCAACCTGCTACAGTCTGCAGGCTTCACAAGAGGAAACAACTTCTGCTTAACCAGATTGCAGGTTTTTGCAGCAAATGTGAGCTGTTGGGAATACTTGTATGCACTGAAGTACACAGAGGAAACCTTTCTGTAGACATCAACTCAACAGGTCTAAATACAGAAACAGAGGACACTGCAATGGGAAGTGGAGGACCGGAAGAACCTATGTTACCTGTTGATGCAGGTGTATGCACTGTGAGCTCATGTGGTCAAACTGTTTCAGCAGCAGAGTATACCAGCAGTTATTCCAGTGCCTCTTCAGTCCGCAGCTCTCATCATGCCAAACCTCACTGCTGAACATTCATACTTGTACTGACAAGTTTCGCAGTTTCACAAACTACTTGGAAACAACAGATGACCAGTATAAGTTTTTCTTAAAAACGTTCACCTTCTACTGGTTGTGTATTTTGGAAAGACAGAAGCTATGGTTTCAATGAGAAGTTTACTTGATAAAAACACACCGTATGGTCCTTGTTGAAACAGTAACCTGAGTTAGAATAACGCCCCTTAGTGTGCAAACTGCAACAAATTCCTGCAAATAAAGCAAATAGCCTTTTTTTTTTTTTTAAATGTATATATCCACCTTATTCCTGGGGGCGCTCATGTACAAACGATTATGGGCGCAACTTCCTGTTAGACACCGGAAGTAGCAGTTAGCCTATTTGTTGCTAGCGGTTTTCATTTCTCGTAGCGGATTATTTGAAAGTGATTTGCTCCATCGTATTTTAAAATGTCCTTGCGCAGCTCTGGAACTTGTTGCGCTGTTCGCGGCTGTACTAATAACAGGACAAAGTTGAATCTATGGTTACGAGAGTGATGTTTTGAGCATGCACCCCTGACGAAGAGATAATACTGTTGTGAGAGTCGGTACACCGCCTTCCCATGGACGAAGAACCTAGAAGGATGTGGCTGAAAAACCTGAATTTGAAAAGGCCACCGAAAACTTTATATGTGTGCTCTTTTCACTTCATTGACAAAACTCCCACCCATGGAGGAACACCCGCACTCTACTTTGCGGCTGTGGTATGACAAAACACCGGACAAGAGACGCTGGGTCAGCAGTGTCACGAGAACAACAGGTAAGATTTAACGTGTATGAGGGGACATAGCACTGTAGTATTAGTCAAACAGCATTTCCCCATTATGAACAGTGATAATGTAGCGTGTGTTAATGCCATAATGTCAGTACAGAGATGACATAAATAAATAAAAAATAAATCACCAATTCATGTAGACTATTATAATCTTATTCTGAATTTAAATTTGTAGCTATTATTGTGTGTGTTATTAAGTATCAGGTTTTCCCAGGGTTTCTGGAGTGCATAGGTGATGTGGTTACAGGTGGGAAGTTACGGGGTTCATGTAAGTTTAATTATAAGTTTAAATCACCAACCATACCCCATTAAATAAATTTAATGGGGTGTGGTTGGTGTAAAAAAAAAAATCCAAATGCATCATGCCTTGATAATGAAGTACTGTATTGCTTCCCTTAGATCAGCAAGATGAGATGGATCAGGGCAAGGAGCTGAGCACAGAGCAGAAGTCATCCTGTGATGCCCAAACACAGTGGTCAGACCCAGGAATGGAGGATCACACCTATTCAAAAGGGCCCACCATCACATGTGGAATCCATAGTCCAACAGAACTGCCACATCCCATTGCTGACTGCATATTAGAGAGTGATGCAGACTCCCTTCTGTATACATCTTTATGTCGGCGGAAATGGATTCTCCTCATAGCACCTTAAACTTAGCTGATTGGTTCTTGCCATAATATTAATTCTAACAGTTGTCTAATAGGGCTGTGGGCTGTTCATCAGCCTGACTTCTAAACAACACAAATGATGTAGAAAACGTTTTTATTTTCTTTATTTAGAAAGAAAATGTTGTCTATACAATTTGAAGACATAATGAACACCATTTAACTATCACAAATGATGGTCCAACCCCATTAATAAGTCAAGAAATTCCATTAATTAATCCCGGGAAAGGCACACCTGAGAATTGAAAATCGTTTCAGGTGACTACCTGTTGAAGCTCATAAAAGAGAATAGCGAGGGTCTACAAAGCAGTAATCAGAGCAGAAGGTGGATACTTTGAAGAAACTAGAATAAAAGACATTTTTTTTTGTTAATTCACACTTTTTTGTGAAGTATATAATTACCTCCGCCAAGGAAGTTATGATTTCCGGAGAGTTTGTCTGTCCGTCCGTCCATCTGTCCGTGAACAAAATAACTCAAAAAGTAATGGACGGTTTTGGATGAAATTTTCAGGAAATGTTCAGCATGGGGAAAGGAAGAACTGATTCGATTTTGGTGTTCATCTGGATCAGCGTCTGATGAAAATGTGATTTCTGTGAATAACTACTGAACTAAAATAGATATCATTATGAATCCAATTGCTAATGTTATGTTTTCATGGTCAAGGAATCTAAATATTTAGGTGAAATAAAGGTAGGACTAATTTATGGTGAAAATCACAATATGGCTGAGGACTGTGGCGCTGGAGGAGGTCTGCGCTCTCTGAGTGCTTTGTAGTTCCACATGTGTTCATTCGTAGTTTTTGATGCCTTCAGTAAGAATCCACATTGTAAATACTTATTGTAAATAGTTTTTCCCACATCCCTATATGTGTGTGTGTGTGTGTGTGTGTATATATATATATATATACTGTATGTATATATATATATGTATATATGTGTATGTATATATATATATGTGTGTATATATGTATATATATGTATATATGTATATATATATATGTATATATATGTATGTGTATATATATGTATATATGTATGTATATATATGTATGTGTGTATATATATGTGTGTATATATGTATGTGTATATATATATGTATGTGTATATATATATGTATGTATATATATGTATGTATATATATGTATGTATATATATATGTATGTGTATATGTGTATATGTGTATATATATATATATATATATATATATCATCTTTTTTTTTGGAACAAAGCAGAATATTGTATTGAAAACAATAACTTTTTTGTGAAACAAACTGTTTCTTCTAACAATAAAAGAAGTATTTAAAACTATGAAAATGTCTTCTTTTCCCTACTTATTTTCCATACACTGCTCTTTTATTGTCTGTAAAACACACTGCACCTGATCAGTGCTTAAGGCATTTTCAAGAGATGCAGATATTTGGGGCAAAGCTGAACCTTCCTTGCAACAAATTCATCCACTAACTTTGGGAGGATGTGGTAAAAGTATAAATTCTGGAGTTGTTTCATGTGTCCGTGTTTCGACGGAGTGAAAAAAGTAGCTAGAAATGCTACTTTACGTTATATTTGGCCACTTTTTCAAGTCATCCTCCCATCCTTCTACACTAGCGGGCAACAGAATTGTAACGTCGTCTCGTTTGAGCTGAGACAGCTGATGTTCCCACATAACTACGTCTTTCACTCGCGATTTCTTTACTGTAACTGTAAACACCGGCTCCAACCGGAAGTAGCGCCCATAATCCGCGCAAAGGATCATGGGGGCTAGGAATAAGGTGGATAGAGAGAAAATATTTACAAACTCTTTGTCACATCTGCTTTCAGTCCCAGAGTCCTCATTACTGCATCAGAAGTAGGTTTAAGTTCTGGTAGAACCACTTTTTTAATTGTACACGAGGTAATGTGTGAAGAAATCAAAATATTTTGTGGGTCACTGCACATATTGCACAAACTACTTTAAACTGGCTGATCAAAAACCCCAGCTACGACGAAGTCTTCCCCTGGATGAGTCTGCTGATGATGTCGTAGAGCTCCGAGGAGCTATGCTAATGCTAACAGTTAGTTCACTAGCTTGTTAGCTGAGCTGCGTGTTGGGGACAAGCCGGTGAAGCTAGGTTTCCATCATAATCATCAAAGAACAGTCACAAATATACTGATCCCCTGCCATCTGAAGGTCCAATTCATCAGTATTGAGAAGGACAGAGAAGGCGTCGGTCAGGAAAACTGTTCAGCAGTGCGGAGTCTGTGAAGCTTCTGTAGCCAAACTAGCAGAGAGCCCAGTGGTCTGTCTGTGTCCAGAAGCAGCGGGGCACTGTGCACCACTGAAAGTTCTCACTATGTCGGACCCTCAGGTGAAAAAGAACAACTCAGTGTGAATGCAGGCAAGTCATCCATACACACAGCATCAGTACAGGTCAGAGCTGCTTCAACAGCGCACGTAGCGTCATCATACTGGGTACACAGCTTGGATACTGAACAGCATTTACTGTTTTATGAAAAATTAAGAATATATTGGCGTTACATCCGCAAAACTCTGGCCGATTTAATCGGCCAGCCGATACATCGGTTGGGACCTAGTAGTGACATTAGTGTACCCGACAAACTGAAAGTAAGACTGTATGTTGATCAGGACACTGCTGGCAGGGGACACACCAGGTTGTGCTGTGTACTGATGCAGTACCAAAACTGCATGTATTTTCTACCCACTTGCAGCAAAATTTAGTTAAAACGAGAAGGGACAATGACGGAGTTCTTTAGCAGAGATAGTTTTACAGCCCTTCCTTTATCTGTTTAAGTCATGTGTTTGGGAGCCAAACGACTTTGCTGTCCAGCTCCAAGCTTTATCCTTTTATCTGCTCCTTGACTGTGTTTAATTCAGAGAAATCTCATTACCTCTAACCTGATTTATAAGGAACAGTAAGGCATCTTGTTATCTGCTGGAGAGTAGGAGAAAGAAGAGGACACACAAGTGGAGAGAAAGTCAAGGTATGCTGAAACTTTGTCAGAGAAGGGCTACGAGGATAACTGTTGGATCATTGATAGTTTTTAACATCAGTGTAATTAATCCTTGAGGTACTGCATCAAGTGTGTGTGTGTGTGTGTGTGGAGTCAATATCAACTACAAACACTAGGTTTACATGCACTGCTGAGTCAAGCTATGGTCATATATTGATTAGACAATTTAGCTAAAGTACTGTTCCTGTCTCAGTATAAATGCATCAGAGGAAAATTGATTTGATCATCTCAGGCATGTCTGCCTCCACTACAAAATGTCCCCTTTTCAGAAGATTACAATGGACCTTATTCCTGATGGAATATAGGGGCCGATCACACAGAGATGCATTGCTATAGGTGCAACTGCACCGAAACACCTAAACCACGGGGGAATAAAACCCAGGGGGCGCATGAAGAGAGGGTCTGCTTCACTATACAGGCAGTCCAACAAAATGAGGGAAGAAAAACAGAGTAGTTAAATGTCATAAATAAAAATATTAGAACTATCTAACATTAACAGTAGAGCAGTTATTGTTATTATATTGATCACTATTTATTGCTATCGTTTTATTGCTATTACTGTCATGATTATTACCTTTACAACCATATACAGAAGAGGACTCTTAAAAAGAGATACCACATCTCAAGGGGCAATCCACTTATAAATTTTAACAAAAAGAGACTGATTTTAAATGTGTTGTCATCATACATTTTTATTTTAGTCCCTTTGTCTCTGCCTACTTACCTACTTCTCTCCAATTATACTACAAAGGTGACGAAGTGTTGTTCTCATTATGGGTTTGAAATGAGAGAAAAAAAACATTTGTTATGATCTGGCACTATAGAAATAAAGACTGACTGGTTGAGGTTTTGGATATATGACATTTATATACACCCAATCACACACATACATGGTTACCACACAGCAGGTAAAATAAAGGACTCCTTCCTGCACCCAACTCTCAGTCAGAGGGATGCATGCTATTCTCCCAAAACCTGCAGTTGCTATGGCAAGGGTATTAAACCTCACCAACACCTATCTCCTTTGCCTGCAACCTGTAGTGAAAATGCTGAGTGTTGGATCGACCTGCTTAAAGGAAGAAAGTGTTGCATCTTAAGTAATTTATGAGCTAAAAACAATATCTACATTCATAAACGTGTCTTTATTTGTGTCAAATTGCCCCTGTCAACAATCTGACTTCTCCACCGCAGTAAATCATTTCTAAAGAACAGGTGAGTCCTACAGAGGCTGCCATGTCCTTCTGGTCTACTAAAACTATGAACAGGCGAGAGGGACAGAAAGCTATACGTCGTACTACTGGCTAGAGCTAAATGCGTTTCCACTCAGAGACAGCGTGACTGAAACGGAGAAGGAGCACAGCAAGATGCACTTGTTACTGCCCTGGCAAATTTGAAAGCCTGCACTGCACTTTAATCTTCATCTGCAAAAAGCAAAAAAGAGCTACCGTAGAGTTCAGCGATTGCACCACACATTTGTAAACAGAAGCAGTAGAGAGCACTATTCCTTTGAATGCAAATTGAAGTTACACCACTAGATGGGAGAACAAACTACAGAGCGTGACTTAAAGATTTAAAGTGATTTTTTTTTTTATTATATGAATGCCCCCCAAAGAAAGGATGAAAAAGGTTGCATAGCAGCTGTGTTGATACACAAGGGAACAATCATGGTTTTACTTGTGCAACTTCTGTGACGCATTGTGTGATTGCCCCCTTAGCCAACAGCTAACCAGCTGTTTGTCAAAAATATGAACAAATTTACAGCTCATATACACTCAATGCTTTACTTTTGGAACAAATAGGGTAAATCAAAGTTTTCTAGCTGATTTTTACATCTGAATGCAGATAAAACACATTTTTTCCTGTACTAATACATGCATTTCAAAAGTCCAGTTTTAAAATCAGATAAAAAACTTTGGGCTCTTCTTAGCAGGCCTGGATAATATCAGGAAAGGATGTTATGGGCCATAACCTTATTAAGGTTGACAAATGCGAACAACAGGCTGTATTAAGTGTCCCTGTTGTTCCCCCTGCTTTTACACCACTGGTCCTTAGTAAGTACCTTTGACACATCATACTCTTATGTACTCTAGTGTAAAACTTACACAAGCAAATTTACACAATTTACTAGGCAAAGAAGCATTACCACACACATAAAATGTCTTTTACCAAGAGCAATACAGCCAAACTTTTTCTGTATGTTCATGCTTCTACAAGAGGATTGATGAAACCGAGAGAGCTCCACTCTACTCTTACCTCTGACATATCGTGGACCAGCAGCAGAGGCACAGTGACGGTGGTGACGTCATGTGTGCAGCAGACTTTGAGGATATTTCTCAATCCCATGATCGCTGGATCACGAGCCGTGATGTTTCCTGAACGCACATTATCATCCACGCACAGGTGAAAGACCACATGGCACTCTGAGAGGTTTGAGTGCCTTGAGATGTAGAACTCACCTACAGGCAAAACACAGCAGGTAGATGATGTTTACATTAGAGTTTATAAATTGGCTGAAAAAAGTGTGATGCAAAACTATAATACCTGAATTATGTGGGATCAGTACATTAGTATATTTTTCATGAGAAGTTGCTATGAGAGGCTTCAGCTTTATGTTCATCTTGTTAAAGCTATGGTCTACGATTTGGAAGCTTTGTACATCTTAATAACACCGTTTATAAGGCTGTTATGGTCCTATGGTCCTATCTACACAGTATAAAGACCAAAAAGAATGAAAAAAATCCATTCAGTATATCCGCTGCAAAGCTGCATACTAGCTGACCAATCAAACCTAGAAGCCTGATAAGGTTCAGTTGGTCCGTGAGTCCATCCAATCCCCTGTCTCCCTCACTACGCAGCGTCATGCCCCATGGTCCCGCCTCCTCCCCTCTACCTCCGGTAAGCAGCTAGCAGCGTTAGCTACTGAACTAGCCGGAAAAGCCTAGCGCCGCAAACCGGGAAGCCGCTTCCCTTCGCTGCCCAACGGAGCTCTGCCAGCTGGGTTGAGGCCTGTTAGCGGGCTAACGGCTAACGAACGGCCCCAGTCGGCCGTCAGCCCTTCAGCATCGGCCGTTCGCCCCTGGTTCGTCAGGTAATGGCTTTGTTTACTACAGTGGGAGATGTCTGCTGAATAACTCTGGTTAGTCTGTGCCTGTCCTGGCTAATGACTTGTAGCGGAGCGGGTTAGCCTGTTAGCCGCTAATCGTTAGCATTGTAAGCTGAGCTGGGAAGGACAGGCCAAGAAAGATAAATCCTCCCCCACAATCGGCTCCGCTCTGGAGGCGCCAGACCCGCACTGCCGCCGGTCCAATTGAAATGGCTACTGCTGTGTGTTATAAGGGGGATGTCTGTCGTATTTGATACTTTCAGTTGAGCTGAGCTGTTTTTGATTGAGTTCGCTGCTGATATATTATGCTAGTCGCTCGTAGCTCTGTCCGAGGGGGCTTGCCGTTATGAGGCGACACAAGCTGGGGGCGGGATCTTGGAACACGGAGGGGAGAGGTGAGGGAAGGGGGGGCAGGCTGCGGTTTCAAATCGTAGACCACAGCTTTAACCTCTCTGTGCTCCCACTGCTCAGTTAGAGAGTTCACTTCAAGCTGTTTGGAGTTTTACGCTCCCTTTAGTATGTTTTACATGTCTCCACTCATGGACTGCATCTATGCAAGAGGCAAAGTCCACAGCATCAGGTCTCCCATGTTTACAGAGTCAGTAGCTGCATTTAACAGCCCAACACCCCTATCAAATATCAATCAATCAATCCTTTATTTAACCAGGTAAAAAAACTTTTTGAGATTTAAAAACCTCTTTTTCAAGAGTGACCTGGCCAAGAAGCAGAAAATAAAACAGATTACTGGTTACAGACACACATTACAGAAGTAGAAACTGGATGTTTTTTTTAATATTAGCAAATTTGCTTTAGCAGTCATTGAAATTAAAAAGTGAACCCAAGATGAGGCAAAATATGGATTCTATAACAACTTGAAATACTGACTGATGTAGGGTATCACAGTGGTAGTTTTTTTATGGGTCATAAGGGAAATCAGCTCTATCATGTGGTAGAGACACGTAAAACACACTCAAGGTGTGTTCTGCATACAAATCTGGACAAAGTAACTCATATTCATCAGTTTATGCCCTAATATTTCAGCGATAGACTGATGGTAAACACAACACTTTGGGCAATAGTATATGAATATGGAACATAACTTGAAGCAAGAAGTACATTTTATATACAAAATGTGAATGTGTCAAGACTTCTATTACTTCTAGTAGCATAAAAATTAACCACTTATCATCACAGTGTGTTGAACCTCCTCTCTTCATCAGATCTCACCGCTGTCTGATCAAAGGATCTGATTGGTCCATAAATACATTTCTCAATGAGTTAATTTCTTACTACATAAGGTTAAGCAGTGAAGTAGCTTCATAACACTGAAAATCCAGTGGTAAACCTAAGTTTACATCTGGAAATGGAAACTCAGCTGAATATCACAGGGTCCTGGTGATCTAGAGTAAGTAAACTGAGAATCATTACCTGGTAAGATGTTTGAGGGATTTCTTTCAACATTTTTGCTTTTGTCATCTCCGTTTCTTGGAACCTCTGAAATGAAACAAAATCACAAAATACACTTGAAGGACATATTGACCAACCAATATCGTTTCCCCTGAGGGACCCCTTAGACATCCATCCATCCATCTATTACTGCTCATCCCATAAGATAAAATCAGGGTCCTGAGTCTACCCCAGCTGACATTGGGTGAGAGGAAGAGTTAACCCTGAACCTTTGAAGGGCCACATATACCGCTTTCACACTAAAATTAGCGGGTCAACGCTGGTTTTTCAATGCGGGTTAACCTGGGAATCCTTTCCCATTGCCAGCAGACCTGGGTCTAATCGGCAGCAGATGAGCTGCATAATTCTTTTTTTCCTCTGGTGCGTCAAGCTGATGTCATCAACTGAAAAGAGTATAGACGCTGTCAACATGCTGGTCAGCGGTTTTCTGTACTTGTACTTTTGTCCCTCTTTAAAAATGTACAAACTTGGCGCAGACTGAACATCGTTTGTGCGCTGATGATACAAAGGTGGACGGAATTTGTAGCTGAGATGCCAAAAGTCACGTAAGTTATGCCGACGTCAAGACATAAAACAGTGGGTTGACCTGGATGTGATGTTCCCACTGAAGCCGACTGGACATGAGCCGATTTTCCACGAAAGGACATTTGATTTTGTTTTGTTTGCCTCTTTGGAGGTACCAAGGGGCTGTGGAGTAAACTTATCAATCCTCCACAACAATCTTTGCTTCCCTTTCAGACAAGAGTCAAGTCTCATATACTGAGTGTTAAGGTGCTAACCTCGATATAACATGCTCTGTATTTAAAAACATGTATGATCTATTTAGAATATTTGTGAGCTAGGGCGCTGGTGTGGCAGAGTGGGCAGAAACCATGCCATATATGAGGGTTCTTGTCCTGATATGTGGTCCAGGCTTTGATTCCCTCCTAAGGCCTGCTGGGTGTACCCACATCCCTTTTAGGGTCTATCCACTGTCTGTCAAAATGACCCAACAATATATATATAAAAAAAAAAAGTGAACTGTACCAAGCGCTTCACACTGATTTAGTAGGTATTATTTTATTGTTGATGTTGGGACATTAATTGAAACATGGTGACTGGTCACCTGAATATGTTGTGTGTGTAGCACCTGTGTATACTTCATGAGTGGGTTAAAAGAACTCAAGGAAGCCAAAGATAAAACAAATTGCTTAAGTCTTTCTTTACAGAGTGAGTTTTTTTTAATGTTAAAGATAGTTAACATTATTGGTATTATAGTGAGATAGTAATATCTGTTTTCATCAAAAGTTAAGAAAAGAAAAAGTAAAACCACAATAAAAAAATATTAACAGGCAATACATATCTAATACTTTTGATGATAAACCTTTCTGTATGCCATGACTCTATAGATATAAGCAGTGGGGCTTTTCTACTACAGCACAAACTACTTGATAGTCCTGTTGAGTCTTCACCTTCACATTTTTGGTCTCTCAGTATGTCTTAAAGGTGCAGTACATAGAAATTGGCATTTTAGCAACTTCTAGCGCTCAATAGAGCCGGCAAAGACCGAAAAACAGGGCATCATTTACACCAGTCACGAGTTGTATTTTCATCATATTTGTAACTATTATTTTTATAGATTATAGGTCAGTAAAGATGGTGATTATAGATTTTGTAAACTTGTGTAGAGTGGCGGATTGTTATGTCAGCCTCCAAAGAGGGGAAAAGAAAATGAAAGTTTTATGGGGATGATTGTACACTTATTTTGACTGTTTACATGCAAATAGAACCATTATATCCTATATTTACCATTTACTATGATGGCTTTAAAACCCACGGAGAAGTAAAAGACTTACCAGGCTGTTCCTTTTGTTTGTGGCTCCGCTGGGCTCGGGCATACAGCACCACCTGCTGGACCTCCTCCAGCTGCTCCTCTAGTCTATGAAAGTGGAAGTCTGTGCACTCCTTTGCTACAGTTGCAAAGTCTGAGGAGCAAAACACACACAAAGTAAGGCCAAGCATGAAATAATGCCTGTGATAAGAACATTATATCCAGGATGAGCTTTTCCTTCTTTTTACTACGCACATGTTTTACTCCATCTGTGATCAAAGCATCCATAACTAAGGAAAGTTCAGTCATTTGTTGATTTGTGAAGGTGTTTTAAGTATATGTTTGAGACAGAGACCTGATAAGAAAGCAGGAGTGTTGGGGGCACTCACAGACTTAAAGAGACCATTTTCTGTCTTAACTCGGGTTCATTATTTAATTTAGATGAGGGGGAAAATGTCTTCTAAATAATTAATGTTCCATAAACCTTCTAGTTTTCATACACTGAATACTCCTGATCCAGGCGTATTCTCAGCCTATGTCAGACCTCCTGATACTTTAAGGGCACCTTCCCAATGTGGGACCATCTGATGACCTAGTGATGGTTGATCTGTCAACTACGTGGTGATTCCTCAGTTCAGGGCTGCTTGGTGCCACATTGTCACCATGCTGCACTCATGCTATGATCTAAACTTTCCACTAGGTATGTCTATTGTAAAGTGTCTTGAACTAACACTTGCTATGAACTGGGGCTATATTAATAAAGATTAAATGATTGGTTGATTGATTGATTGATGTGAGACTGAGCAGGGGAAGAAGGAGAGAGCTAAATGAAACAGACATTTTGTCTTGTGCACAGAAGCACTCCATTAATTGTAGGAGACGTGCACACAGGCCTTTCAATAGAGATAAAATAGATTAATTTAACAATACAAGGATGATGAATTATATATGGTAACAGTCAGTAAATTGACATCCAAAAAAATCAGTTAAAACATTTCAGTAGCATTTGGGAAGGTGTGAATGCAACAACATAAAGAGCTAAAGTCTCAATAAATGTTGCTCACTACTTATTTACTCCCTATAAACTAAGTGTAATAGGTCAGTTATAATGATACTTCATTAGTTATAGGTAATAAAAAAGTTGTTTGAGAAAAACTTGTAAAAATTGAGGATTCGTGAGAAAAGGCAAATGCAATTGAATCATACTGAGAAAGATGATAGCATTGTTTAAAATAATGGGGGAAAAAGACCTGGGGCTTTAAAGGTTTCATGATTACACTCAACAGTTTAAAGGTGACAATATGGTAAACTTTGTGAAGCTACTATTAAATAATTTATGTTATCATGTCAACTTGCACTGTACAAATAATCATGACCTGCCATTTTACACTTTGTTCACACTTTTCATCCATAAGGGGGGCAAGATAGGCATCCTACTGCAGTGGGCTACAAACACGGTGATGTTACAATTTAAGTCTTTGGCCTAGTGCTATTTCTTACATTTTCAGTGAAGACACTTGTTGTTCTACAACAACCTCACTGGGAAAATTTGGATCTTAAGGAATATACTTGTCTAAATTCAAGAAAAAAATAACCCAATCCTACTTATTTTGAGCCACATTCAGCAGATGCTTCTAGTTTGCATACATTTTTAAGAACAGAAATTAGTATATCACAAAATTTGAGTTTGTGCAGCATTCAAATGCTACGATCTAAAGGGCCGAACCTCGCAGTTTACCTAAATATTTCAATTTTTAGGGGAAATGGAAAGTTAAAAAGCAAGAGCTGTCAACCTCCAGAGTGTTCAGTGGTGGTGGCTGCTACTTTCCTTCCAGTTTAACCCTTTAAGGCCCCTGTGTTGGTTATGTGAAGGACAGTTAAATTTCTTTGTTTCTCTCTAAGTAAAGGCTAGAAAAATCTGAATGGGTCCTATCAAGTATCAAAAAGGTTTTAAAAAGGTTTAGTTTGCTTGTGCTAATATATAACAAACAAATGCTATACAGTTTTAAAAGGAACTAAACTGGCTAACAATCATGCAAGGATTTGAAGAAAGAAAATAAAAATTCCATAACCCATCACCACAGGTCTTTCAAGATAAGCCCCCTGACCTCTCTTGATGCCGCTGTAGGAGTTGACCCTGTTGTCCACTAACAACACCAGACCACAGAGTGAGGAGGAGTACAGGGACAGCGCCGTCTGCAGCCGTTTTAGCTTTGCTCCACCACTACCGTGCCGCCGGTGCTTACAGAAGTCCAACACGTCTGCACGTACCAGACGGAGGTTATGCATTGTCTTCAGCTGTGCTCCTACACATAAAATAGACATGTTACTTATGCAAAGGATGACCCCACAGGTAAAAACGAGAATAACATGCCACAGCTCACATCTTTAGAATCAACAACAGAATCAGAATGCCCTTTGTTGTCATCATACAAAATGTACAAGATAAGAGAGCTTCTATTTTTTCAGGGGAAATATATTGTTAAGTAATAAAAAAAAGTATAAAATAGTAATAGAAACATAGGTACAAAACATATACAAGATAAAATAACAAAGGGCAAAGATAAGGTGTTTATATGGAAATGTATTGCACAGAATATGAGCTGTATAGCACAGGATAGTCAAATATTTACTTATCACACTGGTGATTAATACTTAGAGATGATTATTTATCACATATAGCTGTATTGCACAGGATGAATAAATACTGAGGTAGTGCATAGATTTACATGAACTATAGACTCATATGCTAGCTGTGATTTGTCCATCAAAATTGTTTTCTACACTCTCACAATAACTCATAAGCTGACAGTCACAGTCTTGAAACAGTCAGAAGCAGGTTGAATTTGAATCACCTAAATGAATGGTGAAACTCTCCTCCAGCTGAGGCTGCTCCTCGAACATCCTGGCCCCTGAGTCTGCAACCTCCGACAGCTGACTGGGCTGCACCTTAATCTCCTCACTGTAATGCAGTCATACAAACAAATACTGTGATTAAGTTGGAGCTCAAAATGGCTCAAGAAATGGAACTGGAATAACCTGAGGAAATAAACAACAGGGAATAAAAGGGGAAAAAACTGCACTGCATGGCTGAGACTGCAGTGGAAGCAACTTTAGTCCAATCTCCCTATGGTTGTGCTCCTGGCCATGCCCCTTCTCTCAACACACAACCAATTCACTGTGTTTGTGTGCTGTTAGCTGCCATTGGCATTATGCCAGTGTAGTTCATATGCAGCCACAAATGAGCCACAGTATGGCTTCTTCCCCCACTGCTATGCTGATGACACTCAGCTCTTTCTGTCTTTCCAGTTTGATGACAGAACCGTCTCAGTTGGATTTCATTGTGCCTTGCTGAAATCTCCACATAGATGATGAAATGCCACCTTCAACTAAATCTGTCCAAGACTGGCCTACTGTCCTTCCAGCCAGTCCCCTCATTCAACCACGAATCAGCATCCAGCTGGGATCCAATGCCCACAAACTCTGCTAGAACTCTGGTTGTCATGATTGATGACCAGCTGACCTTTAAGGTTCATGTAGGCATGACTGCACAGTCATTTCAACATGCTCTTTTACCTGAAAGAGTCCCTATTTACTTTTAAGAACATATATACAGAACAAGCCTATATACAGAAGAGTAGAAAATTGTTAGTACCCTTCTGTTAAAGAAAGAAAACCCGCAATGGTCACTGAAATACCTTGAAACTGACAAAAGTAAGAATAAATATAAATTTACTGAAAATTAAGTAACGAAAATGAGACCAAGCTTTCTGACACTGGACAGCACATTTTGTCTAGAAGGCCTTGATAGTCTTTGAGATTTCATTGTACCCTGCACAGATTCAGGACACCCTGTATCAGATGCAGCAAAGCAGCCCCAGAACATAACCGAGCCTCCTCCATATTTCACTGTAGGTACAGTGTTCTTTTATTTGTATGCTTCATTTTTGCATCTGTGAACATAGAGCTGATGTGACTTGTTTTTTAATGATTTGCTTTCAACAGTAGTGTCCTCCTAGGTCGTCTTCCATTAAGTTAATTTTGGCTCAAATTATGATGGATGGTGCGATCTGATACTGATGTAACTTGACCTTGGAGTTCACCTCAAACCTCTTTAGAAGTTGTTCTGGGCTCTTTGGTTATTATCTGTCTCTTCAATTTGTCATCAATATAGCTCTTGCGGCCATGTCCAGGGAGGTTGGCTACAGTCCCATGGACCTTAAACTTCTAAATATTATGTGCAACCGTCATCACAGGGACATCAAGCTGCTTGGAGATGCAGCTTGATTACCTTTACCTTTAACATGCATGTCTATAATTTTCTTTCTAATCTCCTGAGACAACTCTCTCTTTAGCTTCCTGTGGTCCATGTTCAGTGCGGTACTCATCATAATACCAAATAGCACAGTGACTACTTTTCACCATTTAAATGGACAGACTGACTGATGACAAGCTTGAACACACCTGTAATGCTAATTACAGGACACACCTTACTTGAACATATCCCGATAATCATATCATTTTCATTCTTTTCAAGGGGTACATCATTTTTGATCAGGACAGTTTTATTAGTTTATTTTTAAACAATTCTGCTGCACCATAATTCAAAAGCAATGTCTGATTTTAAGTAAATTTTAATTTATTCTTACTTTTGTCAGTTTTCAGTTATATCCGAGACCATTGTGGGCTTTATTTCTTTAACAGAAGGGTACCAATAATTTTGCACACTTCTGTATATATGGCATGCCTCTAGTGTTACATGGCAGCATCTGTGTCCAAACAGACTTGAAGCAGTTGTTGCATCTACATAGACTGATCTCAATGCTGGGACTTTAAGCAGCCCTCTTGTGAGTGGGTGGGTGGCACACTTGTGTCACAAATAAAAAAATATTTCTTCTACAAGCTTGAGGAAATGTTAAAAATATGATGAAAGGAATCAAGAAATTATCCTTCAGTTAGATTTTTCTTCAAGGCTTTAAAGATTCAGATTTACAGAGTTTACAAAGTGCTGACTAAGAGTTATGAAGTACCACCCACACATAGAAACAATGATATTCATCATTGAGGCACAGTCAGCAAATTATCGCACACACCTCCTGGCTGGGATCTGTGTTTTGATTGGATATTCGATATCTGTACGATGCATTAAGATCCAATTTGCAACATGTCTCAGTGAAATCTCTTTGATGTTGACTTCTTAATAGATTTTGTCCCACTTCTTATCCTAAAGGACGAGTCATTACTGAAGCTGCAAATTCAAACATCACTCAAACTAAGATGAGTTTTTGACCTCTTGTTATCACTCCAGTTGTCATGTAAATGAGGACTGAGCTCCAAAGACATAGCAGCAGATGAGCATGGTCTGGAAAAGATCCTCTGCACAAGAGAAAAAACTGAGATCCTGTAGTAGCAACAGTTCAGTTTGACCTCTGAATAGGGCTGTTCTTTTATGGCAAAAAAACAAAGTAATGATTATTTTGATCAATACTGGGATCAGGATTATCAAACATGACTATGTTACATTATACTGAAATGTTACAACATTTGCATCACATAAACTTTTCCCCGCTTTAAATTCTTGGGCAATCTGAAAGACAGATACAGCTGTTTTTGCATTTATTAGACCACCTGTCACAAAAACATATACATTTAAGAAACCTTAAAGAACTGGTTTAATACTTCAAAAGTTATTGTTAATGGACTAACATTTTGAACTGGAATGAGGAATTTCAAATTGAATTCACCTTCTTATACCCAAATTTGAGCTGCTCACTGGGCTTCTCTGAGAAGTAAGAAATTAACCGAGCATACATTTTAACCACTAAAACGAATGCCTTTTTCCAGAAACGGAAGTTAATAACTTAATAATAATTTGACATTAATCAAGAAATAATAGTGCGCTTGACTGTTTTTTTCATAAAACAAATTTAAAACTTAATGGATGAAAATAATTATTATCTTTTAGAATAAAAACATCATTTTGATTAAAGAGTTTCTACATACTGATGCTTTAACCATTACAGAAACCTAAAAATGAGTTTTGGTAATTACCAATGCTTTGTTTTTTGTCGGAATGGGAAGGCAAAATCATAATTGGAAATGAATACTTTGTCACTGGCACAGCAAGGCCTTCAGCTGTTGATTGTGTAGTATATTTTCATGACACTTTTTACATGAGAGATATCTTAATCTGTTTGTTTTTGTTGTATTTGTTTTGTATTGTGTTGTTTTGGATTGTGTTGTTTTATTTCCATTAATTGGTGCAGAAATGAGTCCAAAATGTGGAGGTGAGTAAGCATTTAAGCTGTTACAGTTCCCATGGCCAAATGTCTATGAGATTTTAGAAAAGCTCTTTGGGAAAATACCTAAAATAAGGTCTACTGTGAATAAATTGAAACAAGATTTGAACAAGCCATTTTGCAACATAAAATGCACCATTTATACTCCAGCTTTTGAAAGTAAAACCATTATTGAGTCTCTACAAGGATGGTTGCTAATGACCTGCTGACAAGAACTATACTGTAAAAGAATTGGCCGGGACACTAATGCAATCATTTTTTATTATTTTTTATTAAAGGTTAATGTCAACACCATAGCCACAGCCATGGGCACAGACTTGATCAGTTCATTTGATTAAAGGATATATTGTGCAAAAATCCCTTTTGGAAGGCTTTTGAACACATTTTCGGATATTTGGTCTGCCTCCCAGCACACAAAATGAGGTAGTAGGCAACAAAACCTGTATGTAGCAGGTTGCATCACTGTAAACTCATGGCATTTGGCGAGCTGTTGAGTCTGTGAATATACAATTACGTAACTGTTTCAATTCACTGAGGTTTGAGGAAAATTGCTACACTAACCCCCAAATTCCACTGCACATGAAAGCGCCTTGCCGCGCTGCACAGCGATCTTGCTCTGACAGACAACCTCACTGAAAGCGGCGCGCCCAGAAGCGCCGCAGCGTGCAGCCCCATAGGGGGAGGGCTGATCCCAGGAAAGCCACAGACTCTCTTGAGAATAGTGATGTCGGGTGCTGGTTTGGCGGAGTGGTTGGCAGCCGGGCGCCCCACGTACTTGCTTCTGCAGGTCTGGGTTCGAGTCCCGCCTGTGGCCGGTTTGGGGAGTGTCTTCCCCTGCTCTCTCTCCCCCCTTCACGGGCCTGTCCACTGTCTCTCTCCTATCAATACAGGGCACAAAATGCCCCCCAAAAAAATACCCCCCAAAAAAAAAAAAAAAGAATAGCGATGTCACACATACATAAAACATGTTATAGACTGAGAAAATAAATAAACAACACCTCAATTCGCTTCTCTCAGGTCCCTTTGCTAGTCCCAACCACACAGCTTTGTGATTTATTCAACTTCTATCTACCTATATCCTTGTAGAAAAGATGTTTGGTGTCATGTATACTATGTTGCATATTTCTGTACCTCTACGATTCACTTTTCTTCGTCCATGGTGTCATGTTGCCTCTGGGACCCTGTGACCGACTGCTGACCTGATGCTCGTGCCTCCGGTTTTGACGTAATGACAAACAATTGAGGAAATATACGTGCAAGAGTCCGTGCATTGTGTTTTATTTTGAAACTTCCGGATACTCCTCATGGTGACTTCCTGTCTGGTGCTTTCTTAACGACAGTGAATTACGAGGTTTGGAAGCTGCCGCGCAGAAAATAGACCTGAAGCATATCTCTCGCGCCTTGGCACGCGGCGGCGCTTCAGCATTGTGACGCAGCGCGTGCAGTGGAATTTGCCCAATAGACTACAATGAGAGCGAAGTGCTCCGCAGTACGTTTCAAGGATGCTGCGTGGCGCGGTACTTTCGCGTCCAGTGGAATTTGTGGGTAAAGTTACAGTTTATGTTCAGCTTAGTAAACTGCTCATTTTGGTGCATTTAGTTTTTATCACATTTTATAAGTTATGTTTAGGCTTATCTATTTAATAGAGAAATGCTGATTTTTGTATTCAAATGCTTTTTTTTCTTTTTTTTGCTGTGTTTCTTTCTGCTTAAAAGATTTGATCTACTTGAGAGGCAGGAGATGTGTTTTCTGAATGAGTTTGAAATAGAGTCACTGTTTTTCAGACACCTAAAAAACCTTGTTTACAGTTATGTTGTACTCAAGCAGTGTCATTGTTTTTTGCACTATTGCAGTTTTTACTTTGGTTAAATAATAAAAGAAATAAAATGCAATGTAATAAATAAAAAAATGCAGGCCAAACATGATTCTACCAAATTGCTAGCTGGTTGAGGCAGTAAAGGTCTTTCTACCACACAAGAGGACCATGCACTCATCCCTGCCAGGAATTGTCGTCAGACCTCTAGGGACCCTGCCCCTTGTTTGCTTGTTAGCATGATTACATAGAAAACTACCAGAAGGACTTTTGCTGAAATTTTCAGGAGACATTGGTAAAGGCCCAACTTAAAAATGATTCCATGTCGATGGTGATCCAGATAACGGTCATTAGAAAATAATCATTTTGCTCAATAACTGTCTAACTAATAACAATATCAACATGATTCCAAGTGCTAGCTGTGGGTTTTCAGGGTCAAGGAATCATGTTATGATGGCAGCTTTATCATGGAGCCATTGCTTATAGATGTAACAGTAATATGTGAGCTACCTTGGTGGAGGTTTGTGTTCTCCAAGTGGTCTCTAGTTTCACCTGTGCTTCAAGGGCATCTCCTGCCACTCTTAAGTCTTTGTATCAGCTCTCAAGACACTACTATTCATGAGCTCACCTTTGACTCAAGATACTAGCCCCAAAATAGCCTTCAATACACAATTAGAATCAGAATTACTGAGTATATTTTGTACAACACAAGCCATTTTTTCTATTTCTTTTGACAATTCAGCGTAAAATTCTAAATCTAGTGCCTTTAAACTTTTACTAATCCTCAAAATACTTCATCATAAACTTTGTGTTTCTTTCTTCCTTTGTGTGTTTTCTGCTCATGTGGTTTACTCTCAATTGTACTCACAAGGTTGGTACAACCTGGCATAAGAACTTGTAGGTCAAAGAAACATCAGTACAAATTTCTCTCTTTTTCATAACCAGGAGAAACAGCCCCAGGGATTTTAAAATCGCTACAATAAAAATCTGAACCTGAACCTAACAGCCCAGAAAACCAGTGCTGCCTCAGCTCCAGTTAACTTCAAGTGTAAAAGAACACCAGGCTTTCTTTTTCAACCATGTAAATTCAGCCATTGCAGGTTTCTATTCCCACTTACAACAAAGAGCACAAAGGCACCCTGACTCCAGTGTTATTGTCTCAGTTCAGCTGCTGTGGCTCTACCTTACCCTAAAGAAACATTATACTCTCAACTTGCAGAGCTTGGCCAAGTCCATCGGGTGTAATGCAAAACTGGAGATATCAAATCTGTGCACAAAACAAAGAGACTGCTCCACAATACAGGCAGTATCATGTTTACAGACTGCTTGAATGTGTACACAAACATATACAACACTGTCAAACTCACTTTATTTTACTGCTGTTGGTGGATTTCTGTAGGTCCTGGTGCAGTTTGATGACCCACTCCTGATACTCCTGCTTCTGAATGCCTGTTACTTGCTTCAGCTCACTGGCCCATTTGTTCTCCAAAACCTGCCGAACAAGAAAAGCACTTAGACAAATTTATCTCTATAGTCAATGTATCTGTCCTTTTAAATGGTCAGAGAATCTCTCCCTGTGGAAAAGCATTTACGAACTAAAGTGCTTGAAAGTCCTGAGGTGAGATGACTGGTTTCAGGAGCTTAAGAAAATACTCCTACAACAAAAGCACGCAATTTTGTAGCCTCACAGTTTTCCTACAGCAATATTTATATATATATATTTATTTCGAAAATATATGAGAAATTTGGGACATTTTGCATTTGACTCTCCATAACATAGTTATTTTTGTCACGGGTACAAACAGTGAAGTATGTCCATTATGCAGGGACCATGGTTTAATAGATAACACAGATCAGAAACTGTATTTTTCTGTACATATGTAATAGAGGGGTTCTTGATGCAATTAAATATTTTAAAAATAGACACTTCAATTAAAAAAACTGTATTATATCACACTATGGAAACTGTTAACGCTAAAATCCTAAGTCACTTTCACATTTGTGGGCTTATTCCTGCATTGATGTATGAGAGTAGAAATAAATACATACAAATCAAGTCAAAAAACAAAAACAAACAAAATGAGGTATCTTGCATGTGAAAAGTGTCACAAAAATACACCACTAAATCACACTGAAGCCCTTGCTGACCAACAATGGGATATTATTTCTTTTATGATTGTCTTCCCAATATCACAAAAAAACAAAACATTGGTAGTTACTAAAATCAAATTTTAAATTTCTGTTTAGTATAACGATATATTGCAATCTATCGTATAATAACCCTTCTATCACTAAGATTTTTGCTTATACCCCTTATCAGACAGTACTCTGATTAGGGTTTGAGTGCCTCTAAGATAACTACAGAGGCAAAACTCTTCTTTACCTGCTGTGCATCAAAGTGTTGAGAGGCAACAGCGTTCACATCATGGTCGCTCAAAGTGTTCCCCAGCTGGTGCATCACTTTGTCCATTTCTGAGGCTTGCCTGCCAGACAAAAACATAGTCATATACTTAAAGGGGTAACATGCAAGACAAAAACATAGTCATATATTTGAAAGGGTCACATCTTCACAAAGAGACTTCAACTATAGCTGGATAAAATTAGGTGGATCAACACCAAAGGATTGCAAGGCAGTTTTATCTATAGAGCACTACTCATACAAATACAAAGGACTTTTCAGGGTTAAAAAATATCACAACATCAAGAGCATAAAAGACATGCAACAAGAAAAAGAAAGACAACAATTTCAAAGTTAAAGGGAGCAACATAACATAAAATGTATACATTTTAACAGTTAAAAAGTGTCAGGACACAGAGGAGTTCAAAGCATGCCAGAAAAATGGGAAAAAGTTTGGGACACTGAAGTAGTGCAGGGAGCCCAAAAACACTTTGTCAGGGATATTTAAGCCTGGCACCCACCTCTCCTGCAGCTTCTTAATCTCCATGTCTCTCTCACTGATGAGCTCAGAGATGCTCACAAAGTAGTTGTGCTCAAGGTTTAGAAGCGTATCTGAGGCGGGAGAGTGGATCAGCTCATGATAAACATCTGCAAAATCTTCATCCCAGCTCGGTTCTTCAGGCCGGGCGTGCTCCAGTGTGGTCTGTGACAGAACAGAAAGACAAATGTCAAGTCTGTCACAAAAGTGAGTCTGTGGAAATGATAGAGAGATGCAAACTGAGTCGATTAAATTCGATGAAAACAGCACAGCTTCTGCAAAGACTTCCTCTGTAGTCCCTATTAGACATGTGCTAAGGATTAAGAAAAAGTGTCATCCTTTTATTTTCTCCTACACACCAGGGACAACTAAGGCTGGAGGCACAATGAGTTGGATCATCGGTCCTTTGTATGTCCATTGTACATGCGTGCAGTACTGTGCTAGAGCTTTAGGAAGGTGTAGATCAAATGCTGTGGAGCAGAGTTCACCAGCTAGGGCTGGGACGATTCACTTGTCTCCCGATTTGATTTTTCACAATTTCTTAGGTGCTGATTTGTTTTTATTTGTGATTCTACAATACTGCAGATTTTTGCAATCTTTAGTTAGCTTAACACCAGTGAAAAATATGAATAATGATGATGCCTACAGACTATAATAGGAAAAATACATATCACATGTTATGTGTGGCCCTGCTTCTCCTGTGTCTCCCTGGTTCTCCTCCTTTCTTGCTCCTCTCTCTCTCTCCCTCTCCTTGGTCCTCCTCCTTCCTCTCCTCTGGTGCACACCTGAGGGCAATCTGTGCTGGAGGAGGAGGGGTATTTAGAGGAGCTGAGAGAGGAGCCATGTTGGATTTGGGGCATACATACAGGACCTGATGAGGAGGTTTCCAAGCACTCCTCCTTTGTTTTTTCCTGGTTTAACAGGTAGTTTTGTTTCTCCTTTTTCCTCTTTATTTCCTCAGCAGCACTAGGTTGTTGGGTTTTGTTGTTTTAGTTTGGGCTGGAGATTGTCGGTGGTCCAGTTTTCTCGGTTTTGGTTTAGATAGTTTCTGGTCAGGCAGTTTAGGGAGAGGTGCGACAGCCCCTTATGGGTTGGCCTGCTCATTTTCTCCTGTTGTGTTCATTTTTGCCGACAACTCCAGCCCCTTTTGGTTTATTGAGTTTGTTCCTCATTTGAACTTTTTACTTTAAAATAACAATAAAAAAACAATCAACATTGTCTTTTGCGTGGCGTCCTTTAATGTGCATGGTCTTCCTTTTTGGTCAAAATTGAGCCAGGTATTTCAGTGATAAGAAGACTGTAACACATGTGATTCAGTTTTTAGGATTTATTCAGCAATATATTTTAACCAGCTGTTTATTCTCACTCTTTAAAAGCCTGGACTGCATTTAAAAGCAGCGATAACCAGTCGAGAAAACATCTCAAACCCTTCTTACAAAATGAGATAGAATGGTGGTAGAGATGGGTGAAGAAAAACATGCCGTCCTCTGCTGGAGAACAGCGGTAACCTTTTTCCAGTCCAGCTTATTAACATGTACTAAAATGAAGCATTTAAAATTGGACAAAAGAATATTTGAACTAAAAAAAACCATTTAAAAATCATCAAACACAAATCCCAATGCTTATGTGAATCGATTGTTTCCCCCACCACTATCTCTAACCTGTGGACATCAATCTACTGGTACACCTCTAGACATTTCAATGGACTTTAAAAAACTTCTGATTCATCTATCCATGACATTCACTGATCAGGCATCACATTATGACCACCAGCCACCCAATCTAGTCTGTTTCATTCTATTTAAAGAAAAGCTAGTTTGTTAGCTCAGACAAAAAGCAGTTTAATCTATTCTTCTTACAGCTGTTCTTCTAACTTACCACACAGTTCACTCCAGTTTGCAGCACTGCTGAATTGCCAACAGCTTATCACTTGTGGCTGATGAACGGCTGCACATGATGTGGGTAACAGTGACCACAAGATGCTGACTTTCAGTAATAAGTGTAACAAAAACAAAGATTTACTGTCTCGAATTCAAAACAAATTGAGAGAGAAATGCAACATCAACACAGCTTGAATGTTTGCTTTGTTTGTTGTCTTTTCTGCCCAATTAAGCAGGGCAGTCAATGTGCCATTTCCATAATTAGAAAAGAAACAGAACAGTTTTGAGAACGTGAAACCCCTCTATTTATACAGACCAAGGAATCTTGAGACCACAAACATGACGGACATTGGAAGGCGTCCATGTGTATTTCTGTGTCACTGCAGTAAACAGTTAACAGGCAGCCGCTCCTTCGTGCCCGAGCAAACTGAAGTTCATAACACAGGCAGCGGCAGTACCATCTTTTTATAAGGTCACCAAATAAGTGGCGGCAGAAACACAAGTCACAAACTCTCAAGTGTAAAACCAAAGGCGCCTCTTTGAGTATAAAAGCAGCAGCTCTAAAATATGGTGGTTTCAAGGCCAAGCTTCATTGAATTTGTTTGTTTTTATTGACCCAAGATTTAGAATTGATGACTCCATCCTCAAATATATGCAACCGCCGCCACTTATTGCACCTCAGGGAGCAAACGCATTACAGTGTAACTGAGTCCGATAAAAAGACATTAAGCACAGCACGGGGGCTCATGTAATGGGATTCGTTTTTTTTTCTAAAGAACTCATGAATAATCAATCTGCAGATACACTGTACTGCTTCTGTTTAAATTACTTGAATGATCCATGACTGCACCAAAGAAAGAGGGGGCATTCAAGGACAGGTCCAAAACCCTGCTGCTCTACAGAAACATGGAAAAGTGAATATTCACATTTTCTGTCTTTAGTGGCAATATTCAGAGACACCTGCCAAAATAAAACGATAAACAACAGTATAAGGATGGAATTAATGGAACTCAAATAATGTGTAGGTGTACTTTACTCTGTCTATTAAACTATAAATATCTTAAGTTACTAAAACATTTTATAAAAGTTTCACACTAAATATCTTACCTGTATTATAGTTCATATAATAAAAGGAAGGCACACAGTAAGGGGAGTGTTTTAGGTTTAAGAGAAACTGACTCTTCTGTTCTTGTTTCTTATGGTATGATAAGTGGTACACGGTCAATCACATCAATAGTATCGCAAAGTTGTGCGCTACCGTCAATCAGAATGTCAAGAGTTACAGCCCAGCCCTGGCTGTTGCATGCTGACATTTTCTAGGGCAACATGCTTACTTTCAAGATGCAATGGAAGATGGAGAATCTCCTCCATTACTTCATTTGTGTAAGGGAGAACATCTAAAATTTGCAATGGTACAGATGAAAATTGTGCTAAACTGCCAGGACTACCTTTAGCAATAAATAAATAAATAAATAAAAACGACAACAACAATCCAAATCTGATGACATGCTGGTGCTGAAATCCAGAGATACATGTGAGAATGGCACAGGATGTCCCCTCTACAAAGCCTTCACTTCCACTATTTTCAGTTTAAGTTGTATTCAAATACAGCCCAGAAAAGTTGTTTCTTCATAGAATAATTTTATTCAGAAACCTTTTTATAAACTGTACATGTTGTTGTTATGAAGATAACATAATAAAGGGTTCCCACTCTGTTCTAGAAATCATTTTCCAGGACTTTTCCAGGACTTTTTCCAGTGTCACATAACTAAAGGAAGTTACATTGTTGCTGTGGGCAGTTTTCAATTCTAGTTTAGCCTTCTAAAAAACAAGATTAAAGGTTGATGAACAATATCTCTAGCTACTGATCATATTGATCTTAGAATTTCTTTCTTTCTAACTCTCCAGCACAAACACTGTCTGTTAGCTATCTGTTTAGTCTCGCTTTTATGTGTCTTACGATTATAAATTTACGGTTATACGTATTTTTTTTATCTTTATTTACTCTGCTTTTTTATGAACAGATTTTGTTAATTTAGCCTAAATTTTATTTTGTCATTTTTTACTATTTCTTTTCATCTCCACTGTTTTGAGTTTTTATATTTTATGCCTTAACTTGCATTATTTTGTCTACTCACATTTTCTGGCTACGTGTACATTAGTTACCAAGTACATTTTTTCTTCATTTCCTATGTTTCAAGCTAGAAGGAAGAAAAATAATTTTCCAGGACCATTTAAGCTTTTCCAGGACACTTTACTTTTTTTCCTCTTTTCCATATGTTTTCCATGACTGGAAAATTGGGCAATCATTTTCCAGGTTTTCCAGGTTTTCCAGGACGCGTGGGAACCCTGATAATAGTGCTTTGCCTTGAGTAGTATCTCAAAAACTTAAGTCTGATTTGGGGTTTGTTTCTTTCATATATGCACAGAACTTGACAAAGACTGAGATGAAAAAATGTTCATGTTTCATTTAAAGTTTAAATTAGCATTGTATAACAGAAGATCATTTTAGTGTTAAAGAACGCTTCTTATAATTAAGAATTATACGAGATACATAAGAATATTTGTACTCCTGTGAACACGTTGCCATATACTTTAAGGATAACTGGATATTTGGCGCCAGCTAGTGGCTGACTATGTTGTCTGGGGAGGGGGTTTCTGGGATGGGCACAAGAGTGAATTATTTTTCTTTACAGACACTGTAGGAGCTAGATTTTTTAATAAGTTGAAAAAAATGATGGTTGAAATTAAATATAATCACTTAATTATTTCAATTTTCTATGATATTATGTTCTATTTTTTCTCTCTCATAATATGTATAGAACTCTTTGCCTCCAAAAGCGAACTCAGTCCGTATCACCCCACAAAACTGTCAGCTACATGGGGGCAACTGGTATAATAAAGATGATCCTCCTTACTTTTTTCAATGAATTACCTCCACCAAGGAGGCTATGTTTTTGCTGCCGTTTGTCTTTTTGTTAGTAATATTACACAAAAACTATAGACCCGATTTTGCTTAAAGATAATTGAAAAAAAACATTAAAATGATTCAATTTTGGTGATGGTCAACAAAGTAACCATTAGTGAGCGATGGTTTTTGCTCGATAACTGTCTGACTACCAATGACATCAACATGATTCTGAGTGATAGGTGAGGGTTTTCAGGGCTATGAATCATATGATGATGGTAACTTTATCATGGAAGCATTGCTTATAGATGTAACAGCAATATGCAAACTACTTTAGTGGAGGTTTGTGCTCTCTGAGTGCTTTCTAGTTTTTGTTTAGTACAGGCATTATTTTTAAAACCTAAAGCCCCCAAGTAAAAAACAAATTATGACACAACCGCGGTACAATCGCACGCAGGGTTCAACATCGACTTGAACCAAAACTGATGAGAGATCATGCAAAGCAGGTGCAGCAGGTCATAGCTTCAGAGCTCTATGTGTATTAATCGGTTATTGTATTTAGGGGTAATTTCATTTATCATACAGGAAGTCAACTGCACATTCACCTCTGTGTGCGACAATGCTCTTCTGACTCTTTCATTAATAATGTTGATATGCTTTTAAACATGGATAAATAAAGTTAGGACATGAATTATGTTTATAGTGTAAATCTTCATTTTTGTTCTAGATGTTTGACATTGTCTCCTGCCTACCTGTTATTTTTAACCACTACTACAAGGAATTGGGAGTTAACACCCGACTTTGAAAAAAAACATCACTCATGCCCAGCGTTGGGAGTAGCAGCACTAGAAATAACGGTGTTACTAACGCCATTATTTTTTCCCAGTAACGGGTAATCTCATTAATTACTTTTTCAACAGTTGCCGACAGTGAAATGTGGCGCGCTACTTTGCACCCATGTCAAGCAGCTGTTATCCGACCTGCCTCACTCAGCCAGACACAGACAGGGGCTGTGCCGCTTACAGACACACGAGAAAACTCAATGCCAGAGTTGCCAGGTCCGCCTATTATAAGCGACTTTCGGCTTCTTCTTTTTCTACCTTGCATGTGTATCTTGGGAGTTGTGGGTTGCACTATTTTGGGCTTGTTCCAATGGTGCAGTTGTTCATTTGGGCTTGTTGAGCCCCCAAACCCAGACGGACTCTGGTGCATGATCTACCATCAATATAAACCCAGTTGAGAAGTTATAAAAATATTTTATCCCACCCTAACACAAATTAAAAGTTGACTGTAAAAATTATGTTTCCGCCTAAAATAAATCCTTATAGCCAGAATTAAATTGATTTCCAATTTTGCTGCTACTGTTTTCACCATAATAAAGACGTAGAAGATTAAGATAAAACTTAGATAAAAGCCTGACATGTTTTTTTGGTTACAAAAATCAAGATTAGACAAATTATTTAGCAATAATGGAATTAACAGTTGCCCCTCCCTTCACTTCTGTACAAAGAAAAGGATGTTCCACCTCTAAACAAACGGATGTTTAACAAGTAAATTAAGGGATAGAAAAGAGGAAAATATGACTTTGAAATTGAAATGTAATGTGGATAAAAATCTAAACAAGCTTCATGTAGGTTTCTCTCTTTAAAAATGCTTATTTCAAGGAGTGGAGTTAAAACTGTTGTTTTCAGGATGGAAGTAAAAGAAGTAAAAGGCAAGAACACATATGTGAAGTGTACATTATGTCCTAAAACAAAGTGTGTGTCTGTTTTAAATAAGTCTAAAAGCTAGTGAGGAAAAACACAGAGAACTCTGCTGATGATGTCAGAGCTGCTGCAGCAGGCAGATAACAACACGGAGGGAGAGAGAGATGAAGCCACACCGTTCAAGCAGTAAAAGCTTTCAAAAAAGTAATGCATCAATTACCTTCCCTTGTAAATTATTGCATTTATGAAGGAGTAATTGCGTTAGTAATTCAGTTGCTAACGAGTAACTATAACTAATTACTTCTTTAAAGTAACGTGTCCAACACTGCCCATGGCTAAAATTTAATGCATACTGCCTTTACTTGGGGTGAGGGGGAAGTTTTTGGAGGTAAAAGGACCAGGTTCAGGGGCTCACAGATGGCCAAGGGTGGAGGCTGAACCTGCAGCTGATGTGCAGAGGACTTTAGCCTCTGTAAATGAGGCACCTGGCTTTCTGACTGAATTAAAACTGATTACAGGGTATTTTCTTGGAATGATAGGATGGCTAAAGAGAGACAGGACATATGTAGAGGACAGAGGGGGTAACACACAGGGCCAAGTCTGTTAATCAAACCTGCAGCTGACGTGTCGAGCATTACTGCCTCAGTAAATGAGCCACCTGGCCTACAAACCAAGCTAACCCTGCTGATATATTGCCATGCCCAACCAGCTGCTGCATGCATTCAGAAAATACTTAAACATTAGTTACCACCTCCACATAAGACCGGGTCCACGCGTTGGTGAGCTGGTTTATGTCCACATTTCCTGCCGTGAGTCTCTGCAGGGCCAGCTCTGCCTCTCTGTCATAATCCAGGATGGTTTCCTTCTCGACAAAGTTGGAGAGAGAGTTTTTTAGCTCTGCAGGGAGAAAATCCAAACATAAAAAATAAGCTAGACGTTTTAATATTGTATTGTTTCTTTACGAGCTACAAAATGCACTACAAACTGACTATGCTGATACATTACAACCACTACAAACTAAATCCTAAGATGTATCCTGATCTTATCTCCTCTTTTTATGGGGTTGTGAAGTATGTATTTAGCTGCTGGCAAGTAAACAGAATCTTAAGTGTTGCCTCCAGCTGTGTCAACTTGCTAAAGTCATCAATAGATTCAAATTTAGTTTAAATAATAAAAAATAACACCAATATCACTTTTGCAGTGTTTACATTGATTGTCAAGGGGATCTATTTCCAATATTTGCAAGGGAGTGGTATTTGGTCCAATGTATACAGTAATGTCATGAGACTTCTGATCATTTATGTTATTATTTGATTTCTTGTGCAGTGTAAAAGAAAAGTACAAAAAGGGGGGACAGGATTGAGGGGACTTAATTACTACGACAGTACAAGTAGGGGGCTCCCTGCCACAAAGTCGTCGAAATTCAGTCTATGATTACAGTTTTAAGTTGTTTAACTGAGCCTTTGCTGGCACTGACTGGGTTGATCACAACCACCTAGAGAGCTCCTCCTCATAGCATCATCACATAATTTTGGTTGGACAAGCTTTCATCAGGATCTTTTCAGAGCATTAAGACCAGATTCTGACAAGGGCTGGGCGATATGTTATAACATGTATACCTCAACTTCAAATTGTTGACATATGTATTTACGGATATTTTTGACAATCACAGCATAATGAAGCTTCGAGTCAGATGTTCTGATGCAGAGGGCTACAAAAGTGTTAGGTTTGAGTCTGCATTGAACCGTTTTGTGTAGTCATCATATTGCACTTTGCAGCACTAACATGACAAGCGGAAATGATTCCTCATGCTCAAGCTATTTTTGACACCTGAACCTCATCTACACACTTGAAGTCATGAAATCACCCAGAAGTGATGCGCACGAGCTGTTAACAGCTAAGTTTTTCACTTGAACTTTACTAAAGTAATTTCCTAGGGTTCCCCTCATATTTTTTTCTGCCCAAAGTCCAAGTGAGCTGATGTCTGAAAGAAACATCATATTATCGGGGTAATTCACTAAGGTGAGTGGGGAGGACTTACAACATCATCCTATGTGACCGGCAAAATAGTGTTTTAATAGTATATTAAAAAGTAACAAAGAATTGGCATTTTGACAACCTTAGCAGATCTTGAAATTTTAGTTAAGTATACAGAACTGAGGGGTAGAAGAAATACAAAAAGGAAAGGACTGTCATCTTTCAATGTCAGTTCAGCCAGCCAACTGTTTGACAACAACAGTTATTAGTTGTTATTTGTCCTTAAATTGACTTTCTCACAGAAATGAGAAGAATCTTACCAACTTCAATGTAGCAGGGGATTTTATGTAGCAGCATTAAGCGTCCATGAAGATCATTGATGTTCTCTTGCACAGGAAACTGAAGGGGAACTTTGAGGACACAGTTGTGTATTCCTGCCTTGAACTCAAACACAAACTCCTTCCCAGTTGTAGTGCTGGCTTTGCCTTTGTTCTTCTTCATGCTGCCTTGGAAAAAGGAGGTAGATCACTTAGTTTTTGAGAGCCCGACAGTCTAACATTGAGATGACGAAATATTCAAAGCTATTTCAGATGCTAGCACATCTTTTGAAGCATGGCACTTGAAATGAAATAGAGTTTCTGTCAATACATTTTGTGATATGTTGTGTGGTAGGCCTGTGCTAAAAACCAAATGTACAATATATTGTTAAATAGACCTTGTAGATGATACATGTATTAATACATGTGTTTGCAGATATCTGAGGGGTTTGAATTTGAGTGCCTTCAGATGTAAAGTGTTTCAACCTGAGATGTCCACAACATTTTCTTTATTGTCTACTTTTGCTGGCAAAGGCAGAGATTTGTCATTGACTTGTGTACGTAAACACACTTTAAACACAAGCATGGCGGCACATTTAAAGAAAGCAAAAAACACAGTTTATGATGATGCAGGTCTATGGCTCCACATCATTACAAAGTGCTTTTAAAAATCAAGAATGCAAAGTTAATTTTGATGACTACCATCCCGTCAGAAAACAAGTATTTTGTACACAAAGGGGTTTTCCACGAAGCCGTGACACTGACAAACACTTCATTCATACCTTTGTAAAGCACTACAAGTAAAGTCATATACTGTTTCACCGTAATCACATATTCCAACAGATACAATAATGCTAACTGTTTACCCATGTTGCAGATAGCATCGTGACCGTGTTAACTAATGACCTCCATCAGAAAGTGTCAGTGGCTGTCGTAATTATACTTTACTGAAGATTAACCAGTCCTTCCGACTTCTCTTTTAAAATAAACAATATCATATGTATTATACGAAGAAATGCCACTTCAAAAATGTCAACATGAGACATTCAACAGAACTTAAATCCCCCCTTTACCTGTTAACGACAACAGTCGTGTTTAGTTGATAGTCACCAGATGACATGGCCACTATTTAAAGTTGCACACCTTGCTAGCTCCACGGCAACTAGCATTAGCTAACATTTGTGAAAAGCTCAATAAATAACCGTTCTGAAGCTAGTATGCCCACCTACATCGTCACTGTGTCCTCCACTTTTTACAGTTAATGAATAAATAAGTACTGAAATGTGTAATTACCTGCGGGTGAAGGTGCTTCGCTGCAGATGGAGCGCACTGTTTGGGTCAGTCAGCTGACACTTCAGAGTGAGGCACATCACAAACACTTTCGTTACACCAAGTCTCGGCTTCAGTCTTCACGCGGTCACACTTTTAATAATTGTGCAAAGGCATAATATATGTTCGAAAGAATGTTTAGTTGGCGAGCAAACTTTTTAAAAAAAAATCACAAGGTGGGCAAATAAAGACAAAAAGCGAATCTACGGAACAGGACGTAAAATGTACTTCAGCAAAGTCTCATAGTTTTTTCCTTTCTGCTAGCTCCCCCTTCTGGTTAATGATGGTTAGTGGATGACCAAGGTACGTTTTATCAGTCTATTTCCTGGGTATAAAAGACACAAGCAGAAACAAGAAATCAAGCTGGTTTTCCGTTTTACATTTTGTATATATTTCCATATTGTATATATATGTGGTAGTAGCAAAATTTACGTGAAAAGAAATGTGTTCTTAATCTATAATGCCATTTTGCACAAGGTGCATTAGTGAGCATTATTTTTGCATGCTCTGAATTGCTTTGAATATGGTATTTTTGGACACAAACTTCAAAAAATTCTGGACCTGCCTAATTTCAACATCCTGGTCATGGCCTTGGTTGCCAGTTCAGGTTGAAATATAGAGCCGGACAACCAGACTCACTCAGACTCACATCAGGCAATATGGAGACACGTGTGGGGAGGCTAGGGTATGTTTACCACCACTGATGTTCAGTCTTTCACAGCAAACAGACTCAGGTTTCTGGGGCCATTTGATCTTAGGTCTTCTTGAAGGTCTGGTCCACTTTAAATCCTCCACCCAAAATGCCTTCCTGAAAGTCCATATTCTTTTGTCTCTTTCAAGGCACACACTCCAGTTTTTGATTTTATTTATTATAGTGTCATTAGAACAGATGTTAAATGGACCAATGAAATTGGTTTAAATCATTGATTTCTTGAGCATTGGAATGTGCTAAAACAGATAAAGAAAAGTTTGTTTGTGTCATGGTTTCAGAACCTCGGCTGCACAGAAGACCTCAACAGCAGACAACAGCTTCATGAAAGATGAAGCAGTTAAAGTCAGGCAGGATAAAAGCAGCAGCTTGTCCATATCTGCACTAATGGTTACATTAATGTTTGACAACTGTTTAAATGTGTAGGATCATTCTGAAATTGATGTCAGCCACTGAAGTTATAAAAATGGAACAAATGGAGGGATGAATAGTGGAAATAGTTGGAGAAGTTGCAGCTATGCAGAACTCCACAGCAGCAGCCCATCAACACCAGCAGCCCAGATCAGCCTGACAGAAAGAAACAGAGGCAAGTACAAGAACAAAAGAGAGAGAGAAAAGAAAACGTTGGACTGGTCCAAGACCAAACAAATTTAACCGTCAAATAACTGTAATTTTTTTGACAGCTACAATTATTGATTTAAGATAACAGCTACTTTATCCTTTTCTTGAAATTGGTAGTAAACATTTCATGATAACATTTTAATTTTTTTGTCTTTTTAATTTTTAGGATGAGGATGGAGGAACAAGGATTGGGTAATAAGAAACGCTGAATTTGAAACATTACTCTTCAGCTTTACTGGGGTGAAAGCAGAGGAAAGATGCAAACCAAAGAAAGCATCCTCTTCATCACCTTCTCCGTCCATTTCAGGGTAGCCAGGGCTGCAGCAGTGGGAGGCATCTGGTCAGGATCTCCAGCGGGGACAACTCCACCTTCAGTAAAGCTTGGTATTCCTCCATCAGGAATTAGGTATTTTTATTGATAATTCCATGAAAGTGGAGGGTTAATGGAAGCCCATTTCCACCAGGAAAAAAAGTAAAAGTAAAAAAAAAAAAAAAGTCATAATCATGAGATGATTTGTTACAATTATGAAAAACTAAATCAGAATTATGAGAAAGTTAGTCATGATAGTTTGTCATACTTATGGGGCGGCACGATGGCGTAGCAGGGAGTGCACGTGCCTCACAGCAAGAAGATACCCGTTTCGATCCCGGGTCAGACAGGGCAATTCTGTGTGAGGTTTGTATGTTCTTCCCATGCATGTGTGGGCTCTCTCTGGGCACTCCGGCTGCCTCCCACAGACCAACATTTTCAGGTTGATTGGTGACTCTGAATTGCCCTTAGGTATGAGGGTGAGCGTGAATGGTTGTCTGTCTCTCTGTGTTGCCCTGCGATCACATGGTGACCAATCCAGGGTGTACCCGCCTCTTGCCAAAGGACAGCTGGGATAGGCGCCAGCTCCCTCGCAACCCCCAAAGGGATAAGGGATATAGAAATGAATGCCATAATTATGAGATGGTAAGTCATAATTAAGAGATATCAGCTCATAATTATGAGATAGTATGTCATAATTGAGATATTAAGTCATAATTATTAGATAGTAGTAGATAGACTGACAGGAAGGCATCAATATACTCAGCAGCAAACAGCTGCAGTTATTTTATTTATTTATTTATATTCTGGCATGGCAGCAGCAGACAGTTACACAATAAAAACACCAAATACATTCAGACATCAGCACATCAAAACCAAACCGTTCTGGAAACACCAATTCAAAACAAAATGAGAATCAGCCAAGAATTAAAACAGTCACATTGTCCAAGGCTAGCTCTTTCCTGGTCCTTTAACAGAGTCTTAAATTCACCAACAGTGACCAGTTCTGTTAGTCTCAAATCCATCGAGAGACTGTTATCAACCCTCTCTGTTGAATGCACAGAGAAAACATAAGATTGCCTTGGAATTGATCCCACATCCTTAGGAAGGGGAGAGTCACCTACGTAACCACTAAGCCACACAGCACTCGCATGTCCATACAGGAAAAGTCTTTAATCTAACTTGTATGCGTGTAGACACCGCTGGAGTGAATGAAATCTGTAAGTCAAACGAGTTGTTGCTGTGCCAAAACCATGATAGCTATCAAAAAAAGGACTGAAAAAACGTGCTGTAATGTTTGCCCACCCTGAAGAAGTTGTAATCAATGGTTAAAAGAGTCAAATTTGTTAGGGCTAAAATGACAAAGATTGTAATCAGTAGCAGAAGTATTAAATATGTTCTGAAATAAGCATTTAAAAAACGAAAACATTAAAGTTTTACAGAAGGAAAAGTTTGAAAGAGTGACAGCTGTCAACTTTTTAAAAAAAAAATTAAAAAAAAAGACTCAGCATTCTCATAATTAAATTGAAATGCTGACTCTGTATTTCTGCTTAGTTATGAGATAATGACTTGGGCCAACCAGCAATAACAAAGCCTGTGAACCATGCAGAAGCCCGGTCTGTTTTTATGGAGTAGAGGTTTGTTAATGTTGTTGCACTTCACTGGAATCTTAAGGTGAGGTGATGGAAGGTATTGTGTAGGCTACTTTTACATGACAAACCATAAAATAATGTGAATTTTGTTTTTTACAAGCAATAATAACATATCCACTTAAAGCCAAAGATAGCATGGACTATGTGGGTGGCCTATCAGTCTGTGCGTGATGCCACTCCATCTAACATAATTAGCTGTTTAAATTTACTAGCCTCATGTTAATTTTACTGGGTTTTGCTGAGTTGATGCCCCATTGAAATTTAAATGTTTAGTGTTAGGTATAGGGTGAAGAGCTCACGCACTGTGATGATCTGGGGCAACTGGACGTACAAAACCCAAAACCAGTGAAGTTGGCACGTTGTGTAAATCGTAAATAAAAACAGAATACAATGATTTGCAAATCCTTTTCAACTTATATTCAATTGAATACACAGCAAAGACAAGATATTTAATGTTTAAACTGAGAAACTTTATTTTCTTTTGTAAATAATCATCAACTTAGAATTTAATGGCAGCAACACACTGCAAAAAAAGTTGGCCCAGGGGCATTTTTACCACTGTGTTACATCGCCTTTCCTTTTAACAACACTCAGTAAACGTTTAAGAACTGAGGAGACCAATTTTTGAAGGTTTTCGGGTGGAATTCTTTCCCATTCTTGCTTGATTTACAGATTAAGTTGCTCAACAATCTAGGGTCTCTGGCGCTGTATTTTACACTTCATAATGCGGCACACATTTTCAATGGGGGACAGGTCTGGACTACAGGCAGGCCAGTCTAGTACCCGCACTCTTTTACTACGAAGCCACGCTGTTGTAACACGTGCAGAATGTGGCTTGGCATTGTCTTGCTGAAATAAGCAGGGGCGTCCATGAAAAAGACGTTGTTTGGATGGCAACATATGTTGCTCCAAAACCTGTATGTACCTTTCATCATTAATGGTGCCTTCACAGATGTGTAAGTTACCCATGCCTTGGGCACTAATACACCCCCATACCATCACAGATGCTGGCTTTTGAACTTTGTGCCTATAACAGTCCGGCTGGTTCTTTTCCTCTTTGGTCCAGAGGACACGACGACAACAGTTTCCAAAAACAATTTGAAATGTGGACTCGTCAGACCACAGAACACTTTTCCACTTTGCATCAGTCCATCTTAGATGAGCTCGGGCCCGGCGAAGCCGGCGGCGTTTCTGGGTGTCGTTGATAAATGGCTTTGGCTTTGCATTGTAGAGTTTTACTTGCACTTACAGATGTAGCGACGAACTGTAGTTACTGACAGTGGTTTTCTGAAGTGTTCCTGAGCCCATGTGGTGATATCCTTTACACAGTGATGCCGGTTTTTGATGCAGTACCGCCTGAGGGATCGAAGGTCACCGGCAGTCAATGTTGGTTTTCGGCCTTGCCGCTTACTTGCAGTAATTTCTCCAGATTCTCTGAACCTTTTGATGATATTACGGACCGTAGATGATGAAATCCCTAAATTCCTTCCAATAACTGGTTGAGAAATGTTGTTCTTAAACTGTTGGACAATTTGCTCACACATTTGTTCACAAAGTGGTGACCCTCACCCCATCCTTGTTTGTGAATGACTGAGCATTTCAGGGAAGCTGCTTTTATACCCAATCATGGCACCCACCTGTTCCCAATTAGCCTGTTCACCTGTGGGATGTTCCAAATAAGTGTTTGATGAGTATTCCTCAACTTTCTCAGTCTTTTTTGCCACTTGTGCCAGCTTTTTTCAAACATGTTGCAGGCATCAAATTCCAAATGAGCTAAATTTGCAAAAAATAACAAAGTTTACCAGTTCGAAGATTAAAGATCTTGTCTTTGCTGTGTATTCAATTGAATATAGGTTAAAAGAGATTTGCAAATCATTGTACTCTGTTTTTATTTACGATTTACACAACATGCCAACTTCACTGGTTTGGGTTTTTTTACATGTGGCCTGGAACTTGAATCGGTGGATGGTTGTTACTATAAAATATTAACTAAGTCTATAACATAACCAGTTTCATAGCTGTAAGGTCTGTGATACTGGAACAGCTAGGTTAATATTTACAAGCGATGTGGTTGTGCATAATGGCTGTGTGCATAGCACTGTGCTTCATGTGTCGCTGCTTATGGAATTTCATCTGGTCATGCACCAGAAAGGCTACAACTGGTACTGATTTTGTGTTGCACAGGTAAGGTTCAGAACATAAACAGACACAGGTGACATTGACAGTCCCACATGGTGCACAATGAGAGCATGCAAGGGGTGTATTGATTTAATTAAGAAGCGTGCTCTTCCGCCTGCTCTTTTCTGTTTCATGAATGGCCAGTCTCTCCGAATTCCGAAAACTCTTCATGAACTTCAAAAAACAAACAAAAAACATCCAGACCATCAGCAATAAGACTAAACATTAAGTAGTCACTGAGCTCATCCACCTTGAGAAAGCTCAATCATTGCTGAACAAAATCAAAAACAAATTAGAACTAATAACTTTAATAGATTTACATAAAATCTATATAGTTTGATTAAAAATGCATTTCCAGTGAATTTTAAATTCCTACATTTTATTAGATTAAAACTGATTAGAAAGGTCCATTGTGTCTTGTTGTAATGTCCATCAGGAGGTTATGTGACAGGTAGTGTCTGTTTATTTGTTAGCAATATAACTCAAAAGAACTATTCATGAAATGTCAGAAAGTTGGAGACAAGACATATTTAAAGGATTATTCTCTATTGGGGTCAATCACAGCATACTGAGCTGCCTTGATAGAGGTCTGCACAATCTGAATGTTTTTCTACCTTTTTTTCTTCAAGTGTTTCCAATAATTGGTCTTCTGATGTTCTTAACCTGCTCTATACTTTAATTAACTCAGTTGGACCTTTTCATTCTATAGTGAAGCAGCTAAGACAACTTACAATCAATTTCCCTGAGGAACGTTTTCCAAGAGGATTCATAAAGCGTTATCTAATTTAATCTAATCTTAGCTAAACAACAGATGGTCAGCTAACTTTGAAACACATACTTGAGCTCATACTGAATTAACACTAAAACAAACTGAAGACTAGAGCAACTAAAATTTACGACTTTCCCACCTGCATTTCGGAAATCCCGACTTCTTTGTACAACTGGAACGCACAATAACCTGACACACCAGGTGGACTGTTCAATATATACTACATAACAGTGGTTTTCAAACTGTTGTTATCCAAGGCACACCTACAATTAAGCCAGAGTCTTAAGGTACAACATATACACAACAGTATCTTAAATATGTGTCACTGCAGCTTATTACTGTGTTTATCTTTATGCACTTATATCTGATTAAATTAAGCCTACAGCTGTATTACTTCAGAAATATCTAATAACAAAATTATGCAAGAATTCATTGAAACCTAAACTTTAATCAATTCTACAACGTTTAAAATTGATGGGTCTCATTAATATAATTCTACTATTTTTGATTAGCAGGTCAGTAAATGAACATGGGACAGAAAGTAATAATTTTCTACATCCATCAATTCTGTTGTCTGTCAATATGTTTTCTCAGGGGTATTTAGGAATGTTTTTAGAGATATGATGCTTGCGAATGAGTTGAGTCAATTGAATGGCTCTTTTAAGTGAACGATGACAGCCGATTCATGGTTGCGAGTGAGCCATTCATTTGCAGTCCATTCAAACTGCTCATGCTGCACACGGCACGCTGCCTTTATGTAAACGACAAATGGCATCTCAGGGTTTGAGTCTCTATACATATGTGCAATGCGCAGCAGGCTGGAGGAAACATTATTGAGAGCCACCACTGACAGAAGATATTTGCCACTGTATTATTAGGGAGGAAGAGAAGAGAAAGTAGTGAGTGCCAAGAGCCGCCCAAATCTGACTTTCTGGATTGGATCCAGTATTTAAGGCAACATCAGCGAGGAGATAGCAATTAAAAAACACCAACATTTGTAAAAACAAACATATCTTTGTATCCAGGTCAACAAATAATCCACACCGCCAGATGAAAACTCTAAAAGTATTAATATCAGATGTCCAATAAGAAGGGACAGACTCCAGTGCTATTGAGATTGACACTCTGACAGCCCCTCCATCTCCACTGAATCTGCTAGTTCTACCTCCACATCAAGTAGTGGAAGGCGCCGCAGGTCACTATTCTGTCTGTCATCAGCATCACCTGAAGCTCCCTAAAGATGTGACATTCACTTACAAGGCATTCTTTTGAGCAGCTCTTTGAAAGGATGGCTCCTCTAGGCTCCCTTCAAAGAGCCATAAGTCCCATCTCTACAGGGTTGATCTGACTTTGGATTATCAGTTTTACAGAATTTGTGTCACATTGTGAATTTAAGTTAATACATACTGCTCTGCTATATTTAATTGAACCAATCTGAAAATGTCTCCAGCTTTCTTCTGCAAAAACAGGCTGGTTCCATGACGGCCTGGCAATGTGCCCTTACAGGGGGCCAGGCCGGTCCCCATCTGGGGCCTGAGCCAGCACCTGGCCTTTTCTTATTCACTAAATACAGTTTGGATGATTCCCTGACTTAGGGTGCTTATTTCTTGTCATTTTTGGTCAATCACGGCACAGGATGAGCTAACAATGCACATCCTGTTCTACTACTGTACTGTAATGCAAGACATAAACGTATTTTTCACTTTTAAAGTTACAACATGCACAGAATACAGATTGATCCAAAATTCCAATATGTAAACTGTTTGTCTGAAAAGTTAGAAGAAGAAAATTCACTGACTTTAAACATTCTTGTCCCTGTCAAAAGCTTTTTTGGTATCTGTGGTGTCGGTTGATGACTTATTTATCTGAGAAAAAGCACTGCTAAATGGAGTGAAATTTCTCTTTTGACTTAGGCAATGCAGTTCAAGTGTTCTACAGCAATGTACTTTGTAAATTGTCACAGGAGGTCTGCGATTCATCATTCCAATATTCAGAGTTCATTAAAGGTAAAATACTGCGCTGCAAATGTATTTACCAAGCTGTTTTTCCACTACCTGAGCTAAGATGTACATTGTTTAAAAAATATCTCAATAATGTGCAGTCTATTGGAACTTCAATCAATCAGAGTTATGCTGATAAACAAACTACTCTGCAGGGCATTGCCATTGTTTGTATGAGGCAGTATGAATAAATAAAAGAAAATGAGACCTCCTCTTGTTTTATTTGTGAATTTGTTTTGAAGAAGTTACCTGCCAAATGTTACTCATCTTAATTTAGTCTAATGTAACTTAATTTCTTGTCTCCATTTACATTAGTGCAAACTCATTTCTTATCTGTTTTTTGTAGAATAAATTCTGCTACATTACATAAAGTGAATAATATTGGTTGCACTCACTCAAAAAAAAAAACAGTAAGTTCATAAAACAACAAAAAAACTGTTTGGGAAATGTTGCTTTTTTAAGTTAAGTCAAAATGACAGTTTTTACAGTGCACAGTCTCTCTTAAGGATAACATGAACAACTGTTACTATGATACATCATCAAGCAACATATTCTGTCAGTTGATGGTCAAAATAAAAAAGACATCATATTTAGCCCATTGGCTAAATTTAGCCATTTTACCTGAAAAATGTTGTAACGATAAAAAAATGGACATTGCTGACAAAAAGCTGTATATCTTGTCCTTAACTTATCTCGTGGTCAAAAACTTTATCATATGGGAATAAAAGAAATCTTTATTAGCTAGATAAAACTGAGTAGTTTTATTTATGCATTAAATATGGGCCAGAATTAATCATCATAAAGATGATGTTGGGTCATTATTAGTTGAGTTTGGGTACCACTGTTTTTAGATGTGTATGACATTCAGGGTTGGAAAGTCACAAATTATGCTTACTCAGTTAACTGTAGTTGAGAGGCTTTAATTTGTCATTGTCACAGTTAGTACCTTCCCTGCACCTAGTCACATTTACCACCTTTATAGCAGCTGAGTACTGATTTAAGTAATGCAATAAAAAACAATTAAAACCCTTCATCAACTAGTGTTATCAGTATCAAAATTTTAAAAGTTATAATGATGCTAAGTGTAGTGTAATGATAATACTGAAATAATACTTAAAGTTCACAAATAATGTTTAATACCAAATGGCTGAGAAACAGAGGATAAAACAGAAGGGGAAAAAGGTTGTCCACCTTTAAAAATATTGGGTATAAAAAGCATTATCAATTTAAATTTACAATTCTATTGATGTTATATTTCACAGGTGGGTTTGCATGCTACCAGGTTTTCTCCTGGTAGACCAAAAAAACCTGTCTGGTGATGGTGACTCTTAATATAAGTAAGCATATAAGTATATGAGCATATAAGTGTGAGTCTGTTTGTATATGGTTTTCTGTGTCTAGTCATTTAAGTCCTGTGAGTTGCTGGTGATCAGTCCAGTGTTAAGGTAATCATAGACAGAAACGTGTGAAAAATTAAGCTACTTGAAAGACAATTAATTGGAGATAGATAGATAGATAGATAGATAGATAGATAGATAGATAGATAGATAGATAGATAGATAGATAGATAGATAGATAGATAGATAGATAGATAGATAGATAGATTATTACACCCCAATTAGTGACTGGCTCACTCTACAGGCTCCAAAAGTTCATTCTGAAATGGGCAGATCTGCCTTTTGTTTCTTTGCTCCATCTGCCTGGAATGCACTGAAAAAAAAACACCTTAAAAATCAAAGATCTTGTTACTGTCAGACATTTTAAGCTATTATTGTTGAATTTATTGTCAGTGCTCTGAGCGCACTTGTTTTTCTTGAATTTGATGTATCTTTAGCTTGCTGATATAGGCTACTTGTTATCTTTTGAATTGCTCGACGTCATTGTAAAGAGGGTTCACCCTCAATGATTCTAAATAAAGATAAGTAAGATAAGTTCAGGGCAAACTAAGGCAACTAATTCTGTGTTAGGTTATTTGGGTCATGTATTTTACATAATGGCGTGCTTTTAAATTGTTGTCCTTTTTCATGTCACAGGACTCAAAATGCTTTCACTCATAATATTTCTTTCTGTTTAGTGTACATGGATGCGTGCGTGCACACTCGGACGCTTGCGTGCGTTTTCTTCAAGTTTGATTAGGTAAGGGAACGTGTATCAAAAGCGCGACCATGTCTTTCCGAAAAATGTTTATTCTACCTTCCAACCAAATCTGAAAAACACGAATCATTAACCAAAGACACAAACACCCTATATTCAAGTACCTAAAACTTTAATTGACCTATTATATCCTGAAAAGTTCATCGTACTTCTACTCTTTTGAATCGGTGTGAGTGGTTGCACACGGTCCCTTGAAATTCAACCGTCCCGTCATACCTCGCGTGGCCAACGGCTCTCACCACCAAGTGTTCGCTCATTGAATTCTACGAGGCAGTCTGTTGAACTCCATTTAAAAAATATTTCCACGAACAGAGTCGGAAACGCTCATTTAACACCATTTATTGGAACACAGTTCTCCGACCTTCTGCTTCTCTGACTGCGGCGCTGGGGCGTGCTTTCCTGGGCTCGCTGGCTGGGTTTGGTCGGGGAGGCAGGGGGAAGTACGGAGCCGCTGGTCCCGAGCGATGATGGAGCTGGAGACGGCCAGTAACAGGAGCGAACTGGGAGCTATGGGGGACTCACTGCAGCCACAGACTCCCAGTAGACACGAGAAGAGTCTGGGACTGCTCACGACCAAGTTTGTGACTTTATTACAGGAGGCGAAGGACGGAGTGCTGGATCTGAAAGCGGTGAGCAGGCAGCCCAGTCTTTGTTGTTAGCTAGCACATGTCACTTTGAGCTTGCCGCTGTCGTTGAGTTGCATTCATTTTAGCTAGCCTGTTAGCCTAGCTTAGCCGAGTGACAGGCTAATTTGAATGAGGACTATGTAGGAGTAAGTTTTGCAACTATTGGATTCAGTCCTCGTATTTGATAGGAAACAAGTGTGATATATTTTAAACATTGTGACCCTCAAAAGTTTTAGTCCAGGTAAGGTGAGAAAACCGACGAAACAGATTCAGGAAATATAAAATTTAAACACTGAAGTTGTTCCTATAACAAACAGTGTCCCCTCTCCGTAAACAGCCTTTACTGTTCACATTTACAATGTTTTACTGCAGGGAAGCTCACAATAATGTTCCTAAAATGTCTTTTACAAATTCTTAAAAGAAACTGATGAATATACTGACGGGTTGTACAGAGACTTTAGTATGATCTTATATATTTTCTTGGTAGTGTGGATTTGATTGATATAACAATCCTCAATCACACTCTTATAAGTTATTCTTTTGACACATTATCCATATTCTACCTTCATTAACTTAAGCTGTGATAATGTCTCTTACAGTACTTGAGTTAATTCTACAAAGATTTTTCTTCAGAACAACATATATTATTTGCATTTCTCGCCAGGGTCTGAATTTTCTTTTCTACATTAAGTATTTGAATTCATCACAAGGCTTTTTGAAGTGTTTCCTCATAGCCATGAATGTTAGCCAGGGGTAAAAGTCTCCCAAGCATAGTCAAAGTTAGCAAAATGCTTACATGGGATCTTCACAGGGATTACTGTATCAATTAAAGTAATGTGTTTAAAATTTTTGTCAATTAATTTGCTCTTTTATCCATCTTTTCAGTTTTTCGTGCTTCTGACGCACATTTTCATAATTCGTGTAAATTTTTCAGTCTTCAGTGTTGTATTTTAAATGCTTATACCTGATGTGATGAAGTCATAAGTTTTTGTGCTGGTTTATAATTTTAAAAAGATGGGTAAAATGTATTAATCTATTCTTTTAATAGGGCTGTGTTAAAATAACTTTATGGCTACTAACTCCTTGCTGATATGTGGGTATCATTATGGATTCTACAGAATCAATATGGCCCCAAATGCTGGAACACCTGTAGCAAAATTCGATAACTCACATAGTGCAGTTCAGAAGGTAGTTGTAGAATCCAGACTATATGATTCAGTGCACTTTCCAAAGTGTAAATTCCATTTTAGATTTCTTAAAGATTAAAATGCAATACTGTATTGTTTTTGTATTATCAAAAATCAAAAGACTTCGAAAGGTGTAGTCAGTGTTCACAATGTATGTGCACTGTGATTTGAATTGCATCATAGCCTCTGTGTTGTGATTAGTGTCATACGAGGACATTTCTGGAAATACCCTTCTAAAAGTTGTTAAGGGAAAAGTCTTGGTAGACACAGACTGTAAGTGCAGAGTAAATGACCTACTTATGGAATCTTCACATTGTGTTTTGTTAGCACAATGTTTTTGAAAATGACAGATTTTTCAAAATAGTAATACATATTTGCTCACTTAAGGGTTAAGGCAACAAGAGGAACTAGAAAAGCACTCGGAGAGCGCAGACCTCCGCCAGCACCACAGTCCTCTCCCATATTGTGATTTTTCCCATAAATATTAGTCCTACCTTTATGTCATATAAATATTTAGATCCCTTGACCATGAAAACGTACCATTAGCAATTGGTTTCATAATGATATCTATTTTAGTTCAGTAGTTATTCATGAAAATCGCATTTTTCATCATGGCGGATCCAGACAGTGATCTGGATCAACACCAAAATTGAATCAGTTTGTCCTTTTCCCATGCTGAACATTTCCTGAAAATTTCATCAAAATCCATCCATAACTTTTTGAGTTATTTTGTTCACAGACAGACAGACAGACAACATCTCCCGAAAACATAACCTCCAGGCGGAGGTAATAAGAATCAAAAAACAGTTCCACATGAGAATGGATAACAGCTACCTCAAGCAGATAACATTAGTCTTTATGCTGAAAAATTTCCTTTCAATCCTTTGTGTCTCCCTGCATGCTTTACAAATAAATGACTTTTAACCTTTCATCAGAAGAAGAAGTGAACACGAAAAATTTCAAGATGTGCTCATGGCAAACAGACAGTTGAAGTGGTCAAAATTATGGCAGAACATTTTTGCAAAATGAGACTTAGTTCACAGTGTTTTAAGGTGGAAGCACCAGCAACTTAAAGAATCATTAGTCTCTGCAGTATGGCATTTAATGTTTGTACTGACTTTGTTTAACATTGTTGCCTCTGAAAATGTGTGCAGGCAAATTTAAGTTCACGCAAAAAATCCACAGGAATCGGTAAGGGATTGTTAAAGACAAGATAAGTAGAACTGATAACATCATTGGCATTAGTAAAATCTTATCAGTTGCAATCCCTAGTGATATATTAGTCATGGAAACAAGGAAGTTGATGGACATTCTTTACCCCTTAACTTACCCCTTAACAGGACTTAAGGAACATATATATATATATATATATATATATATATATATATGTATGTATGTATGTATGTATATATATATATATATAGATATATAGATATATATATATACAAACTGTCATATATATATATATATATATATATATATATATATATATATATATATATATATATATATATATATATATAGCTTTGTTACTTGTGGTTTATAAAATAACCAAAATTTGTTTCAAGTCAGAGTACATTTTCATGAAATTGAATTAAATGTAACTCTTGCAGCTAAACCAAGCACATTCTTTGGTGCATACTTAGAATCATAAAAAAAAAAAAAAACATCACCACGTAAACATAGGAATAAGTAAAAAAAATAAATGTATCTGTTAGAGAACTCACCCATCTTATGTGGTGCATTCTTATGCTGCGTTCACACCGGACGCTACTTGTACTACCTCGACGATCACTCTCCATGCAAAGTCAATGTACAGCTGCGATGGGGCGGGGCTAACCCTCCCGCGATACGGCAGCCTTTTCACACTGCCATATAGCTTGTCACGCGATGTCAAAGTAAAATAAAGTTGATCAATCAGCGGTGTGTGCACTTGTGACGGTACTCTAGACAGACAGTTATTCATCCGGACTACAGAGGAACAATTTATGTCCGTGTGGGAAACATTAGTCGGTGAGGACATTAGTTCCGCCGAGACAGACTGCGGTAAACTCACAGATAATGCTGCTGCAGGGCATCAGCTGCAGTGTTTTGTGTTTGATAAGTGAGTGAAAAGGATACAGTTGGAATAATGTCCGTTTATACATCCTATTATGATATATGAAATGATCGCGGTGAAACTCGAGCGGACGTGACGTCACCGAGCGACGGCCGACAGCAACGGTGACCAAAATGAGGTATTTACTGACGCGCGACAATACGTCAGTGGGCAACGCGATTTTGGTAGCTGGGTCGCTTGCGGTGTGAAAGCAGCTTAAGCAGCAGAATAAATAATACAGAGTAATAGCCATAACTGTATCAAGTGTCTGTACCATGTCTTGAAACCCGGCGTTATCCACAACAGAATAGGGTTTCATGTTGACAGCAATAAAAGTAACTTTCGCCCGGTCGATTTCCTTTTCCCTCTTTGAATCATGTGCTAATGACTGTAAAGTCCAGGTGAAGTCTGTAGCATGTGTGCTGCTTGTTGTTTCTGTCTGGTTCCACTTGTTTTAACACCGGGATGATGTCGGCGTTTGTTGTATTTCCCCTGATGTAGTTTAGCATCGTGTTGCACTTCCAACATACAGTTGTGTTTTTGTCCATGACACGCTTACCATCAGGGTCATACTTCACACGGAAGCCAAAGTAGTCCCAAACGCCAGATCTGAATGATAGTGGAGGGTCTTCAATTTCAGTTGAAGGTAAAGCACTCGCCATGTTGCAGCACCCTTGCGTATGTAGCTTCTTCTGTCTCAGCAGCTTGGCTGAATGATAGCGGAGGTGCTGGGCACGCAGCTCAGTGGATCTGTGCTCGACAATGCAGCCCAGAGTAGTCGAACGCAGATTCACTGAACTTTCAGCGCCCAGCACCTCGTCAGAAGCAGATCAAATAAATAAATACAAAATTGTTCAGAAAAGTTCAGAGGGTGGACCGAACCGAGGCCACTGTATCAAACGGTTCAATACAGACACATGTGTTGTTGCACCCCTAACATATATCTATCAACATCAATAAATATAAGTAGCATGGGATCATGATCATGGGATCAAATCAACTTCTGATGTAATGAAGAGAAGAGTAGTTGGAGACAAAACACTGTTGCCGAGTATCATATTCATTTACCTCGTTAACAGTTGTAACAACAAACCTCAAACAAATGCACAAAAAATGGAATCAGGTTTTGTTACACAATTACTGAGTGACATTTCCATATGTGACAAAACAAACACCTCCATCACTTTAAGTTTACCTATGAATTCCAGGGCTTCCAGTATCTTTCAAATTGATCTTTGGCATATCTTAGAGAGAAGGTAAAGTGTTCCACACAATAAAGCCTCCCTAAAGATCTCCCTCCATTCTGCAATAGATGGAGGTTGCTTGTTGAGCCTTTTTCTTACTACCACTTTTTTTGCAACTCATCAGCAAAATTTGTATCAAGTGTCTGTCTCCTTTCTTTAACCTGAACAGTAAGACGTCTGAATACATAATCTTGAAAGACAAGTATTTCTGGGCCAAATACTGATTTGACTATTTCTGTAACATTTTTCCAGAATGGTGAAAAAACCCGGAAATCCCCAAAAATATGAAAATGTCCAGCAGATTTATGCCAACAGGTCCTCTAACAGCAGCCAAGCTCAGGTCTAATAGTCTGGGACTCTCTAATCTTTGAGTTATGAAAAATCTTGACATTTTCTTCCAAGCAAATTCCCTTCATAGACCAGAGCTGATGGTAGAAGATGATGCAAATGTTTAGCCAGTCATCCTCAGATATCTTTACATTGGCTTTTTCCCATAAAATGTGGAGTGGTCTTTTTCTCTCTGTGACAACTTGTAGACTTTTGACATTAGTTTTTTTTTTTACATTGCCATTGTAAGCTTCTATAACATCTTAATCAGGTTTAATCCTCTCTCTTTTGTGAACTTTATGTTGTTGGCAAAGTAATTTCTTATTTTGGAGGTATCTGTAAAATCACTTTTTTGTAAGTTATAGATTCCTTTACGTTTTGAAAGGACCACAACCTGTTAACACTGGTAATTACTGAAAATGAGGTGGCTCCTGATTTCCTCCATTCTTCAAATCTATTGTCTAGTTGAGCAGGATTAAATTCTGTGTCATGTGTCATGTTTCATCCCAATATTCAGACAATTTTCAAACTACTACTACTATTTTATTCCAAATGTTTAAGGGAACAGTTACAGGCTAACAGTTACAAGTGGAAAGTTTTAAGTATTTATTCAGAAGGTTTGTGTCTCCTCATAGGGAAGAGAGGGCTATGTTTAGTTGAGCTTGCTCAATGATCTTTCATTTAGCATCATATGTGTTATCATACCGATAAACTAAATAACACAACTGTGTTGCTTTGTAATGATATTCTAGGCAGCGTAATGCCAAACCCCCTCTGTCTCTTGGAAGTTGTAGTGTTTGTAGAAGTTTTTTCCTTGACTGTTTTCCTTCCCAAATGAAGGATGATATATCCATTTGGTAAATTGTTTAAGGGGTATGGCTGCTGGCAGTGACTGAAAAAGAAGAACAGCCTAGGCAATAGGGGTGGGAGAAAAAATCGATCAGGATTTTTTGTTTGACAATTTTTACATCGATTTTTTTGTTCAAAAATCATTTTTTTCCCAATTTAAATTCTTCATTTTAGTGTGTGTTAATAAGCCACTTTTAAATGCAATCCAGGCTTTTGAAGACAGAGTATAAACAGCTGGTTAAAATATATTATTATATTATCGATACATCAATACATCAATACTGATGAATTGGACCTTGTTATGATGGCAGGGGATCAGTTTAGCCGTGACAGTTTTATGTGATTATGATGGAAATCTGGCTTTATAAGCATGTTCCCGTGTTAGCTAACTATACTAGCGATAGCTAACAGCTTCTCGGAGCCCTACGTCATGATCAGCAGACTCATCCAGGGGAGACTTCATCGCAGCTGGGGACTTTGATCAGCCAGTTTAAATAAGTTTGTGAAATATGTGCAGTGACCCACACTGCATCGGTTCTATAGCAGATTTATAGCGGAGTGAGCATCTGTCTGACATGCAATCTTTGGGGTGGACACGGGGCTTCTCGCGCGTACACACGGAAACAGCTGAAGTGAGTGTCCTGAGGAGTAACGAGGAAACGCGCGCTAATATGAATGATAGTACGAAAGATACGGTTCTTAAGCAGGCTGCCACAGCTCCAGTGTGAGAATGTGTTGGTTTTAAACAGAATGAACAAGGTGTGAGCCCATGAACACCGATGAGCAGATATGTCACATTTGTTTGAAAGTAGTGGCGACGAAGAAGAAGAAGCACTTACTGAGGTGTTTGGTCTGCAAAGAAAATATAGATAAAAGCACAAAATGATGCGCTCACAGACAGTGTCGTTCGCTACATTGCAAAAGATGTGCAACCCTTCAATGCGGTTGAAAAAACAGAAATGTTACAAATGTTTGACAGACAGTACGGATTGACTGGTTAAAGTACATGTCACAAACAATTCAGGAACTGTATAAACTCTCTTTTATTTAGGCTATAGTTTTTATTGTTGTGTGTGTTTTTATTGGAGCTCTGTTTTTTCTTTAGAAAAATAGACAGGGTCTATTTTTATAGTTTTTGAGTAGTAAATTATTTTTATTTACATGCAATTTTTCCAAAAAGAGAGTCCTTTTCATTTTCATTGTTTTTTTCTCTTTTTGTTTGTTAAGTTTATTATATTTTTATTTAATTTAATTTATTATTTATTTATATTTTATTTAAAAGATCCTGGCCTTCCAATTACAGTTAAATACTCTTGAGAAATTAAAGTTTCTTGCTTTTGATATGGTGCACTCACTTTAATATGCCATATTTCATAATTACATCAATGAAAAAATGAAAAAAAAATCAAAATAATCTTGACAATAATATCGTTTATCGTCAATAATCTTTTGGACAATTATCATCCAGCAAAATTTGTTACCGTGACAGGCCTACAGGCATATATCTAAAAGTGAGACTTTTTTGTAATTACTTCGAAACTCCTCACAGTCACTCTAAGTGCAATATAAAAGAGTGTGTTAAACTAAGGCAAATTCCTGCAAATGAAACAAAACATTTTTAAAAATGTAAACATATAGATTGTTTGTGCACTTGTCACATTTGCCTTCCAGTCCATATTAGTTTATCAGAAGCAGGTTTTAGTTCAGGTAGAACTGCTTTTTTATTTAAACATGAGGTAATGTACGTGAGGAAATCAAAATATTTTGTGGGACAGTGCACATATTTCACAAACTTATTTAAACTGGCTGATTAAAGTCCCCAGCTGCGATGAAGTCTCCCCTGGATGAGTCTGCTGATGAGGACGTAGGGCTCCGAGAAGCTAACGCTAACATAGTAAGTTAGCTGTAGTAGTGATAATTTGGGTCATCCATGATGTCACCGGAAGAGTTAGTAAACAGTATCATCGCTGTCCGGCAACAGAGCTCAGAAATTTGGGAGCATTTTACAAAAACAAAAGAGACATGTGCAATGCAAAATCTGCAAAGCGGAACTTGCCTTCCATGACAGTTTGATGGCATCGCATAAGCATATGAAAAGGAAGCACGTCATGGCTGACTCAATTTCTGACCAAGAGGGACAGTTGTCTCGATAAGCTAACTGGCTAGTTAGCTACTAACATTAGTGTTAACTGTATGGTGAACAACGTCCCTGATTTCTAGGGACAGTCCCTGGTTTGGATGACCTGTCCCCTGATAAAGCTGTCCCTGAAAATGTGCCCGATTTCTGTGTTTTACTATTGTGCGACTACTAGAACAAAGGTTATTACTACAGACGTGTATGAAGCAGCGTGAGGGAGGGGGCTGAGCGCAGACTAAGAGAACAGTTATTGTGTTGCCAAGTACACTCATTGAAAGTGACTGGCTGGCTCTTCTACTTGTGTGAATCCCGCATGATTATCACCCACAAACACAAAGCAAGACACGAGTGTGGTTGGTAGTGTTTCCTGGTTATCACGTTTGCAGGAATCAACCCAGCACACCCCAAACACAATCACACATGTGGTGCTTCAGAGCTAATCTTTTTAGTTTTATTTGAGGAGTCCAAAGCTGAGCATAATTGAGCATTCCAGGCTCCCCCACAAGACACTGGATGATTCCATTGATAGTAAATCAAAAGTCCTCTTTATTAAATGTTACGGGGTTCCTGGTGGTCTATAAACATTCAGTTAAGGAATGTCTTTGTGATCAATGAAACCTTCTATTAGTATATAACATCCTTTGTCCTTAATTTGGAAGAAGAATTGGAAGCTCAGTTTATTAGAGATTAAAATGGGTACAACAAGTAATAATGAGAGCAGTGCACATATGGGTGGTGTTCACTCCCAGGTGGATGGTCATTTTTACTCATGCAACAGGTCACAAGCGCAGTTATTTCTTTAACGGCATTGCAGACTACTCACATATAAGTGTTGAGCACTTACACGTTACTCCACGGGGGCTGTTAAGTCTCAGAGGCTCAGCTTTACTTGACATCCTCATCACCTCGAAAGGTTTTTAATTTTTCCTGAATGGTCCTCATCTGTGTCTGTCTGCTCCGTTGGGATCTCACACCTGCCGTCTCCCAAGGAGGCTGCCTTACTCCTGCTGTGGCTCCAGCTCCAGTGTGGGTTCCTGATCCAGCTCCTCCTATGATTAGTCCTCTCTTGAGCAGATCCTCTCTCACCTAGGCGACGGGTACAGTATCAATAAACACATGCAGCTTTGCGGGATAGAGCGTCTGGAAATGGAGCCCTTTGTCGTTAGCCCTTTGATGCGCAATATGGGTCAAAAGTGACCTGGCTGAGGTTTTATTGTCAGTATTGTCAGCACATAAGACTTACTAGTAATACTAGAGAACATTTTGAAGTCTACTAATAGTACAAATACACCTGAAAACAGTCTACTAGTTTTACTAGAGATCATTTTTGATCTACTAGTAGTAATTGTGACACTTTTTTATTCACTAGTACTACAAGTGACACATTTTACTTCACTAGTGAAGTCTGTTAGCACACTAGTTCGACATTGAGTTCATGTACTCAAACTTCAAGTAATTGTGGAGCTTAACTGTGGTTGATATCGCCGATATCAATTTCCTGACCAAACGGCTTTCCATGTTATTGTGTTCAGTTGAATAGTCGGAGCAGAATTCAGCAGTTTTGAATTTTCAAACAAAAGTACAGCTCATTTCGATAGCCATGGTATCTGTTACCTGTTATTTGTGTATGTGTGACAGAATTACAAATAAACATGTCATAGGTTTTGACTGCACGCTTGGCCCCGCTCACTTCTGAAGAAATTACTTGAAACAAATTGATATTACAACAATTTCTGACCCATGTGTGGAAACTTGAAAGCACACAAAAACTGGTTCTCTTCATAGAGTGAAAGGGAAAGTGAAATAAGGGTATATGGTAATCAAAAACAGGAGACTTCTGGAACTTGTAATAATCACAATAGGAAATTTCCACTATGATGCTCGCTTCCTTAGCCTCCATAGCCCTATGCTCGAAGTTGTAGCGCTCATCGTAGTTGTCTTTTCCTTCAGCTTTATCTTGTGTTTCTGCGGCTTGGCGCAATTTCCCCCTAGTCTTTCTTCCCATACCCTGTCCTGCTGTTCAAAATAACTTTCAAGTGTTTTTTGGTATTATAAATATGTCAAGGGAGGATTAACTACCCAGGAGCCTCTAGTTTGTGCTGCCGTTAAAGCAAAGTCCTGAATATATTTTTATGTGATGTTAATAGCATAAAATATCCCAAAGTGAGGATACTAACTCATTTTTTCTGAACGCTATTCATCCTTGAGACTGCCCCCTGCAGATTTGAAGTTAGTAAAAGTGGGTCAGCTTTTGTCAGCCCCTTCAGAGCAAACGCTTCAGCATCTTCACACATGAACAGTTACTCCTGATTGATAGCCTTTGTTCATGAATGACAATCCACAGAGCTACTCCTAAAAAGTCTCCCTGAAAACACAAGGTTTTATTTTTAATTTGTGATTTTTCTGCAACATCTGTATGAACAGAAGCTAGCTGTGTCATCCACAACTGTACCAGCCAACAATGAGCAAAATGCATTGGTTGTCATGGCAAAATAAAGCAAGTGTTGTTCTTGCTAATACTACACATGTGCTATAGTTTCTGGCACTTCTGATTGGGATGCACTTTTTGGATTTCCCTTTTTTCCCAGTCAGACTTCCTGATACCTACAAGCTTGTTTTGGCAAGTCTGTTACTCTTTTAATGAAGGTGTGTGTTTTAGAAATAGGCATAAAACATGAAAAGGAAAAGTTACTTCTCTGTTAATATTGAATGTGGTTGTTTAGACATGAAAACCCCCTGTTATAACAAAGAAAACACTTAATTTAGGTTAAATTATATTCAACATGTCTCTTAAGCATAAAAAAATATCCAAACTTCACTTGCCTTTCTGAAAGCTGCAATCAGAACTATGACAATCTGTGGACAGAGAGTGATGCCTGGAGCACATAAAATAAAAGTAGTGTCTCTTTTAAGCTCATGAAGATGAAATAATTTTTTCTGACTAAACTGCAGACTCACAGGGTGACTCCTTGTGAGGCAATCCTGATAGATTTTTGAAATGACACAAACAAACCTACATTTCTTTCAAGTGCAAAATTTGCGTGTCACAATCATAACCTAAGTTGTCAGCCCAAACAATACTTCCACCTAATATTATATATAAGAAATTTCTTCTTGTGGAGGTCTGTTGGTTGAGGAGACAAACATTATTTGGTACATCTGTACATTCTGTCTGTGTGTACAACCAATATATCTGCATCAACCATGCACATCTGCCGACATGGATGATTAACTTCTCAAGCTGTGTCTTGCCAGAATTAGTGTTCACCCCCAAATTAAACTGATTTTGCAGCAAATACTGCACATAATATTAATCTATTTAGTTATTGCTTGTCTTTCTATGACTCCTGCTGTCCCTAGTCTGTGTCCCGCACAGATGCAGCAGATGGATGGTCCACATGACTCTGGCTCTGATTCTCCCTGCAACAGTAACTTTGCTAAATGTTGACAAGTGCTGTACTCATGATGGATTATTGTTTGGTCGTAGCAGGTAATATAATCAGACAGCAGCCCAGACTAGGGCTGAACAGTGCATTGATGATAAATTGTCATGGCAGTGTTTGCATGTGCAATTGTCAAACTGTAGGACCTGCAGTGTCAGCCATGTGAGTGACAATAAGTCATGCATGCATTTGTGTTGTTTGATGGAAACCGAAAACTTTTATTTTTCTTTGATTCATTGACTTGCGACAGCAAAAGTCATTCTGGAATCGTCTTCAGTCCACTCACTCGTAAGCAAGACTAAGCCCTTTTTATAATTTGCCTACAATACTAGCAGTGTGTACTGATTTGCCCAAAGTGCAGTGTACAGTATGCAAACAAATGGGAAAGCAAAAAAATACCCGGATGACCTATTGATTTGGGAAAATTCACAGTATGTATCAGACTAGTCTGCTTCGCACGTTTCCATGGCGCCGAAAATGGTCAAATCCGATAAGTTTTCATTGTGTTTTGGCCTTGCGTCTACATGGAAACTCGTTGATAATGGAAACTTTTGAAAACAAGCTCCAGGGTGGAAAGTTTCCAAAGCGCTCTCCATGCAGCTCCGTGTAAACCCACATCGGAGCGTTTCAGGGTGAAACACCGGCATCATTGCATGTGCAGTACTTTTTCAGATGAAGGCTGCGTGCACATACCAGGAACAACAACAGCTTCAGCCGTCTGTCAATTGTGAGCCTCTTACCGTGCTCGGTTTTTTATCCAGCCAAAACCATCCAGACAGATTTGTTGTCTGAACTGTGTTGTCCAGAAAAGAAACTCCTGCGTCTCTGTGCGTCTACTTGCCACTGTTGTTTGTGAAAAGTTTTTCTTCTTCGTACATGTATTGTAGCAGCGCTGCCTCTCTGCAGACCTACACCGCCATTTACTGAACTGGCATGCACACTACAGCAGATTCACTCGTCTCCGAGTGTCGTCGTCTGAACGTAGAAGAATTCTAAAACGCAAAGGAAAAATCTTTGCGTCTTTAAGTCAGGAGTTTCCATGTAAACGTAGCCTGAGAGTAGAGCATTAACAACCGGAGCAGCAGACTAACATTTAGGAGTCATTACTTGTTATCCTTACCTTTTCAACACATACTATTGTGTAATAAGTTGTTAAAAGGTCTGTTGTTGTTATTTTTCCGTTACGGTTCGTAACCGCCAGAAGGTGGTGTTGAGCCTGTCCTATACCTGCGGCATTATTAGTGTAAACCACTGACCAGTATGACATTTTTACGTTACGTACTGTATTTCTCCTCCATATTTCCACCACCACAAATTTCCTTGCGCCTCTTCATTCTTAATACTGTGCTGTGCGTGTGATGTTTATTCATGATGTGTTGTTTTTTCTCTTTAAGCGGCCCTAATATGCCTTCACACAATAACATACAAAATAATTCCTCTTTGAAATAATACATATTCTCCACTACTGACTTGTTTCATATAAAATGCTGCTTCTGGCAATATCATTGCAGATTAATAACTGAAATGTCAACATGTACTCATGGTTTGTTTGTTTTGTACATTTAAACATAATGTTTGGAAAATAAATCAGCTATAGCCTACTTCCGCTTTGCTCGAACTGGAAACCAGCGTAGCATACAGCAAAAGTGTAGTAGGCAGTATGCAGTGCGTACTTTATACTACGTTCATATGCAGTATGTAGTAGGCGAATTTGAAAGCAGCCTAAGTGTACGCAAAATGTATGCAATTTGTCATGTCATATAAATGATGGTCCTCATATTTAATTGTGTCACAGATTAAAGAGTGGACAAGGTAAAAAAAAAAAAAATTTCAACGATTACTTTGTTGGGCATTATTGTAACTTTATTGATAGGAGAGAGAGTGATAGTGGATAGGCTTGTGAAAGGGGGGCAACAGAGAGAAGGGGGGGACACAGTGCAGACAGGCCACAGGCCGAATTTCAACGCTGGCCAGCAAAAGCATGTATATGGGTTGTGCCTGGTTGCTTACCATTTTGCCAAACCAGCACCCAAAAGATTCTTGTTGTTTTTTCCCCTTTCTTATCCTTCTTTGGACCATTTAAAAGACATATGTATCTTTAGTTAACATCAAAACAAAGAGTCACCCTTTTGGACAGTTTCTATAATAATAGAGGTCCTCACTACAACAAGCCAAAGATGCAAACAGGGTGAGCTTTAAGAAATCATCATCAGGGCTGATCATGCAGATTTTTGTTTGTTAAATTAATTGAAACAAACTTCCAGCTTCTTTGAAAAATTACAATGCATATCACAGAAGAATCCCCCCTCTGTAATTTGGACCTAATGCAGACCTGCTCTTTTTTTGGGTGTCTTTGTATTTCAAATTATAAATTAGCTTAGTATATGAGATTTAATATATTTTAAAAAGTGATAACTGGTTTTCACACCACAAAACACGTTCAAGTAACCTTTAATGGTTAATTTGGAACGCATGGTATTATTGGTTTAATATCGGTATTGGACGATAAGAAAAGTATTGGTATTAGCCCCCATTGAAATTTCTGCAGATTATTTACAGCCGATATATCAGCCACATATATCGGCTAGAATATTGGCAAATTACCCAAATGTACAATATTGATCCATCTTCCCATCACTGCATGGGGACATTTAGAAATCAAATGTTTCATTTGTGCAAGAGTTAAATGCTGTTTTTGTTTTTATGTTTGTTTTTTTTACACAAAAATAAACGAACACTGGGGTGCTGGTTTGGCGGAGTGGTTAGCTCCCCATGTACTTGCTTCTGCCGGTCCAGGTTCGAATCCTGCCTGTGACCAGTTTGCAGAGTGTCTTCCCCTACTCTCTCACCCCCTTTCAAAAGCCTATCCACTGTCTCTCTCCTATCAATAAAGGCACAAAATGCCCCAAAAATACATTAAAAAAAAATAAATAAGTAAATAAATGAACACTGAAACAAGTCCATTGAGGAGTACAGATAATGGTGTCAGTGATAAACAATAATGGTATCAGTGATGAAAAATAAAAAAAATACTAGAACTTGTCAAAAAGCCAATATTGTGCATTCTAGGGATGCAAATTATCGAGTAATTCATTAATTGATAGTTGTTTCATCTTGTCGATTGATGATCGATTAATTGATAAGCGGCAATTTTTCTGCAAAGCTGAATTTCCCTCTGAATCAATAGGTTCTTTTCTACAAAAATGCTATCTTTCTTAATGAAAGAGAAAATGCAAATCATATTCCTTAATAAAAGATTTATTCTTCACAGCAGAGAACACTCCATTCACAAATGGGACAATGCAATAACAAGGCTACTTTGAGGCTACTTGAAACATGAAAATAAATAAGTGTAGATAGAATATAGAGTCACACTTAAATGCAAAGAAAATTTGCTTTGGAAGGATTTTGTTCATGATGCATTTGTAGTAAAGTGTAGTATTTGGCTGTGGGGACAGGCAAGAAATGCTCTGTATTAGTGTTTTGGATGCTATTTTAAAATATTAAAAAAATTATATATCTGTATTTTCTAAAAATATTAATGTGCATGGTGTTTAATATAATAATAAAATACAATTTATAATATATTACTACTTGTGTTTATACATTTAATATACAACAATATGCTGGGGACAGAAATGTCACTCTTTTGGCGGAATCGCCCTTTTATTGGCAGCATGTCTGTAGTAACCATGTCACATATCTGCTGGGTAATGCCCTCTGCCTTCGTGGAGTCACATACTCGTCACAACGCTGCGGTGATTGTAGGCTGAGAGCTACTCGCTCCTTGCAGCACGACTGAATGTGACGTATTGAGGTGATAATTTGGCGAAGTTGTGGAGGAGTTGTACTTTAAAATACTTCCACAGATTGTGCATTTGGCGTCTTTGTCGTCATTAACCAACTTAAAGTGGTTCCATACCGAACTCCGTCTCGTCCTCTTCATCCTGCCAGCTTACCGCCCCTCGTTTGTCTTGTTGTTGTTGTTGTTGTCGTCGTCTTCTTCTTCTAATAAAGTTCCGGCAGGCTGTACGCAAGGAAGCGTAATGCTGCCCCCCTCAGGTTGGGTTATATCGGCTCTATGTTGTCAGAGGCCAGCTTCTCTTGTGTTCCCGCGAGTGTGTCAAGGACGTCTTGCGTCAAGCGCGCCCCCATGCGGGCTTGAGGGGAATTACGGGTTCAAAACGCTATTAATTGCAATTAATACACTTTAATCGAGTAATTTCTTATCGACAGTTAATCGATAATCGATTAATTGTTTGCATCCCTAGTGCATTCCTATGGTAAATGCCTTGTTTTTTAATCACCCCAAAACTTTTCAGGTAGCAAGTTTGCTGCATTGTGAAAATAATTTAATCCAAGCTTCGGTGAAAATGTGGGTGAAGATCTGCAGTGCTCTATAGCTTTTACACTGTATCATGCTTTCCATCATTAAGTAATACATACATATTATATTCTTAAGCACGTTTAAGACATTTTGACAGCCTTACTTTGTGTCCCAGTTCCCTCAAAACTATAACCCTGCCTGCAGAGCTGTCTGTTATTTTAAGGGTCAGTTAAGTTACTTGAAGAACCAGTTGTCGTTTACTCTGATAAGATAAAGACTGAAAACAAACTGATCTCTGCACAGCTCAGTCACTGCCTGTTTAGAAAACCCCCACACACAAAAGAGGAACACTTAAATTCTTGCATACATTTAAATATTTATGAAAAATGTGTGAATCGGTGCCTGTTAAAATGAAGTATAAATAGAATCCTTTCTCAATTGCTGCTCTTTGTTTGTTTCAACCAAACTCAGTGAGGCAGTTGGGAGCTTGACCAGCCATGCATTACTTAGTGTAACAGAAGAGTTTCTCTTTTACTTTGACCTCAGTGACTTCACTGAGCGGATTCACACCCCCTGACGCTTGGAGTAGTAATGTTACATTGTTTAGAGTGCTGTACAATCATATGTTTAAGAATTTCTCACCTGTCCATAATAACACACTGCATATTTGACTGAATAATGAAAGCAAATCCACTTCACACAACCATCCAGCATGTCTCCAGTAACCTGCATCATTTAAAAAGGGACAGAGAAGAGGTTTTATTTCTTATTGTTGAGTGTCTCTTATTAATCTGGTAATGGTAAAGAGAAACAGGAATTTGGTTTCATTCACATGTAAAAATGGTTTAGATTATTTTAGCTGTTATTCTGCAGGCCTTCTTACCACCCACGGACCTCAGTGCCAGATCTATTCTTATCAGCAGCAGCCAAATGGTTATCATTCGTTTAACACCACAGGCCCGGATGGAGAGGACTTTTACTGACACTTGGTGCCCTGTGATGTGTGATGAAATGTCAGGGTTCTTTGTTGAAGACCATTTAACTTGTTGTCCCAGCAGCATGTGAGCACAATAAAGCACTCATCCCCTCTGCCCTTTTTTGATTTTGTTCTGACATTTAGGCAGCAGACACATTGGCAGTGCGGCAGAAAAGGCGAATCTATGATATCACTAATGTTCTGGAGGGTATTGGACTTATCGAGAAGAAATCCAAGAACAGCATCCAGTGGAAGTAAGTTGTTTATTTTTTTACCTCTAAAGATGGAAAAAAAAGTTTATTAAAATGTATATTTTATGTACATTTTTCTGCTTGAAGATTCAGCCATTTGCAACAATTTGGACTCTCACATTTCATGTGCACTTGAATTACTGTGAACTCAAAAGAATGAAAAGATGTCTCTGCCATGTGGGGTTTCTATAAATTGCAGGGCAACAGTGTTTGGGCTGTGGTGTTTTACTGTGTTTGTGGTCATGAATTAGAGCTGAAACGATTCCTCAAATCTTGATTATTCAATTACAAAATATCTTTGAGGCAAATTGTATGCCTCGAAGCCTCGTTTAATATATAATTATACATATAAGATATATATCTGGACTACTACACAGTGCACAGTGTTTGACATGGACGCTTATTTCTGTGGCACAACGCGCCTGCTACCTCCGCTGCTGCGCGGCTTGTAAAATCATGAAGGAAGAGAAAATAGAGGGACAGAAAGGAGAGAGTCCGCAGAAGAAATGGCAGAGAGCGTCCCAAGTGTGTGATCACTACAAGAAGGAACGAAAAGAAAACACAGTTCAGTGTGTCTGATGTCAAACGGAGTTAGCTTAGCACGTAGCTTAGCGTGATAGCACATTGCACTGCTGCAGCTCGTCTACAGTAAACATCCGGTCTGTCATCAAGTTCGCACTCCGCAGAGCGACACAACAGGATGACACTCATGATACATCAACAGAAGCAGCTAATGTGATCAATAACTGAGATATGGGCGAGTAAACAACCTTCTTTGATTATGGCTCTGTGTAAAGGCTGGTTCAGAACATAAATCAATGCTGAGGCTACTTGCCCAGAATCATGTGTATTTTGTTCACATACTTTTCACATCCAATAACTTTACATTTAACTTTACATTTACATTGTCCTAGAAATAAAGTAAGCAAAATAAGATCATCAATATGGTACAGTAGTAAAGGCAATAGTTTAGCAAAAAGAGACGAGCATGAACACAAATAAAATAAAAATAACCAAACTTAAAAAAAATACTGAAAAAAGCAAGATATGGCCCAGAGAAAAAATAAAAGTATAGATTTTGATTTTGAGATCCCATTTATGCTCAGAATGTTCAAAATAAGAAAAATAAGTTGTTTATTTAAGTGACCTGGCTTTTCTGTTATAATAACGTGTAGTGATTCAATGTAAAAAAAAAATAGCAGTGAGCGGAATGTAACCTTTATCCGATAACTCCATTAATCAACAAAAATTTGATAGAGTAATCGATTACAAAAAGAATCAATAGCTGCAGCTCTATCATGATGTAAACCCCCTTGCACTTGAAAAGAAAAACTTTGAAGTTCAATTCTAACCACCAAATTCCACATAATGTGAAAGTGCTGCGCCGCGGTCTTGCTCCGCCAGAAACCCCACTGAAAGCGGCGCGCTGCCCTGTAGGGGCCACAGGCTCTGATGAGAATAACGACATGAGAATTCCTGCCCACAAAGCATTGCTCAGTACACTAAGGCAAAGAGGCCATTTGAAAAAGAAGTAGGGTTCTCATGCAAATGATGCTGTCCTGCTTACTGCACGTACATCACCATTTACTTCTCTTTGTGTTTTAGGGGTGTAGGTCCGGGCTGCAACACCAGGGAGATAGCAGATAAGCTGATTGATCTGAAGGCCGAGCTGGATGACCTGGCTGTCAGGGAACATGAGCTGGACCAGCAGAAGGTTTGGGTCCAGCAGAGCATCAAGAACGTGACAGACGACTCGAACAACAGCCCATATCCTTTACTGCGTTTGGGTCATGGTTGATTTTTGTAGGCAGTAATTGTTCATGAATTGATCTGTAATGGTCTGCAAGTGGTGCAGTATGTAGTTCTCGTACCTCACGACAAAAGGGTCTGATTTCCCAAGTGAGTTGGGGTTTTGGAGTTTGCATGTTCTCTCAGTTCATGCACGGGTTATCTACAGGTACTCGGGCTTCTCCCACAGACCAACAGCTGCTTGTCAGATTAACTGGTGGCTCTAAAATTCCTTTAATGTGAGAAAGCATGTGCATGGTTGTCTATCCTTCTATATCAGCCCTATGACTGGCTGGTGACCGGTCCAGAGGATACGATACATCTTGCAGGATGTCAACAGGAATGGGCTCAAGCCAAATTGGCACCTCAACAGAGATCAGTGGTATCGATAACGTGTAAATGGATTGATCCCTTTGTAAGTGCAGAGGGCCTTTTTTTCTGACAATAGGTTTTTGGTGCAAATAGCAACAAAACTGTGTAACATTTTCCTTTACTCTCTCTTTGGAGTTAACAATGTATACAGAGCTAATGACGCACAAATGCTACATGCCCCTAATAGTTCCCCTCTCTGAAATGTGTTCAAGATGACATTGCTCACACCCTTATGAGGGTTTATTGAAAATAGATTGAAAGTGTTTTGACCTAAGGGACATGTTAAACTAAGTGTCCTGTAATAAGCATCACAAGTGTCTCCAACTTGTAATCAGTCATTATGCCAATATAAAAAGTGAAAAGTCGTCACTTGGTATTATGATGTGTACCACACTGAACATGGACCACAGAAAGCTAAGGAGAGAGGTGTCTCAGGAGATTAGAAAGAAAATTATAGACAGGCACGTTTAAGGTAAAGGCTATAAGACCATCTCCAAGCAGCTTGATGTTCCTGTGACTTAAGAAAATTTAAAAAATAAATAAATACCTGTGGACAGGTGCAGAAGTCTTGTTGAAATTACCTGATAACAGTAATTGCCTCAAAAGATTGTGCAACAAAATATGAAGTAAATGGTACCATCATTTGTGATCAGGTAGTTTTGTTAGTTTGTTTTTTAAAACAATTCTGTTGGACCACAATTCAAAAGCTTTGTCTGATTTTCATTAGTTAATTTTCAGTAAATTTTGATTTATTCTTTTGTCAGTTTCAAGTTTTTTTCAGCTACCATTGTGGGTTTTGTTTCTCTAACAGAAGGGTACCAACAATTTTGCACAAGTCTGTATATACTGTACTTGCATGTGGTTCAGCAACAATGATCGAGCAGTGAAACATATCAAATCTCACCACCATCTGGCATCTCATTATCTCAGGATAATCCTGAGCTCACATCTCCACTCATTCAGCTCGCCCTGTTAGCATAGCAACACAGCTCATATTAATCATCTCTACCCAGGTCACTTAAAGGGGCAATCCACTTATTTCGGCTATTCAGCATTGCATCCTCCCAGTGCTGTTTCAAGCTGTGACATGTAACACCCCTGTGATGTTTGGCCTAATCCACCTGGAAAGGGCTCTACACAGTACTGTTCAGTTTTCTGGGTGTAAGCGTTCACAAGGGTCTTAGTTCTGTTAGAGTCTTGTTTAATAGGGAAAAAAAATCCACAAATTATGCCTGTTGGGTTTTTCTAGTTTTCAGAAAGAGTGTCAGCGGTGCAGTCTGGTAGTGTGCTTGTTCAGAGATCAGAAGGTTGCTCCGGCTGTCTCATGGCGATCTGAAGACACATCACTACAGCTGAAGTTGTTCCCACTGCTTGGTCAGTGGTGTGTAAATGGGCATGTAAGGCTGTGAATGTGTTAGTACATTAGCTAATATTTCATATGAAAACAAAAATGAGAACAAAATTGAATGTTGTAAAAAAAGCAGCACAATTTTATCATGTAAAATCAACGGAATAGAAAACGTAAGACAACAAATATGTGCCTCAAAGGCCAGATATGTACTTTTGACCCAAATGCATGATGGCTGCCATGAGTCCTCTGTGTTGGTTTAGAATGTTGGTTGTGCATGTGACTCAAGGTTGCCAACTGATTCAGTGTAGAGGAAGAGTAAATACATCAGAGTCAATACAGCAGCTGAATTAACTATTACAAAAGTCCATGCGGGTCCACAAATCTCAACAGCAAAGTAATGCATTATGAAGACTGCAAAGTCAGGAACATGTCTGTGAGTCTAGCTGATAAAAGTTCTATTTTAGAGGTCGATTAATTTAACTTTGTGTATCTTTTCAATGAGGGCCATGTAATATGGTGATTTTCAGTGTCATGCCTGGGTTTATGTTGACAGAATTTCTTTGTCTTTCTTAAATGCAAATTCCTGATTTTGACATGTTGCTAAAAAGATTTATAATGAGGCTTTTAAGAGGACACTTTAGTCTACGTTTACATGGAAACTCCTGACTTAGAGACGCAAAGATTTGTCCTTTGCGTTTTAGAATTCTTCTGCGTTCAGACGACGACGCTCGCAGACGAGTCAATCTGCTGTAGTGTGCATGCCGGTTCAGTAGATGGCGCTGTAGGTCTGCAGAGAGGCAGCACTGCTACAACACACGAACGAAGAAGAAAAACTTTTCACAAACAACAGTGGCAAGTAGACGCACAGAGACACAGGAGTCTCTTTTCTGGAAAACAAATCAGTTCGGACAACAAATCTGACTGGATAAAAAACGAGCATGGTAAGAGGCTCACACGCTACTCGGCTGGCGGCCGAAGCTGTTGTTCCTGGTATGCGCCCGCAGCCTTCTTCTGAAAGAGAACTGCGCATGCGGTGACGCCAGCGTTTCACCCTGAAATGCCCTGCGGGTTTACACGGGGCTGCATGGAGAATGTTTTGGAAACTTTCAACCCTGGAGCCCGTTTTCAAAAGTTTCCGTTTTCAACAAGTTTCCATGTAGACGCAAGGCCAAAACCTTTCGGATTTGACCGTTTTTGGAGCCATGTAAACCCAGCCTTAGTTTTCTTCAGTGCCTCTCGGCTCTTCCCAGCTGAAGATCACCAGTTAACACCGTCACTTATTAAAGTCGTTAATTACGGAGCCTATGACATGTTGCATAGAGGAAACTCTTGTAGAAACAGCTTTAACTACAGCTGTTTAAAGCGACACTGCACACCGTTGGGCAGGCGACTGGGGCTAATGGAAAAGCAGCACAAGGCGAGTAGAGTAGAGTAGAGCCGGGTAGAGTAGAGTAGAGTAGGGCTAATGGAAAAGGACCATTACTCACTCTCTATCACTCTGTGCGTGTCTCTCTTTCCCTCTCTCTCTGCCATATCCCTCGGTCCTCCGTGCGTGTTTCAAAATAAATATACGCCAAAACTTTGAATAGAAACCTGTCACCTGTCCACTATCTGCTGGAGAAAAGTAGTAACACTATTCAGCACTATTTTAACAGCTATGGCCTATTTTATCATGCAGTGTCGCATGTCGCAATTTTGCGACTTAAGCAGCTAAAGAGTTTGGGGGAAAAATCGATTTAAAAATCGTCAGACAAAAAACATTTATACATTCATACCTGCCATACACTATTTATATATTTTTAAACAACATTTCCAATATCAAGGAACAAGGGGAGCTTTGCTTGTGGTAGGTGCAGGTCAAAGAAGAAAAGCAAAATTGCTATGTGTCCTATTACATGATTCATGAGGTAAAGTCTGTTGTAATAGGTTCCACATGCTCAACCCATTAGTTCCAAATGTGGTAAAATATTACCTTTTGGACTTTGAGGGAAAAACACAGCCTTTCCATCACATTATTTCATATACTAACCTATCCAGTGATCAGTAGTTGGTGGGTACGTTTTAGCCATTCCCATGTGACAGCTTTTTTGATTGTGCAATTTTTATTTTATGTCAGAATTTGATCCTTAACAGGTTCTACTGTGGCCTATGTCAAACACGAAGATCTCTGTGGAGCTTTCAAAGGTATTTACTGTACTTGTCATAAATTTAATGATTGTTTTCTGCTGTTCTCAAACATGGTAATAAATGCTCATCACCCACGCGTTTGTCCCTTCTCAGGTGACACACTCCTAGCCATCAGAGCGCCCATAGGCACGCAACTGGAGGTCCCTGTGCCAGAAACTGTAAGTAAAGGCATGTGGTTTATGCTTGTTTGCTGAATGTGTGCTGCTGGTCTCAGAAGTGTTAACATAAGCTTACCTACCCAGATCCCCAATGGACAAAGAAAATACCAGATCCGTCTGAAGAGTTCTTCTGGTCCCATCGAGGTTCTGCTCGTCAATAAGGACCCCTCCAGTAGCTCTCCTGTTGTTTTACCAGTCCCTCCTCCAGATGATGTCCTTCAAAGCCTCCCAGCACCAACACCTACCTCTCAGCCGCCTGCTGCTGCCCCCCAGGTTCACATTATAACAGCTTTTTTAAGTATATTGATCTGTTTAATATTGGGGGCTGCAATTTCATTTTTGAGAAATCAGTTTTATAAAGAGCTTTAAAAAAGTTGTGGTGATACATGAAAGTGCTCTTGAACTGCAGTTTTTACTCACCTTTAATCTTAATTACTGCTGCTGCTGGGGTTATGTTTGTGATATTTAGTGATCAATCACATTAATTACAGGCCAATCAGATCATGTAGAAAGGGGTGCTAATTCCGCGGTTCAAGGGTTAGCATGTGAGCCACTTTGTAAAACAAACTCGGCAGAACATGTCGGAAATCTATTCTGTTATTTGTACGTGCAGCTGCTCCTGCTGTTGTCACGGTCGTAACCCTCACCTCCTCCTGCTCTTTCGTTCCAAAGGATGCTGATTGGGCTGCTGACAGTTATTTTAGATCAGAGCTTGAAAAGATGGATTTGCTTGATTACAGATATTAAATCAGGCTGATCCATCTGCACTGAAATGTTAAGTTAAAATAGCATTAACATTAAAATAAACCACATTTATTTGTTTGTTGATATTTATACAACGAAGAAAGTGACAAGAACATACAGGTCTGATCAGTCAAATGGACGTAGGTCTGATACTGTGTCAGTAATACAGGCAGACTAACAATGGACAAAACAAAATGGAAACAAAAGATAAAACAAAAGCACCCCGAGTATCCACTTATACAAGTGATACAATTCCTCAATCTTCCAACAATTTCCATTTTGAATTAGCTTTATTTATTACAAGTAAGAGTGTCCCCTGCCAGTTTGCAGTCTTGAAGGTTATCAGGACAGATATTTGAAGTCCTTTTGACAGCAGCTTAGAATTCTCAGCAGGGAGATAATCCATGAAGGGGTTCCAGATTTTAAAGGATTGTTCATTACCTTTAAGAACAGAACTGATCCTGGCATGAGGAAGTACATTAAAGATCTCTTTGTACCACATAGTAACAGTAGGAGATGTGTCCTAAATCCATTTAAAAGAACACATTTTTTAGCCAAAAGCAATAGTTTATCCAACAATCTAAATGTAGGAGGGAGGTGACACATCCTTAGCAAATAAAAGAAGCCCAAAGACACAATCCTACAGTAAACTCATTTATTAGAGCAAAATCAACACTTTTGTAGTTTAATACTGCCTTTAATCTACAAAAAAACTGTTAGCCCAAGATTCTGGTATTCTTTCATGTGGCTTATTGGGTTGTTGGAGTTATGCAGTTTGAAGTAATCCGTGATGTTAACTGTGAAAAATGTTTTTTTTTTCTTGAGGTGAAGGCGAAATTCCAAGTGTATTTACATCCAAGTCCCACTGATCCAAAGGACACAAACAGATTCATTTCACTGACCTCTTCTTTTCATCACAGGTTAAACTACAACATTTTTTCCTCCGTTCTCTTTTCCCATTGCAGGCGTCCAAAGCTTCACAAGCAGGTTCTTCAGTACCCAGTCCTGCTCCGACGACAGCCACAGCAGCAAACCAGACAGCCTCAGTGACAGGTATGGAGGACAGTGGACTGATGGCTGATGCACATTGCTTGCCAAAAACAAGTTTTTATTGTAATTTTCATTTGTAATCATTTTAGTGATCTCTTTTCTAAGAACCAACATGAATTTCTTTCACAGAAGTGACGAGCACCACACCATTCTCTCCAGCTACAGACTCACCTGCAGGTCCCCAGCAGCTACAGTCCTCTGCCTCGTTGGATGGATCAGTGTCCTCCTCTGCCTCTGCAGTATTTGAACCAATTAAATCAGATCCCTCTGAATGTAAGTTTTTATTGACAATTTCCTTTTCTCCATTTGTCACCAATCAAAGGCATTTAGAAGATTAATACTACATACATATGAAGTGTGAAACAAACACTGATGTACAGTGCTTAACAAGTGTATTTGGCCACTACAGTGCTACTAGCCTTTTTTGGTACTAGAAGACAGGCAGAGGTGGCAACAATTCTTTTATTGGCTGAATGACACTCCAAAGCTCCAGCTTTTTGTGGGCATTTATTCAGATTACAAATGTGCTCAGAGTCTATGGCCAGTCTTCAACAGCCTCAGTATATTTGTTCATCAGTGATTTGGTAAAGAGACTCTACAGCAGTCAAGATGAAAACTTAGCCATTATATACCAGCCCTCAAAATTTCAAGACAGTCTGGCTGCAGACCTGCACTGACAGGACCTACTGCACTGACAGGACGGGAAGCTGATTCGAAGTATTTCAAATTAAAAGCGAATATACCCGAGAACAACCTTTCAGAATAAAAGCCATGAGACCGCGAAGAATGTATTTTTTGTCGTCTGTGAATATACTTAATTTCTTGGGGCTTTATTTTGTGTATGGAATGTTAATATTTGTATTCATGTGTTCAACTACAAATAAATATGTTTCTAGCTTAACAGGATACCTGGGAAAAACGCATGTAGGCTAAATATTAAGATTTTAGGCAAAGACAAAATACAAAACGGGATGGCCACTTCGGGTGTTATTCTTAAGATAAAAAAATGCAAACTAAATGTACAGCTATTGTCATGATCCCTTTAAAACATTCTCAAAACGTTTATTTTACTCCAGTATTTTAATTTAATCAGCAAAACAGACAGCTGATTGTGTGGTTAGCACAACAAACTTGTTTAAAAAATGTTAAAACACCTCAACATATTTAATGGCACTGTGCTTCCACACTCCAACCAATTGCTGACTGTTATTTCATTTTATATCATTATTTACCACTAAAAATGTTGCCTCCTACACTTTTGGACTTATTTACATATAAATTTACTCAAATCTTAGATATAGGCATGCCTTACGTGTGTTTGCAATTCCTTCAGAATTCATTTAATAGTTGTTTAATATGGCTTGTTTATTTTCTTACCTGTGCTGTCGGGCCACCAATATTTTCCAATGGAGGGCTGCTGATTTTAAATTAACTTAGCTGTGTGCATTTAAGGTGAATTACTGAGTACCTTGTTACATAGACCAGACAGCCAATGACCTCTGTTACGGGAAAAAACACAACACAAAACAAACTTTCAAAGATGTGCTTTTATTTTACAACTCACTGCACTGGCAGTATGAAATGTGCCCTCGATTGTCCATGATTGCTTCACAAAACACCAACATATCCTCAGTGTTGAAGAAGATGAATTTAAATGGTTAACTACGATAACAGCGCTTAATTTGCTTTTACTACTTAAGCAGTCTGCTTACAGTGATCACTTTGGGTGTTTTCATACATGTTTAAATGCCACAGGCAGTGACAGCCTGTCATGTCAAACATAGATATATCTAAATAATACATCCATGTCCAATCCAAAAGTTAGCATAGTTAGCGCTAGCCTCCGTTACCCTAACTACGATTGCAGCGCGAAAAACACCCAAAAGTCCAAAAGACATTTCTTTCCAATAAATAATATGACACAGAGCAGTATATATTGGAAAAGACAACGTTTAACGGAATAAGGACTGTTCCTGTTTTTTCGAAAAAGACGAAAAGTAGTCACTCGACTATAACTCACCTTCTCCCTTCATGGGAAAAAAACACACTGGAGCATGTGAGAAAAAAGGTGACGTCGGGTCCTCTCAGTGCAGGGAGTCCTAAAGTGCAGGTCTGCAATGCTGGGTCCTGTCAGTGCAGGTCTGCAGCCAGACCCCTCTCCAAAATTTGGGCAATTTTCAGGATTGAAGTGCAAATGAGAGCGGGCTATACATTTGAATGTATGATCAATGGAGGATGTTTCATTATTTGATTACAAAGTTTTTGTTGGCAGCCATAAAATGTATTAGTGAGTTTCCTGGAGCTTAATAAACCGTGGTCAGCAGTTTTATATTTTCTGAACCTTCATATTGCATGATGAGCTATTAGACAGAGATCTAAAATAAGAACAATCACATCAATGTTTAATGTCAGGACATAAACTATAATTATGCTGTTATTTATTTTTAAGTGTTGGACTTTCCCAAAGAGCTCTCCGACATGTTTGATCCAACAAAAGGTATGTTTCACCACTTACTGTTTGTGATTTTACTGTATATATCTAAGTGATAATATCACATAGACTGACACTTCAAAGACCCCTTATGTTGACTTTTTTTCTCTGACAGAGATCATGAGTGGAGACCTGTTAGAGGACTTGATGTCATCAGAAGGTAAGTTTGAGTAAAAATTTTCATTCAGGCTATAGTTACAAATCAATTAAAGACTTAATGAGATCTTCTTATGCTGTCAATTTACCTGTTAGCGTTTTAGTCTCTCAACTTTTCATGTGTTCTTGCAAACCAGTAACCTTTTATAAGGGTACTTAATCTAGAATAGAAGTGGTCTTGATAAGCTAGAATGGAAGTATGAATCAGACTTTAGCTTTCCATGGACAAAGTGTCTCTTTAACGTTTATTCTTGTCCCATAAATGACGGTTCTCATCCGTCCTCGATGCTGCCAAGGCTTTGTTTTAATTTTTTATTACCAAGCACTTTACCTCAGATAAACTCTAAAGCCTTTATTCTGCTTTCTTAAAGACATCAGTGAAGCAAACTTTTTTTAAACTTATTTTACATTTTTGTTTTAACATCTTCAACGCTGCAATCTTCAGTGCCACTGATTCCCATACCACGCTCTCTCCCTTGCACTGTTACGTCAGTGGTGTAGGCAGGTATCACTGATCAGGGTCTTGCTGAAGAGGGAGAGGGAAACGGCTCTTAAATAAGTCATTTTTACTCTGTAAATCTGTGACCTAATGAAAGGGTTAATAATCACATTTTAACACTGGGACTTGACCTCTTTTAAACAACCTCCATGTCTCTCTTTGTTTCACCTCCAGTGTTTTCGCCTCTCCTCCGCCTGTCCCCTCCACCCAGTGACCATGACTACATTTACAACCTGGATGAGACAGAAGGCCTGTGTGACCTCTTTGACGTCCCCATTCTGAACCTCTGACGCCTGACGCAGCCGTCAAATACGGAAAGAGCTCATGCTAACACACCTTCAATTTACTCCATGTTATTCCCCCTCACTGACAGTGAAGCAGAGAGGAGGTGCAGAAAAACAACCGTGACGCCTCTGCACTGACGCCATGAGCTCTGGCTGAAGAACTCAATGTACAGTTTCATGAAGAAATACACACAAGAACAAAACTTTTAACTTACTGCTTTTCTACGGGAAATATATTCAAGGATAAGAAACAAATAATTCTATTTTTGGATTATTATAAATGATAAAACATTAAGTTTGTGTATCAGTTTCCCTGTGTGTGCATACTTTACATGAGTGTGCTGTGTGTCTGTGTGTGAGACTGGGTTTTTTTAATGAATTCTCTCTTAACTTGAGTCGGATGTCAAAGAAATCAGAATCCCTTTTCCTGTCAGGTCAAAAGAGTCAACACATACTAGGGCTGAATGATATTTTGTTTTATCACTGCAGTTGCAAAGTGTGAAGGCAAACAGGTCCCACCGTAGATTGTGTGATGGAACCACGCGACTTGAACTTGAAATCAAGCAGCCACTCTGTTAAATTCAAACTTTTTCTTTTTCAATTTTGTGACGAATAGTCAATGAAAGTCTGTCTGACATCACCATCTGTGAGTAGAAGATTGATTACGTGGCATGCATTGTCTGTATGTCTCTTGTATGCTTTGTCAGGCAAAGACATGGGCAGACAAAGATCAGCTCCTCCATGAGTGTTTTCCTTCTATCAGCAGCTTCAAGCTGCTTGTGCATGCCCGTGTCAGGCAGCCAAGGCTGTGAGCTTTTTATCTTTTCAGGTTAAAATCATGAGCAATCACATCTTAACACAATGTTGAACACTGTTAGAAATGGAAACAAAATACTTGGTACAAAGTTTATTTATATAGTTAAAAATATCAAGAAACATGGTGCTTCATTTTTCCTCTTTATCAGAGAGCTCCTACTAAGTTAGCTGTAATGACTAGGGCTGGGTATTGATTCAGATTTTCGGGATTGATTCGATTCGATATTACAAGGTTTCAAATCAATTTGATTCACAGTTCAATTTGATATTTATTCAGTCTGGGATATCTTAGTTAAAACAGTGCTGTAAATTTAAAAAGTGACCTTTTAACCTGGTACATCATTAAAAATTGTTTTAATATGAAGAACTAAACCCAAAGCAGTTACATTAATCATATTTTAATGATATGCATTAATGCATATTCTGCATATTACTTGTTTTTTGTCCAACTCGCATTTTCCTTTGTACTTGTTAAATCTAAAATACTGTACATCCAAACATCAGCTTTTAAACTTGCCAGTGGTGCCCATACAGTGCTTCCAACATGTTTGTTTGCAGTAACATCTCATGAGATCTTGTTCAGTAAAAAGCAACGCTAAACGCTGATCACACAAGATTAGCAGGGTTGATACCACAGGCTGCTTCTCTGCACATCCAAAGAAGAAAAAACTACCCAAGTTAAAAGATCGATCTTTGGATTTTATGGATCAATTATGAACCAGTTAAAGGACAATCGATTTGAATCGATGTTTTTAACCCAGCCCTAGTAATGACAAAGTGGAGGTTTAGATTTCAAACTAAAAATACATAAATAACTGTCTAATCGGGAAAAAAACATTACATAAGAATAAATTGCATGTATTTCATGTTGATGCCTTATTTTTAAAAAAATCACGATAAAATACCAAAAGAAGACAAACTGCTATCTTTCAGCCCTAGTGCAGACGTACAAATCTCTACAAATCTGCTTTTTAGTGGCCCAAAAAGAGTCCAGACACAGCTGGTTAAATATGCACTGTCCTCGTGTACATAGAGAATATATATATTTTGTAATACCAGCACGCAAAACTGTTGTGTAATGATGAACTACATTTGAACTGCATGCAGGGCAATAGTTTGCAAAAGAAGGTACCAGACTTAAAAGGATTTAGTACTTTGTTGATTGTTCTGCCTCAATGGAGCATTTTGTTTGTGGTGAAATCAGACCTCTCAGCTGCTGAACAGTCTTTGAGTGCCAATCAGAGAAAGAGGATCTGACCCTGATGCTAATAAAGTCACTAAGAGGAAGAGCCAAGTACAATAGTAGGGGTTATAGGGGAGTTCACAGAACAACGCTTCCTAAGCAATTTTATTTGCTTTTGAAAATAGTGTCTCCTAATTTCTCATAAAGACTTCTTTGTTCTTTATCTGGTCCACCTATGGCTCTTCTACACTGAGAGGCTTGAATGAAATAAGCTTGCTTTCAGTTTTATTTTGTCTTTGGACTTTTGAACTTTGCAAATTTTATCGCCCACATGTATATATAATTTAACTTTGTACGTCAGAGGAATTTTCTTACCCTCTTGAATGACTTCCGTGTGTTTCCACTTACTGTGTATGTCAATAAGAACCATTGTACTCAGTTTATTTTCAGATGTAAAATGACATGTATGTATTGCTGGTGTATTATTTTTACTGAAGCAGTGAAAAAAGGTCCCCCTGATTATGTTTCTGTTTTTGTATATTTGGCACAGATCCTTCAACATTATTTTTCTGTGTGGTATGTGAACTACTGCCTATCACTTTTATTTACAATATTTTTCCCTTGCAGCGGACAGACTAGAGGTCAAGTCAGGAAGAGCTATGTCAACAAAATTTATATTCCCTCAATGCTTTATGTTTATTATGTCCACTCTCACCCTGGGTTACATCTATGTATGTAATGTGTATATCCCTCTACTGCTTGTATAGAATAGCATTTATTTTTTATACCTGATAGATATATATTACTGCAACTAATTTGGAGCTTCTAAATGTCATCGATTCAGGAGTTTATCCACCAAACTTTATGCTTCATGGACATCTGTTTGCTCATCCACTCCTCCATCAGAAGTTGGTCTCTGTGTTTGGACAGTGTTGTGAGTTTGTCTAATCCTTCAGCGTGGAGTCCAGCACTGCAGGGTTGGATAAGAGGCGTCTGTCTGTGTTAGCTTGCGCGGCTGACTCTTACAGACTGTTTTTAACCATTGCCAAGCTGTAGTTGCATCAAATGACAGAAAATAAACACTTTGGTATTCTGTGTTTTGTCTGGTCTTTGGATTGGAATTTTAAAACATGTCACAGCATGGTGAGGTTATAAGTCCTTTAACACAGATGTGAGTTGGCATTGTGGCATGTCTGGTTCCCTCTTAAAGTTTATGGCCTTGATTTCCAACCTGTTGACCTGGTGCACCAGGGGGCTTGGGGGGGTATGTGGCTGTCAGCTTTCAGGTTTTCAAAACTTTTACACGTTATCTGAAAAAAAAAATAGCAGTGATGTTACACTTCTACAAAGGTTACACAAAAAACATAACCTTCTTGGCGAAGGTATATTTGGTGTTATACAAATAAAAACTGATTGAGACTATATTAAGCAGAGACAAGTGTAATGAAAGATTTATGGTCTGAGCATTCATGGGTTTGCCACCATCATAAACTCTTATTTTTGGTCCATTTGTCTCTGAATGGTTACATCTCAGGATCTATGAATGTGTATATATATATATATATATATATATATATATATATATACAGTATATATACACATACATGTATATATATATATATATATGTATATATACACACATATGTGTGTGTGTGTGTATATATATGTGTATATATGTACAAAACCCAAAACCAGTGAAGTTGTGTAAATCGTAAATGAAAACAGAATACAATGATTTGCAAATCCCTTTCAACCTATATTCAATTTAATACACAACAAAGATAAGATACTTAACGTTCGAACTGGTAAACTTAGTTATTTTTTGCAAATATTAGCTCATTTGGAATTTGATGCCTGCAACATGTTTGAAAAAAGCTGGCACAAGTGTCAAAAAAGACTGAGAAAGTTGAGGAATGCTCATCAAACACTTATTTGGAACATCCCACAGGTGAACAGGCTAATTGGGAACAGGTGGGTGCCATGATTGGGTATAAAAGCAGTTTCCCTGAAATGCTCAGTCATTTACAAACAAGGATGGGGTGAGGGTCACCACTTTGTTAACAAATGCGTGAGCAAATTGTCCAACAGTTTAAGAAAAACATTTCTCAACCAGCTATTGTAAGGAATTTAGGGATATCATCATCTACGGTCCGTAATATCAAAAGGTTCAGAGATTCTGAAGAAATTACTACACGTCAGCGGTAAGGCCGAAAACCAACATTGAATGCCTGTGACCTTCGATCCCTCAGGCGGTACCGCATCAAAAACCGGCATTACTGTGTAAATGATATCACCACATGGGCTCAGGAACACTTCAGAAAACCACTGTCAGTAACTACAGTTCGTCGCTACATCTGTAAGTGCAAGTTAAAACTCTACTGTAAAAAGCCAAAGCCATTTATCAACAACACCCAGAAACGCCGCTGGCTTCGCTGGGCCCGAGCTCATCTAAGATGGACTGATGCAAAGTGGAAAAGTGTTCTGTGGTCTGACCAGTCCACATTTCAAATTGTTTTTGGAAACTGTGGTCGTCGTGTCCTCTGGACCAAAGAGGAAAAGAACCATCCAGACTGTTATAGGCGCAAAGTTCAAAAGCCAGCATCTGTGATGGTATGGGGGTGTATTAGTGCCCAAGGCATGGGTAACTTACACATCTGTGAAGGCACCATTAATGCTGAAAGGTACATACAGGTTTTGGGGCAACATATGTTGCCATCCAAGCGACATCCTGCTTATTTCAGCAAGACAATGCCAAGCCACATTCTGCACGTGTTACAACAGCGTGGCTTCGTAGTAAAAGAGTGCGGGTACTAGACTGGCCTGCCTGTAGTCCAGACCTGTCCCCCATTGAAAATGTGTGACGCATCATGAAGCGTAAAATACAACGGAGACCCCGGACTGTAGAACAACTTAAGCTGTACATCAAGCAAGAATGGGAAAGAATTCCACCCGAAAAGCTTCAAAAACTGGTCTCCTCAGTTCTCAAACGTTTACTGAGTGTTATTAAAGGAAAAGCGATGTAACACAGTGGTAAAAATGCCCCTGTGCCGACTTTTTTGCAACGTGTTTCTGCCATTAAATTCTAAGTTGATGATTATTTGCAAAAGGAAAAAAAGTTTCTCAGTTTGAACATTAAATATCTTGTCTTTGCAGTGTATTCAATTGAATATAAGTTGAAAAGGATTTGCAAATCATTGTATTCTGTTTTTATTTACGATTTACACAACGTGCCAACTTCACTGGTTTTGGGTTTTGTATATATATGTGCATATATGTGTGTGTATATATATATATATATATATATATATATATATATATAGATATATAGATATATACATATATATATATATATATATATATATATATATATATACATATATGTATGTATGTATGTATGTATGTATGTATGTGTGTATATACACACGTGTGTGTATACATTTATATATATATACAGTATATATATGTGTGTGTGTGTATGTGCATATACAGTATGTGTATCTGAGTATGGCTTCTGCCTGCTCTGTTGTAAATTGCTTTAAGATAACACTGGTTTTGAACTGGGGCTTTATAAATGAAGACTGAACATATTCACACTCTGTCAAGTCCATTTACCACTGCCACAGCAGTGGGAACAACTCCAGGTTAAGTGCCTTGCCCAGCCAGGGCTTGGTTGGAACCAGCAACCTTCCATTTACTGACAGAGCAAACAGAAACATTTTGTCACGCTCAAGTGAGTTAACGTCATATAAAATGCTGTCTGGCCCTTGGTTATGTGCCTTGCACAAGTATATATTGGCACTACTCACGGGAAGTGACCTGACGCCTCTTCACCTACTTAACTAAATTCCAAAAATTGTCAGACTGAAACATGTACTGGAGATGCTTTGTTACAGATGTGTCTTTAACCTTTATGTTACATTCATATGATCCAGCTGGGGACCGTCCATCTCCTTTCTCTTATTTCCTTTCTGCTCCCTCTGCCAGGAAGTGTCAGTGATAAGGCTTATAATTGAAATTCAACAGGAAAGAAAACAGTGGCAGGAGGCCCTACAGAATCTATCGCAGCACACAATACTTTTCACTGTATCAAACAAAGAAGCTGTTATCTCCTCTTTGGTTAAATAGTTCATGTAGTACTTTTTTACCTTTCAAAGCAAAAAAACAACAAAAACAACAACAGAAAAAACCCAATAACAAATACATTGCAAATTACCTGAAGGAGATTTATTTCTCTTTTACACTGAAGATATTTATCTGTCCCACTGACTCAGACGTGGGAGCAACTTTAGGGTTTAGTGTCTTGCTCAAGGACAGACCGCTATGCGTCACTGTAGTTGGGCTTGAACCTACAACATCCCAATTACTGACCAACTGCACCGCTGACACCATGACAACTGTGTTGAAGAGTGTCATCTGCAACATATTTGATTTTTAGCACCTTGAGTCTTCATTGAAATGCAGTTTTAGTGCTTAATGTTGTAATCAGCTTCTTTGTTCTATGCATTTACCTCAGTCTCTATAACTTGTTTTTACTTCATCCCTGAGGTACCTTTCTTAAAATTATCGATTTGTGAAATGAAAATGTCTCAGACCATAAATGAGGGGTTGGCAACAGGGGGCCCCATGCTACACCAAAAAAAAGGTGTATACAGAGAAAAGTCTGCATTCAGTTTGAAAAAAAAACAAACATTAGAAATTGCATTTTCCAAGAAAACTGAGCTGCAGTTGACTGTAATTGTTTCTGTGAAACTCCTTTTTATGCATTTGCTAATATGGAAATACAAAAGCCTGTAAAATAGATTTTAACAACCAGTTAGTCTCCAGATCCTTCTTGACATCCCAGCAACTATCATTACAAGTACAGCAGAATCATTCTTAGAAGATACTTCAGATGACCATTTATTTGCAAATTAATACAAAATAATTATGAACATTATAATTATTATATTTTCCTGTTTTTTGTGGGGGTTTTTTGCTTCAAGGACTTGGGACTGCAATTAAATTTGAATGAAATGTGCTACATGCATAGGATTGATTGATTTAATGTGCATGAGTGGATTCAGGGAGGAGTAGATGCCAGTGAAAATAATAATAAAAACATTAAGTGACAGCTTTAGAAGTCAAGAGCAAAAATATCTGATTACTCCATGAGACTGACAGCAGTATTGGTGATAAGAACTAATCTCACTTTTAAGGGACCACTTATCCAAAATGTATAATTGACCTGTTACACATTTCAGACAATGACAAAACAAGTTAGACCAGAACATTTTTCTCATCTCAGTATTTTATGATGTCTCCCACAACATAAAACAAATGTGAACGATCCCTGCTGTAAGCTATAAAACATAGGGACAGCAGAGGGCGGCTGCACCCAGCCATATCGGACCCGGAACTTTGAATTAATCTGAACCTTCTTGGAAATTTGCAAAGAAAAAATAGTCGAGCTCAGTATAGAGAACAACATTTCCAGAGTTTGTGTCATTTCTTTCAAAGTAAAACAACCTGCAGCTCTATTGAGGTGCTTTACGTGAAAACTGAAACGATTAAATAACACATGGACTCAAATAAAATAGGCAAATGCTTAATTAAAAAAGAAAATACGCAGTTTCGTTTTCGACCACGGCTCTTTCTCACACTCGACTTTTATTGTGTAGGTCATAGCCGGAAGTGCATTGTTTTAATCTGTCCGGTTTGACACGAGTCCCTCAGCGAAACAACTGGAACCAACCCGGAACTTTTAAGGCTTCAAAAATCTTGAAAAGTTGTTTTAAGTGGTGTCCATGTGTTTCAGAACTTTTTAAACATTTTAATAAGTAAAAGTCACTTTTGAGGGCTGGAGTTTTTCTAACAGAGAGGACAGAAAGGAGCGTCACAAATGTTTTTCACTCCGACGGCGGCGGTTTCTGCAGGACAGTAACCCTCGACTTGTCTTCTCTAACCAGGTAGGACAGACAAAGCTCAGCCACAGATTTCACACGACTTTTACAATACTGACACATTTATTTGACCAAACCTGCACAATAATCACAGCACAGCGAGCTGTCAGCTCTTCATGCATTAATGTGGGATGTTTTTCCAAAGCTTGTTTTATTATTGTTATGTGATCAACCTTCTTTACTTGAGAAGCAACAGACTGACTTTATGGACTGAAACAAACTGTCAAGCAGCGCTGACCTGAAGCACTGAGATGTGTCTGCATCATTTAGGGGGAAAGAAATATCGTAAATAGTCCTAGGGCTGGGAAATATGGACAAAAATCACATTTCGATATTCTTCTATGTTTTTATGCATGCCGTGTTATAAGCTGGAATGTCAATATTTTTGTGTAAAGAAATCATAAACTAAAGGCAGTTCTAATCACGTATCCAGTGGTCAAGTGATTGCTATAGCATCCACATGTTCACATGTTAATGACAAGGAGAAACAAGCTATGTGTAAGATAGTAATAATAGATAGAGATGTACCGAGTAGAAAAAAACCTCCGTAAAGGCTTTTCCAACATTGTTGGACGAGTTATTATAAAAAATGTGCATTTCTGGCACATTTAAATAATCCTGTATACTTTAGTGGTTTAGGATGTTTTTTTTTAAATGGGGACAGTATGCATTAATGAAGATTTGCATGTAAATGCATGGTGAATGATTATAGCCAAGTGCTTAATTTCCATCCCCAGTCCCATTAGCAGGTTGGTGTCAACACATTAAATGAAAACAAACATCAAAAACAGGAATAAAGCACACAGAGCATACTAAAAGACAAGCAGCAATATAGATGAACTAAAATGAGTCCAAAAATGAAAACAGGCTGAGAGTTGGGGGGCCATGGAAATGATACACAATGAATTATAAAGCGCTGGAGTGCTAAATTAAGTGTCATTGTGCTAAAGTGCCAAATGTTAAATTGCACATATGCATTTAGATTCTGATCACCACCAACATCTGATTAACTGTCCCTTGTGCTGGGATGGACATACCCTTAAAAAAGCATCAAGATCTGTAGAGAATTTAACAGGTTGTAAGCCAAAATATTGAAAACTGACTTATCTTGCAGTGTTAAATCCTTTAAAAAGTTCCTGGATCCTGATTTGGATCTTTACACAAAATCTAGTTGATTGGCTCTTGGCCTATTTTTGACCTATCCTGAAATATTGATCAAATTCTATTCTGTTCGTAATAACCTTTTGAGTTATCCTGTTAACAAGCTCTGACAAACAAATGTAATCAAAAATATTATGTTCTCGGTGGTGGTAAAAAAAAACAACAGTTTTATTAGAAAGAGAAGATGATAACTATGCCTTTGCATTAAGAAAAAAAACATGTCAGAAAGAGTGGCTGCAGGCAGCCCTTCCACTCAGTGCAGCCCAAAAATTAATTTCAAATATGAATAAATTGTAAACATCTAAAATGAAAACATTGAGAGTCTAAATACTCCTATATCTTTGGCTATTGGAATATATCCAGCTATACAGGAAGTCAAGAGAGTAATAGACATCCTATTCTTAAAATAGTCTTGTATATGAACCGTGTAATGTATTTGTTTTGATTAAAAAACATTTTAACATGCATTTTAACTAGAAATATGAATGTAAGTATGATTAATTTCTTTTGGAAAGCTGTTTTCCTTTGGTTTATTTAAGGCTACATTTACACGGACACTCCTGACTTAAAGAAGCAAAGATTTTTCCTTTGCGTTTTCAATTTCTTTTGCATTCAGACGACGACGCTGGAGACGAGTGAATCCGCTGTAGTGTGCATGCTGGTCCAATAGATGGCGGTGTAGGTCTACAGAGAGGCAGCGCTGCTACAACACACGTACGAAGAAGAAAAACTTTTCACAAACAACAATGGCGAATAGACGCACAGAGACGCAGGAGTTTCTTTTCTGGACAACAAATCAGTTCGGACAACAAATCTGTCTGGATAGTTTTGTCTGGATAAAAAATGGAGCACGATAAGAGGCTCAAACGTTACTTGGCAGACAGCCGAAGCTGTTGTTCCTGGTGTGCGCACGCAGCTTTCATGCAAAAGAGTACTGCGCATGCGGTGACGTCAGTGTTTCACCCTGAAGCGCTCCGATGCAGGTTTACATGGAGCTGCATGGAGTGCGTTTTGGAAACTTTCCACTCTGGAGCCCGTTTTCAAAAGTTACCGTTTTAAGACAAAATGCAACAAGTTTCAATGTAAACGCAAGGCCAAAACGCAATGAAAACTTATCAGAAATGACCATTTTCGGCGCTGTGTAAGGGACTGTGGCCCTGCAGTCAGTTTAAAGGAGACATATCATGCTGATGCATGATTTAATACTTACATATAATATAATAAATTTGAAAACAAGACCTTACACCCCCTTAATTTAAAAAAAATTAGATATTGTATTTTTTCTGATATCCTAGAACGAGATTTGATGCCTCTGAAAATAGGTCATTGCGAGATGTCCGCGAGATTTCAAACGTTGTGACATCACCTCTTTCTTTTTCTTGGAGTAATCTGATAAAACACTTCCTCCTCTGTGATGTCCATTAGCCACAAAACCGTCACTGAGGAACACATCCGTCCAGCAGGGGTTTTTAGATCCCTAGCTCACAGTCACTCATTACCAGCTCTGGCCTGTAGGGGGACTCAATACGCGCTCACTGCTTTCAGCCTGCTGGAAAATACAGTAGAAGAAGAAGGACAGGCTGGCTCAACCCCCGATAGAACTGACCAATCAGAGCACAAAGGGCTGTGACGTTGCGACGTAACTGTAGGTCATCCTCAGATCCGAGCATTTCAACGAGACCTTGTTAATGGCCTAAAATGAGGATTTTGAGAACGCTATTATGGGGCAATGAAGGAACTAAATGACTTGTACTGAGGGCAGAAATGCTTTACAGGCATCCTAGTCTGGCATAGTGAAAAGGAGAAACAAGCATGATATGTCTCCTTTAAGTTTCTCTTATTGTAAACAATCCTGTTACTGGCATCTATTTTTTAATGCCAACGAAAAAAAAAAAGTTTAAAATCATAGATAAAATGATATTATCTTTAATATTGCTTGTTTAAGCGCTAACTGGTGGATCTTAAAAACTAGACATGTTATCTGGTCCAAATGATCATGAAGCACAGCATAGAAAAAAAGAATGCAGTGATCACAAGAAACAAACAGTAACCCCAGTTACTTATTTCATCTCTACTATGACATCAGTTAGTCTAGGAAACAAAAATCTGCATTAAACCATATCAGAGCCATTATATTCTTCTGTTAATTAGATATGGTGATACACAGTGTCATCTTAAATTGAAGTATTTTTTTTACTGTTGTTGATTATTGGAAAATCTCTGTTGTGATGTTTCACTATATTGGAGCATGTATCGTGTGTTGTAATGAACTGTTACCCTAATCCACAGAAACTGTTTTCAGTTCTTAATTGGTACCAAGTAATCTCAGAGAACCTGATTGACTCTTAAACCTTTATTCATATACAAACGGGCGCGGATGCATTTAGTAAACTCAGCCCTCCATCTGTAGTTTAAAGTTAATGTATTTTAATAGGCAGCTCTGACTGTTAGTGCTGAGCTCTACTTGTATCAGTATAAGAGTTTTATTAGCAAGGTGTATGACTCATGCAATATAAAGTTGTCTTGCATAAAAAACATAAAACAAAGAATAAACTCTGATTATCTGATATCTGATTACAGTTACTTTGAGGTTTGCTGATTGCCCACTTCATCTTTAGTAGAGGGCATTAAAGTCGCATGGCAGCATATGTGTAATACACAAACAATTATCCAATAGTTGATATTTCTGCACACAGACAGCATCACTTGTTCTCTTAGATGCATTTTTTGTGATTACCATAATATAAAATGTCACCAAAGTGCTATTGGAAGCACAGTGAAATCCACACAATGCTTGACAAATTTATTAGATCATTAGTCATAAAAATACAAGAAGACATAAAGGTTTTAGAGATCTTTCAAAAAAAAGTTATGTACTGGAAATGTTATTCTTATTGGACTTACATTGTGTCACATGGATTACAATGTGACATCTTTACCAAGATTTTTTTTTTAGTTTGTTTTTTTTTTTTTTTTCATTTTTTTGGAAAGCAGTAAATGGAAAAGTTCACAGATAACACGAATAAATATATTTTAGCATTAAAAATATCATTCCTGTTAAAGAGGTTCAACACACTGGTGAATTAATCATTAAAGAAACATAAAAAAGATTTTGGTAATTATCAGTGCTGTCAGTTAAGGGCGTAAATATGTCACTGGGTGGTGGTCTATTAAATGTGTTAAGCACTGTAAATCTACTTCAGTTTATTTCAATTGTAACATTAGATTTTGATGGTGATATCATTACATCACATCTGCACTGTGACATACAGAATCACCACCACATTTGCACATTGATTTCTCTTTATCACGTTGTTGCCAGATGTAAAAGCTGCAATGTCTATTTTTTTTAAATATCCTTTCTAGCAAAGCATGTTTAGATATTTAACTTCTTTCATTTGAAATGCTCACAAACTTCAGATTTGTTGGGTGAATTCTCATTTACTGTATTTGAGACTTGACTACTAATATTTAGAAAAGTTACTGGATATACAACATGTATATTTCTTTTTTCTCTCTGTTCTTTTAAAGCCTCTTCACTGTGTGTTTATTTCCTTTTGTACTTGCTGGAAAACCTCAGCTGTAACACCACAATGTCCCAGTTAAAGGTCATAAAGTCAGTCAGTCAGTTTACGCAGTTTATCCTTTTATGTATCTATCTATCTATCTATCTATCTATCTATCTATCTATCTATCTATCTATCTATCTATCTATCTATCTATCTATCTATCTATCTATCTATCTATCTATCTATCTATCTATCTATCTGTCTATCTAGTCTGATGGAGTTGCATGAAGCCTGTTTGCTTGGTGCCCTGTCAGGTTAGGAATTTCAGGCAGCTGAGACCCCCCCCTCCCACACACACACACACACACACACTTGCTCAGATTGGTGGGGGTGTGTGAGTCCAGGGGGTCTGGAGCACTGGAGCACACAGAGTGATTCTGCAGATGAACAAAAGGTCTGGGTGTGCTGCTGGTTTTAAGCTTAATGGAGCAAAGTGCTCACAGAAGAACACAAGGACACTAACAGCTGCTGAGCAGAGGGGACATTTTAATCATTACGACACTGATGTCAAAGTTTATTAAATCATCTCTCCCTGGGAAATACACAAGAAGAGGAAATCAGTTTTTCCACTACAGTATAACAGCTTATATATTTACTGATTCATGTCCCAGGGCTCTGTATCTTAACTTCCTTATATTCTAATGACTTTGATTGTGTGAACAGCCTGTGGCCAGCCTGCTCAAAACTGTCAACTACAGCTGATATGGGGATAATTTCCACATTTTCTCAGAATCATAAAAACCAAGTATGTTTTATGTTGCTCAATAGATTTTTCTGATTAATTGCCTCTGCCAAAGGAGGTAAGTTTTTGCTGGCATATGTTTGTTTGTTTGTTTGTTGGCCAGAAAGATTACGCACAATGTGCTGGACATATTTTGCTGAAATTTTCAGGACATGTTCGTCATGTCTCCACTTAAAATTATTCGATTTTAGTGGTGATCCAAATTGCCACCATTAGTGAACAATCCATTTCGCTTTATCTGTCTAACTAATAATGGCATCAACATGATTCTGAGTGCTAGGTGTATGTTTCAGGGTCAAGGAATCACATTACGATGGATACTTTTTCATGAAACTGTTTGCTTATAGATGTAACAACAGTATGAGAGCTCCTTTGGCAGAGGTTTACGCTCTCTGAGTGCTTTCTAATTTTGTTTTGGCGGCATCTAACAATGGAATTAAAGTGTCAACTTACCATGAGATAATATTTCCCGATAAAACCCAATGTAATGGGTATTTAGTAGTATTGTTGATCTGCCCTGGCCAAAATATTGGCATTTGATCAAAAGTATGAAAATTCTTTGGTTGAAACCAGGCTGTAGCAATTGAATGTTACTAAATCAAACAAAACAATTCCAGTTCTGAATCAATAACTACTAACCTGACATGCCAAATGAACAGTTTCATATATGTAATTATTTCGCTAGTCCATCTGGAGATGACCCTATGGAAAATGTTTTTGGAGGCAGAACCTTCAAAAACAACAGCAGCTGGTCATTGGATGATTGGTCTGTCAGTCATACTCATCACAGACCAATCATATCAAGCCACACAATGATGTAGCAGCTCAACCCTGTTGTTAGCCATTGGCTTTAACTATGTTTCAGTCCCTCGACTATTGTCATACATTAAGTTATAGCACACAGATGTATCATTTACCACCTATATATGACATGAACCTTGTCAACAACGATCCCCCACCAAAATTCGGGTTAAATTCTGAAGAAAGCATATTTTGCCAGGTATCACAGAGGAACCATGACTGTGAGCTACCATAGACTAACTTTAGCTCACACAAGGAAATGATGATGAAGTCGTTAAAGAATCACACAGATTAGTAGAATCTTTAATGGCATTGGTATCAATAAAATTTTGTCAGTTGCCATACCAGCTCTGAAGGCAGATAATGTTTGGTGCCAACATATATTGTAGAAAGAAGTGGACAAAGCCATGTGATGTCAGCTGTTTGATAATCAAATGAGCCTTTGCAGCACTTTTGGGGATACACATCTTCTCAAACAAACTTTGGATCAACCAGCTGACAGTGAGAGGCCAAGATGAGGTGGGACTTACAGCCATCTGACAATTAGCAACACTTTGTTCTTGTAGTCATATTAGTCATGTCCTTAATTATCCAAAGTTGGAACGCTTGTTAAAACAAAAGCAGATGCGGCGAGAGCCTTAAGATTTATTAGATATTTGGACTTAAGATGTTTTTTTAACCAGGCTGTGGATATGTTCTCTTAGGTTGTAAATACCATTCACTACTCACACATCTGTGACTTCATGATTTCTTGCATCCAGTCTCAGTATGATACTAGAGGAACTGTAAGTTTGGCACTTCCTTGTTAGCTTCATCAAGGTTGCCGCTAGCGTGCAAATCATCATCACGACAGACCTCAACATTGCCCTCTAACACTCTGCACACTCTCTAGGAAAGTTTGTTCTTCCAAATCACAAAAATGCATGTTATTTTTTTAAAATCTTTAAAGGCCCTGAGCACTGCTGCAGGTGTTTTTAATCACTGGTTAATCAGACCTGGAAGAAGTACAAGTCCTTCTACAAATACAGGATCTACAAATCTCACATTCAAACAAATTCAACCACACCCACACAATCCTGAGAAGTGACCTAGTGAAGTTTTTTTTCCACTTTGAAGCATATCAGTTAGTGAGCAACAACAGACGACCAATCAAATATGTTGCTGGGACAGTTTGGGAATCGGGGTAGTACAGTATGTTTAATAAACCATCATAAACCATGTTTTCATCAAGTGAGCCTAATATAATTTGCTCCTGTGTGCAACAATTGTGAGGGCTGATGCTGGTGCCAATGTTAATGCTAACTGCCAGTGCTAATTACTTCTTTGGTTTAGTTATCACACAATGCTAATATTTTCTCTCCTTTCATGAATACAGATCACAGTTATTCTAACGGGTCATATAACTGCCGTGGGAAAAGGGTCTTCTGTTGGTTTGCAAGTTGCTAACATTATGGTTTGACACAGAAGTTAGACATCTGAAACTGATACCATAAAATATAGACTGCTGGTTTCAGCAGATTCTGATGTTGAACCAACGTGGACGTGCATCCCTGAGAGTGTATGTAAATAATTTTCTATATGAATCAGTTAAAGTGAAATATTAATCCAACAGTTAAATATGCAAAGTCAAACATTGAGCAGTTGAAGAAAAAGTATAAAACCATGAAAAGGTACAGGGACAAGATTGTATAAAGATCACTGCAGGGGGATTTAGCTTCTGTTGTTCCTTTGTTTGTTTATTTATTTTTTTGATTATGATTTGTGTTATATTACTAATATTTTGTGTGTTTAGTTATGTGGGATTATTTTGTCAGTACTGTCTTTGTCATTTGGAAGTGGGTAAATTACTGACTAGCTGTGTAAGGTGAAGGGGTGGGACTAGACAAGTTTCGACTTCCTCCTACTCCCTATTGAACATGCAAATGACACATTTTGTTGTTTTGCACTTTGGTTGCTGTTTTTGCTTTTTTATGTTAAAACTAGGGCTGTCACTTTAGTCCATTAATTAGATTAATTAATTAGAAAGCAAATTAATGCGTTAAAAAAATTAATTGCAGGATTAAATATAGCACATGAACATTTTAATACTGTCCAGTTGAAGGACCCGTACATGGCAGTGGCACGTCACTTCACACATGCGTCGCTAGTCAAACCAAACAAAGCCCAGGTGACAACAGGAATGGCCTATTTAAGACTCCGCTTTATTTTATTTTTGAATTAAATTATCTATATTTGTACTGCATTCTTTAATAATGCACCAGGCCTAATTGTTTTGCTGGATGTCCTCCACTTTTTTCTTTTTTTAAAATTTGATTTATGAAACACTCTTAAAGTGTAATTTGAGTTGCCTGATTGAGCTTAAAATTATTTGGACAAGATGCCCTGACTTAGATTTTATTCAATCACCAATAAAAATGTGGATTTACAATCTTGTCTTTTTAGTGTATTCATTTGATTAATCATCCACTACAATTTTATAATATCCTAGAATTCAAATTCTTTATTTGGGGACTTTAAGCAGATATGAGATTAAAATGTGATTAATTAGATTATTTTTTTTAATCGCCTGACAGCACTAGTTAAAACATATTTTTGTTATGTTCAAATAAATAAATAATAAATGAATAAATAAATTGCAGTCTTTGAGACAGGCAGTTAATCAACTCTTAGTCGGAATAACAGTTGCTGCCTTCCACAACTAGAAAGCACCTGTAGAGCATAAACCTCCACCAAGGTAGCTAACATATTGCTGTTAGATCTATAAGCAATTGTTCCATGATAAAGTTACCTTCATAATATGATTCATGACCCTAAAAACCCACACCTATTACTCAGAATTGTGTTGATAACATTATTAGTTAGACAGTTTACTGAGCAGAAACGATCATTCACTAATGGCTGTTGTCTGGATCACCACCAAAACGATTTTCATTCTTAAGTTGGGCCATTCCCAATATGTCCTGAAAATTTCAGCAAAATCCACCCTGTGTTTGTGTAGTATTGCTAACAAATCAACCAACCAACAAACAAACAAACCATAACCTCCTTGGCAATTATGAAAATTAAGTAATCCAGATCAAATATGACATATTGAACTGTTCTTTTCTTTTCCCATAAGTATAATAGTTATTGTTTTTTTATTTGTTATTATTATTGTTGTGGTTGTTGCTGTTGGTAGTAGTAGTAGCAGTAATGGTACTATTAGCAGTATTAGTAGTTGCATTACCAATGTTATGAGGAATTTTATTGTCACAAGTAGATTTATGTGTATTGCTTGTTCTTGATTGTTAAAAATGATTTGTGTCAAAAGCATATATGTTCAATGGCAGCATGTGGTATGTGTTTTAAAATCACTGCGTAATTGTGTTTCTTATTTGTGTTCTCAATGTCTGTAAAAATGATCACAATTATGATTTTTTCCATTATTGAGCAGTGGTACTCAGAGATGCTTTGACTGATGAGAGGGCATGAACAAATGAGTGGAGTTAACTGGAAATGATAGAGCTTTGATGGAGCTGGATAAATTTGTTTGAAACTTTTAGCTCGTGAAAATTTGCCTGCACCTAATTAAAATCAAGAATCAACACAGTCTCAAGAGGACAGGACCTCTATTTATCTCTCTCTTTTTATTTATGCAGTTAGATTTTTACTATACTTGTACCATTTAGGTTTTGAGTACAAGTTCACGGCAAAGAAATGCTCAGTTTCGACGAATAACAATCAATGAATCACTATATTTGGTTTGCTGAATGTTGAAAAGTGCTGTACTCTGGATGGATTGATGTTAGGTTTTCAATGACAAACTATAAGGATTAGTATTACTATAATAATAAGATGATTGTAAACAAATGGGTTTGTCTTTGTCCAGTCTTTTATGAGGTGTATTAAGATATCATTTGTCATCATTTAAGTAAGTCCAGCACATGAACTAGCCAATCACAGTGTATCTGTGGATTAAGGGCTGCTTGGAAATAGTCTTTAAAGTAAATCCGCATTTGAATGTTGATTTTGCTTACTGTAATTCTGATAGACTTATTACTTGAAGCTCAGTATACCATGTAACTATCACAGACACAAAAGCACTCTGGCACCTTCACTTCACCTGTTTCAAAGCTGTCAGAAATGCAGAGGAGTCGAAGTTTCAGTTTCCATGTCGCTGTACTGAAAAGACAGACAGGCACAGACAGGCACACACACACTTAAAGTTAACCTCAGTGAGGTGGAGTTAAACATCCCCTTTCTGCTGAGGTGAAGAAAAGGAAATATGAAAACAGTGTCAGCAATTTAACTAATCTACATTTTTTTTTACATTGTGAGAATTAGCTGTTGATACCTTCAATCAAACAGGTAACAAATCATCTAGTCATGATTAAGACATAAATTCAGAGCCTCTTAAGCTAAATCTGACTTCACATGAGGCCTAAAACATGCACAGACAGGTCAGGGTGATTGTAGACTAATAGTACTCTGTCATCTGTATGAACAGGTTAACCCTGAGTGCTTCAAGACTGAGATGTAATGGCATGTTTTTACATTCTGCTCTCACTAAAGTCTGCAGATGTAACGTAGTGAAGTTTTGTGTCTGTCCATACAATGACTTAACAGTAGGGATGCACAGAAATGAAAATTTGTGGCCGAAGCCGAAGCTGAATAAAATATAAACGCTTGGCCTAATGCCAAATACCGAATATCCAATGTGGAGGCAAAGTAGTTAAATATATTTTTTAATAGTGCATTAATAGCTTAGAGTACATTTTTAGACATGTTTTTAAAAGAAAGTAATTGTTTATTGAATATTATGACATTTTTTTAAATATTCCAGTAGCCGTTGCTTTTCAAAAAAAGCCCAACAAAGTTTTTCATTCATGTTAGGCTTCATGCAAAACAAAACATGCATTAAAAAAATACTAAAGTGCATTGAAGTGGATAATAATAATAATCGAATATCGTCGATTATTTGGCTGCATGTTTGAGTTTGATTTTTAGGAAAAGTGACAGCCTTAGTCTGCTTATCCACAGTCACACACAATGACGTAAATGATTTTGTCATAGCGTCACACGGTACTATTCGGCCTTGCTATTACCTCACTCCACCGAAGGCCGAATATGGCTTTTTTTTTCAATATTTGGCTGTTATATTCGGCCGCCAAATATTTGGTGCATCCTTACTTAACAGAAGTCAATAACTGTATTGGACATTTTGACACCAAGCTGACTGTGTACACGCTTGACATTAACAATGGGAAGAGAGCAGAGACCACCTCTTTCAGGGGAGCTTGCCATAGTTGTTTGTACTAAAACAGAAATCAATTCTGTGTTCATATATATAACAAACTGAGGTCTGTAGATTTTCAGCGGCAACAATGTCAAACACACGTCACAGCATAGATAACTGCTTCTGCAAGTTGCTGGTGTGCTAGGCACCTTTTGTAAAAAATTAAGCCGCAATTCTGACTGCTTAAACCTTGTCAGTGGGATAAATTGATAAGGGAATTGATTAGCAAAAAGACTCATATCGATACTTCGATGGAGCTGTTAATGATTTTCAACTGGAATTGGATTTTGATTCCCATCCTTAACTGGCAGTGTTTTTTAACTTCAGAAAATCCCGGTATTCTGTATAATTCAAAAGGGGAAAAGAATTGCATTGTCTTCCTTTCAGTTTGTTCAGCCAAGTTGGTGCTTTTATAGTTCAGTCCCTGTTACGTGATCGAACAAACCGTTGGCCAGAGGAAAATCAAACATGCCAGACTTTCTTTTGGGAAATCGCCTGGATGTGGCCCTGATTGTTATTCACAATGACACATGACATGGCCTAAAACAACAGATTTGGGGGTTTTCAACTCATGAAACCCTTTGACTGTTAAATCAGACGATAATCATGCGTAGAACAGTAGAAGTCTGACCTCAGCATGGGAGCTCAGACTGATTAGATTCAGCGCAAAGCCAACAGACACCCTTTGTTGTTCTAAAGACATGACGCACCCTTGTAAGGAGTTTGCACTTGAATTTGCTGACTCATAAGCTGCTCCATTAGCCCAAATCTCTATAAGATTAAGACTGGTCTCTCTTGTTAGTTGGTGGGAGAAAGTTGAACTATTCACTGTGAGACTATTACACCGCTCCAGGCTTTCCTTGTCGTCTAGTCCATGCAGATTGTCCTCTGCAGGAATTCAGCTTCTGTTTGGAAAAGAGGATCCTTCCCAGGTTTATTCCAACTTTGAAAGTGTTCTTTATCAGGCAAGTCGCTGCCTCAGAGCAAGTGAGGTGAGACAGTAACGGCGTGTGGTTGCTTTGACAGCTTTTAAACCTGCCATAAACTTTCTTTTGTTAAGCAGAATTATGGTATGTTAGCTATCCAAGAGGTTATTATTACCCACACAGAGCTCAACCCTGTTCCTTTCATCGAGAGCTGATGAATGTACAGAAGAATTTAGGTCCAGCAGTATTGTTTCCATGTGCTGACGGCAAGGGGAGACGGAGGAGGACAAGGAGTAAGGGGGGAGGGTTGGAGGCACAAGAGCTTCTTCTGTATCCTCAGGGAATGTGTGTGAAGACTTACAAGGAAGCTACGTTGTGCGTATGAGCTGAAAAGGAGGGAACAATCCCCGCTGCATGCACAGACAGTGGTGAGCCCTCAGCTTTTCTCAGTGCATTCTAAACATGTTGAAAGAGAGACAGTGCTCTATGGCTTCTTGAAAGTGAAGACAGAAACAACTACTCTTAGTCATTTATGAATCATTTGTAGCATTTCTACCAGTTGGATAAGTCCCTGATTCACTGCTGCTGTCTGGTTTGTTAGCTCTCACATTTCAACATACCTACAGTATAGACTGATTAATGACTGTTTGTATGGACACAAAAATCCTGGTCATGAGCTCATAATATTCTGGATGCAGCTTAACAAGCTTACAAAGAAACCTGAGTATTAAAGTATCTGTATATGTGTTTAACACAAGTATCTTACTTCCTACTATCACATCTTGTTTGCACAGGCATCTGCGTTAGGTTTTACTGCACAAACCAAAGCAACTCTGAAATCTGAAAAAAAAATCTGACCATTGAGGTTATTACAAGCTTCTTTCTTTAAGATGCCAAGCTTATGTTGCTGATATATTGTAACCTCCTTATTTCCAGCAATGGGATTAGAGAGTCACAGCAAATATAAACCACGTCTTCGCCTTTGACATATGTTAGCCTTTTACTGGCACTGGTTGTGCCATGCTCATTCATGTTTGGATTTTACTGTGTTAGAAACTGAACTCCATTGCAATGACCCTGCACCAATAGTCATGGCTAAACAAAGCACAAAATCTGCATATACCGGTAAATACACTTAATCAACAAAAGTATTCGCTCACCTGCCTTGACTCATATATGAACTTAAGTGACATCCCATTCCTAATCCATAGGGTTCAATATGATGTCGGTCCACCCTTTGCAGCTATAACAGCTTCAGCTCTTCTGGGAAGGCTGTCCACAAGGTTTAGGAGTGTTTATGGGAACTTTTGACCATTCTTCCAGAAGCACATTTGTGAGGTCACACGCTGACATTGGACGAGAAGGCCAAAATGTCTTGGTATGCTGAAGCATTCAGAGTTCCTTTCACTGCATCCGATGCTTTGCTATGTAAAAGCAGCCTACATGCCCAGGTGCTTGGTTTTATACAGCTGTGGCCATGGAAGTGATTGGAACACCTGACTCTGATTGTTTGGATGGGTCAGCGAATACTTTTGGCAATATAGTGTACATGTGTAAATATCTGCATAGTTTGCAATGCTCCTTGGCAATAACCCTTATACCGCCTGTGTAAAAAACCTCTCTATTTCCTTTTTAAATGATGCCACATTTGTAAGGACCATGCATTTAAGGCATGAGCAGCAAAGCTGGGTATGGGTGTTACACCCATGAAAACATTTTCCAGATCCTCTCTCTCTCTCCAAACAGTTTATTCTGCTGTTTACTCTTGTTTGGTGTTGTTTGGTGGATTGCATGATTTCAACCAACATCTGTCGTAAGTCAGCCAATGTGGTTTTGTTATCACTCTGGCATGAGCAGCACGCCCAAGCTGATCCCACAAATGTTCAGTAGGGTTGAGTTCAGGACTGCTGTCAGGCCATCCCATCCTCTTCATGCCCAAATTCTGAAGGTAGTTTCTGATAAGCCCTTCTTTGTGAGTGCCTCCAATGATGACAAGTGAGGCAGACTCTGCCCCACACATCACACTGCCTCCACCAAATATGTCACTCTATCTTTGGAGCAACCAGGATGATGCTCATGTGTCCTCTCCACACCCTACAGTCCTTCTTCACATTTTGAAAGCTCCAGTCATGGCAGACCTCCTGGCAGCCCTATGAGTCTGGAGATTGACAGTCTGTTCCAGATCATCTGAGCAAAGAAATGTCATCTATACCGTCCTACAAACCTTGATTGCAGATCTTTAGAAGACTGCCCACAGTTCCTAAGTGCTGACAGAGTAAGCAAAGTAAAACCACAAGCAAATCTAAAAGAATGTTCAGAACACAAACTTTAAACAAATATAAGTAAGAAGACCAGCAGTTTAACCCAGGACAGTATTGGCAGAATCTAACATAGATATTCTTAACTATTAGTTTGTAATTTAGTACAAGTATCTTATAACATTTTGTAAGGAATATTGGCTAACCTAAATAGGTGGTTGAATCTTGTAAATATAAATATGTAGAAGTTAAAACTTCACAGTAGGATGTGATAATAAATGGGGTTGGATAAAATAACTTTAGGCTACTTCCTACTCCTTTTCGAGTACGTGGACTTGCTGCATGTGCAGGATTTTGTCAGCGGTTTACCTTGACTGTTTTCTTGTGTTTTTGGTATGTGCATGTGTTTGTTTTTGGTGAATACCCAATCGATTTTTCATGTTTGAAAGAAATAATCTACCAAACACTTTTTTCATTACTTTTTTGTGTTTAGTTAAGCTGTGACTCACAGCACAGGGTTATCATGATGGGGTTCACAGTTTTCAACATTTTGTTGAGAGGAAATGTGTGAATCAGTAGGGCATTTTTCAACTGGTTATGGAAGGAGAAAAGCAACAAGTCCCAGAATAGTACCTCCATTGCAAAATGCAAGTTATGATTAACCTCTTTTTTTTACTGACAAGATTTGCCAAGAAATGCTGGGGATTGTATCATAGATACTTTAAACAGATTAGAACTAGAAATACCTCATGCTTAGTAATTTGGTTGGGCTTTGTCATCACATAACCCTGCACACACATGTTCTTCTCTCAGCTGCAGGCACCTGAGTTTAAACACAGGTCATCAGTAGTTCATCAGTAGTGATGGTTAGTGACTGAAAGCATTAGTTTCGTATTTCCAGTCACAAACTTCAGTGAAAATGAGCCAATCGCAATAGGTTCTAGATAACGGGACATTTCTTTCAAACATAGAATGTATTACTCACAAAATGTGTACAAGGGCTCATGTAATAACAGTTATGCAAATATTTCTACTGGGAACCTTTGCCTCCCTGACCCTCTGTAACTTTATGTGATTTCAGCAGATGTAATTCCCAACACCAAACTTTCTTTTTGCTTTGCATCAACTTTGTAGGTTTATGAATGATGAATGGGAGTAATGCTGAAATGGTAGTTTTTCACCTTAGTGTGGTTGTGACTCTTTTTGTATACTGGTTGTTCATAGACGTCGGGTTTTGTGAGCAGGTTTACATTTTTACCAGTCACTACTGTGTTGTTTGAAACTTTGAACATGGCACATACTACACAACAATTGGCCTGACTTTATGCTTGGACAGCTGCTTCTGACAAAACTCAGCAAAGGCCTGATTGTTTGATGGTTCTTAATGTTATCTTACCTGATTCTCCTGTAGTGTGAGGTGTTGAGAGTCTTTTAATCCTCTCGGAGCTGCTCCACCTCAAATCATAATCATCATACTAAATGTGTCCAATATTTACGACTCGGAATCCAGCTGTGTGAAGTGCACCAAACAGCCTAGCATGTCCTCTACTCTGTGTTTTATCACATGGACCAGAACGACACCAATCAAGAAGCAAGCTGACTGAAGCAGAAAGCAAATGTAGCCTCGGCAACAAGAGTGGCAAAACAGAAGTGTTAATGCAGCGTAACCTGTGATTTATGTATAACAAACCAGTAAGAAGAGGAGCTGGACAGAAACCAGAACCTCCAACGATGTTATAGGAACCTAACTGCAGGCCGCATTTAGCTCAAGCTCATAGTTTGCTTAAATAAAGTCATCAGTAAAGTTTTATTTGTTTAGATTTGGACCTAGGGAGTTAACCTTTGAATCCTCTGTTTCATTTACATAACATACAAGTAATGGCAAGCAATGTTACAAAAATCATGTTTGTTTTTTTAACAGGTAGTGTGTCGAGGAGTGAGGAGTCGCCATCATGCCACAACAGAAAGACATAGTGAAGATAGCCATCCAGATGCCGGGGGCCTATCCCCAGCTAATACAACTGGACCAGGTAAGACACTTACATAGATACTTTCACACATGGTCAGCATCCTCAGGATATCGCAAACATGGATAAGTCTCCTCTCTGTAAATCATCATTTTTGATTGTCTTGGACCAACAATGATATCAGTGAAATTCCAAACAAATGTAACATCAGTCAGACTTGAAACACTTAGCTGAAACAAGAACTGACAGGAAAACAGGATAAGAAAGGGCATATCAAAACTTAGATTATCAAAAGTTGCTAGGGATGGGGATTGATACAGTTTTATTGATTTCAATGCTGTAATCAATTCTGCCAATTGATCCAATCGTTTATCAAATCCTTTAACAATTTGTGTGCATATGTGTGTGATTTATTATTACCCCTGATATCAGGACCATGCTGCAAAGGCAGATGTGGTCTTTGGTGTTGATATCACACAGATTCTGGAGATTGTATTTGAACTGTCATATTGTGGAAAAATTAAGCCACACTTCTGACTGCTCCTATCTAACTTGATTCATTTTAGTTATTGATATGGAAAGGATAATGTCCCTGATTTGCATCCAGAATAGTGTGAAAGGAACTGATAAGACAATAGTGAAGCATGCGGACAAATTTGATCAATTCTTAAGCTATTTGTTCTTGATTCTTCTACTCATTGCACAGTACAGCTGATCTTAATCATCTGTTTCTCCCTTTTTAATAAATAATTTTATCTTTCGAGCCATGTCTGAAAATTTTGATTATATTTCAGTGACAGCCCTGATGATAAACTGAGTGGTGTGGGGCTCATGAAATGGTTGAAAGCTTAAAGCCACATTGTCATACTGGCCAACTTTTGTAGATGTAGAGGGAAGCATCAAGCCGTGTAAAGCTAAGTCAGGCCATACAAAGCTAAGTTAACGTCAGTTGGGCATTGCTCATGTTTGTCAAATGTTGCCCATGCTTAAACGTTTCTGACATGTGATCCAACACACTTGTAAACACCGGTGAGAGCTGACCTCCGTTTACCTTTGCTACCTTCAGTTTTTTTGTCCACAAGGCATGGTTTTGCAATACTGAGACCAGCTGCAGCTACAGTGGTGAAGTACGTCCGCTTTATGTGGTGTCTGTTAAGTGTCATCACAATAGGTTCAGCTGGGTCAAGCAACTTTGGTCAAAGTTCCCCTAAGCTGGGTGCGTTACCCATGTGTTACATTCATGTTACATTTAAAATCCATCCTCAAAGGCCATCGGGAAAGGCGTACTCCACCCACACAAAGTTTCTGCAATTTAGGTACATCAAACTGCATTAAACACAGTAAAGTTAATACCGGAAAAATACTTTCACCAAAGTTTTGATGATTTTTTAGTGTTAGCCAATATCAGCTAACTTACATTGGTGTGTAAATGGACCTTAAAGGTACTGTGAGGAGAATCTGTTTCTGCCGACACAAAGACTCTGCTACCCATGAGCACGCACAGTGACTGTCGTAATGCTGCGTTCCAGTAACCTCGGAACTGGGAGTGACATCATCTCCGACTTATCTGCGTTCCAGTTTAAGTCTGAAAAAAACATCCCGATCTACCGGGCTATTGTTAGCTGTTGTTAGCACGCCCTGCGTTGTTGTTCACAAATACCACATGAAGAATGTGATTATCACTATGGCAGCATTTTTGTAAATATAAGTCCAACAATACTATGTATACAGCTGATGTAGAAGGACACACCCCAGTCAGAAGTGCAAATAAATTGATTATTACAGGAGCTAAATAACTGTCCACGCTGGGGGCATCCATCTTCAATTGTCAACTCAGGGGTGTGGCGAGGTTTCACCGAGTTCCCAGTAGGAAATTCCGACTTCTGGGGACGTTCCAGTTGCAGTTTCCTACTTGGAACTCGGAAATTCTTACTTCAGAATACAACTTGAACGCACCATCAGCCAAAGCGTGCGTTTGTTGTGATGCTAATGAATGCAGCTTGGACCTTCCTCAGAACTCTGCATTGCTTTACAACTTCTTTTTTTAACAACTTACAGGATGCAAAGCGATGAGGTAATGTATCTCTTTCTAGTTACGTAGCGATAGTTTTTGATGTGTGACAACAAGCAGTTTTTGGAAAACTTAGTATCGTAGTTTTGTACTTACAGCCTGGTGCTCTAAGACGTGTCTGAATAATATAAATTTGCTCTCGGTTTAATTGTCTTGTTCCTGAAGTTGAGTATCCAGGCCAGTCCAGCTCTGTCCGACCCGACCAGAAGGCTAAGAAATAGCATTTATAGATAACCTATTTTGATGCTATAAAACTCATCTTAAAGTGTGTATTTCAATCAGGCATATATCTGAAAGTGAGACTTTTTTGTAATTACTTAGAAACTCCTCACAGCCCCTTTAAGAAGGGTTGTTATGTAGAAAAGGTAAGGGTGTTCACTGATGTGTTAAATCTCTGACGAAGGGATGTAAAAACCAATTTTGGGTGAGACTTACTAGCAAATAGCCGTTGAAACTGATATTGTTTGTGTTTTTTCGGAATAATTTTCTTGATATCTCCTTCACTCATTTTTGAATGCCTGATGAATCAAGGAGGCTGTGCTCACATTAGAAGCAGTCGGCATGAACTACAGTAAAGAATTAAAAAAAATAATCATAAATGACAGGAGACCAGAGCAGTGTGGCTTTAATTTTACTCAGTATGACGCTAGTGCACAGCTTCCAGTGTCTGTATAAGTGTGATTTTAAGCAAGAGTGACAACACCAGAAACCGGCTCAAGTATTTGCTTTCGCAGAACAGCATTAAATATCAGGAGTGACATTTGTTTGACCTTGTTGACCCGAACAACCTTCATGGTCTTGCTGATTTTCACACAGGAAAATCCATTGTGAGGGATAAGGGGACTAAAACAATTGGATTGTAGCATCCTTATCAATAAAATCAATTCTCATCCCTAATTCTAACTGTACTGTATCGAACTTTTAATGCATTTAGCAGCCCTTCACTGTTGTGGATGTTATATGAACACAAACCATTTGCACTGGAAGCAAATAATACATTTACAAGACAGAGCAAAATCTCATGAAGTCATCCTGGATTTTCTTATTTGTTACTCTGATTGTTACTATCCTGTAACACCCTCTTGCTGTAATGTTGTCACAGTTTTATGCTTTTGCTGGCTTCTTCATTTTCTCACCAGTTTCCCACTGTGGGAAAATGTTGCCCCTGGCTGAGTCGTTAGGCAACACTTCCTCACAGACTGCTGCAGTTTCTGATCTTGTTAAGCCGAGAGTCCACAGCAGTGACCATAAACACAACCCCTGGGAGGTGTGTGGCTCGAGAACTCCCTGATGCTGGTTAGACAAAGATCTGCCCCAGCAGTAATGGCCACAAGACAAAAAAATTTAACTCATCCACAAAAAAGTATTTTCCTGCACCTGAGGGACTAAATTCAGGGACGGGTGGCATCTCAACCTTGTGTAAAAGTGAAAACTATGTGTAAGACTGTCTGCAACTGCATTAATTGGCAGACTGACAGACTGTGTGATGTACAGTAGGTAAGCATCCCAAGAACTATGCAAAATGTATTTGATTATTTAAAAACTTCTTTAAAAAAGTACTGTTTTAACATGACGTATGAAGATGTTTTTAGGTCCTGTTTAATCAACAAGTGGTTTAGAACAGTGGGTTTCAATTACCTGAGCCCAAAGACCCACGACCACTTCCTCAATGAGAAATGTGGCCAAAGTTCCAAAGTGTTTTAACCACTTTGATTTATTTGATGAAAAATGTAGTTTGGATCTTACATGAAACGAAATCTGATTGTAAAAAATAACTAAAGAAAAGAACATGTTGTAAAGGGCATCACTGGAAAAACCCTTTAAAAGGACAGTTTAGTTAATTTGAAGTGGGGTTGTATGAGCTCCATATGGCCACTCAGTACATTAGATGCAGAGTTCTCTCCTCGCCGGGAGCTTTGGACCTTTTTTGCTCACTTGAACGCCGCTAGAGATTGCTCGTGTCGCTCGCATCGTGCGGCTCGACGCCAGCGATCATTGATCGTGAATAGCAGCTTGACGCACTGTCTGCAGCGTCAGTGACCTCCTCAGGGCATTTTCCCAAGAGATACTGTACATTTTAGTCTGAAAAGAAATGCTTTTACGTAAAATGTCAACCATTGTCCTGATATTCCATGTATATATTTAATTCTGCGTGTTTAATACCTAATTCCATGATTCTGTTTGCAATATTCTGATCTTGGATTTTATAGGGCCCTGCTTATGGTGCAATTTAACGCTCCCAACTTTATGTAATCGCCAATGCTCTGACGCAGTAAGACTCACTTTGTGTGCTTACATCTGTGGATCTACAAAACAGGTCTTTATGAGAACTATTGTGTTTGGAAGCTCCCTCTTTTGTCAAATTTTAGAGGACTTCATGTCTAATATATCCATTGCAAAATTCTTCAAATCCAGCCATGAAGCACAGTGCAAAATTTGTAATTAGTGTTTTTTTTTTTCACATCACTTGATGAAAAATGTATCAGTGACACTATAAGACCTTGGTTTGACCCAAGAAGGATGTGACAACTTTCTGTCTTACACTGACCAATCAAACGCTCCCAATGTTTTCTGTTTTCTTGACAGCAGTGTCCAATCAGGAGCATCTAAAGGTCAAGTGCAGACAAGAAATGTATTTTCCAATATCTAAAAGAATTAAAAAGAAGTCTGAATTATGTGATATGGCCCTTGCTTTTATTTGGGACAAAAAATGCTTGGAGAATGGCATAAATGGCTAAATTAAGTAAAAAAAAAAAACATCCAAGTGTAACTGTATTAAACTTAAAAATAACTACAACTTTAATCCATCAAATATTCAGATAGCACATGTTGTCTTGAAATAAATGTTGTCTTAATGTGATTTTGCTTGAGAAGATTGAGGTTCTGCATGCATTATTTCAATTAAAATCTACACAGACTGAAAATAGACTGAAGTTGCAAGGGTTAACTGAATTTAGTGGAAAAGACTGAAGTCAGTGAATCAATTAAAAAACATGTGGAATCACGAGGAGATCATCTGTATGGTTCAGGAGAGAAAGGTTGAGGGGGGATCTTTTTGGTGTATGCACAGCAAGGCAAAAACCTGCTGCAGGGGAACTACGAGAAAGGTGTGTCTGAATGTGTGACATTATGTTCCCTGTGCAGTCACTTGCAAGTAGCAGGGGGAGCCAAGAGACTTATGGTCTGGTATACCTATGCTGTCTTGTGCATTTATACTTGTCCACTGGTGTGTCTATGCTGCTTGGCACTACTCTGCCAAAAGTCAAGTCTGCGGGGTTGTCCCTCGGGCAGCAGAGAGATAACAGAAGGTGTGTGTGTAACCCAGGAAGAGAAGACCTGGACCCCCCTTTTATTGACCTCTTGCAGCTCTAACTAATTTTACTTCTTTGAAGGGCAGATGTTGTTCTGTCTGTCTTAATAGAAAATATCCATGATATAAATATGATAGGTGGATTATACCAAGCCAGATGCCAAGCCAAGCTCAGCTGAATCTGGAGTAGAGTTTTGCACTTTTCCAAGCTCTGAAACTCAACCTAATAGGTCCATGGCTTTTAAATGTTATAACCTTGAATCCACAATAACGAAGTATTCCGGAATTTTTGTATTGGATCTATATGTCTGTTCTCGATTTAAAATAAATTTATTTTACTTCCCAACCAATCCCAGTCCAGCCATCTCCCTTAAACACCTCTGATTGGTGGACCTTATTGGCTTCTCTAATAACAGAGCATCCACTGGGTCTACCACAGAGCCCAGAGACATTTTGATTGGTTGACCACGGGGCTGACCACTAATGAGCAGGATGGCTGAGAGTCAGACATGGAAGTAGTCTGGCTTTTATTTACGTACAAAGAGGGATCCGGGCACTGAGGGAAACATTGTTCAGAAAGCGTTGGGGAGCTCTAGGATTTCCTCTCCTCAGCACACGAGGTTTGCTGCCAGACAGAATAGCTGTGGTAGTATAATCCCATAACAGCCAGTCATTACTGAAACATGTGCCCAATTTCTTTACTGAGAAAATACTTTCACTGCAGACTCTCTAAGTCCTGTTGGTGTGAGTCACATACATGCAACAGGTGTGTGTGTTTTGACCATGTGTGCATGTTCTGCATTTTTCCTTCATATGTGTATGACTCCATGGTGTTCTGTTTTCTCTTTGCAGAAAAAGCCCCTGTCTGCTGTGATAAAGGAGGTGTGTGATGGGTAAGTCAGCTGTTTGTTTGCTGCCCTGCTGCTGTAATTTTTTTGTTTATCTTTATAACATTTTAAACCTTTTAAGCCTTGTGTGTCAGCTTTGTTTTTTTTTACTTTTAATGAATTTTATTTTGCTCTTCTGCTCATCTTATCACTCAATTTTTTTTTGTGTTTTGCCCTCTGTTTTCTAAAATACTTTAACGTATCCAGTGTGCCATATGAATTAGGGCTGATTATGCCGATTATCAATAAATCAATTAACCACACGATAAATAAAAATGTCCTCGGTAAGTTTTCTGGCCTTGATAAATTGACATGTGTATGCGTGTTTGTTTCCCTCCCGTCTCTCTACCAAACAGGCTGGATGAAAAGATGGTGCCCTCCGTTCATCTTTCTCAACGCCTGAGCGCGTTGGTTCTATAGCAGAATTAGCGGGGTTAGGGTTAGTTATCCATTTGTCAGTCATTCAATCTTTGTGGGGCGAGGCGGGGCCATTGGCGCGTGTACACACACACACACACAGAGCTGTCGTGAGGAGCAGCAAGGAAACTAACACTAAAAGCGATGGTAATTATACTAAGCCGAATGCCACAGCCCAAGTGCGGGAATATTTTGGTCTTAAACAGAATGAAAAACATGTGAGCTCATGAACACCGATGAGCCAATATGTCGTATTTGTTTGAAAGTAGTGGCGATGAAGAAGAGTTAAGTAAACACAAATAAAGCAGCGCAAAATGGTGCACTTTCAGACAGCATCATTCGCTACATTGCAAAAGAAATGCAGCCCTTCAATACGATTGGAAAGCTACCATTTCGCGAAATGTTACAAACGTTTGACAGACAGTATGAATTGACTGGGGGAACATACATGTTGCAAACAATTCAGGAACTATATAAACTACATTTTATTTATTGTTTTTATTTTTGTGTGTGTTTTTATTGAAGTATTGTTTTTTTCTTTACAGAGACAGGGTCTATTTTTTTATTGTTTTTGATTATTATAATTTTTTTTACATGCAGAGTAAAGAGAGTGTTTCATTTTCATTTTTTAATTTTTTTTTTAGTTTAATTTATTATATGTTTTTTTAAATTTATTTTATTTAAAAGCTCTTGATCTTCCAATTACAGCTAAATACTCTTAAGAAATGAAAGTTCATTGCTTTGATATGATGTGACTTCACAATATTGAAGATCAGTCTTAGTATACATACCTTGATATAAACTTGATAAATGGCCAACAGATGGGCCAGACTGTCACAAATATAATCAGTTACAAACACACTTTTTTTTTTTTTTATATATGTATTCATAAATTTTTCTCTTATTTTTTCTCACAACAACAACAGTTAACAGCTCGGACGAACAATGGTCTGCACAGTCATCATGGAAAGAATATACAATATAAAAACCAAAACAAAATAATGGTACAGTTCATAGTTTTCCCCTCTCTTATCCTATGAGATCGTCATCCATGGTTAGTCCAACAATGTGTCCTTAAGAGTCAAAGCCACAGTAGTGTTTGAGAAACGGAGGTATGGAGTTCATATTTGCATAAATCATCCCTTTCTAGAGTGAAACAAACAAGTCAAGTACTCAAGAGGAATACACTCCGTGGTAATCTTATGTCAGTTTGCTTTAGAAGATGGTTTGTCACTTATCCATGACAGAAAGATGTTCTTCCTCACAGCAAATACAAGAATATCAGACAATCTTTTAGTACAAGTCGCAACAATAGCATCTTGAGATGAATGGCCAAGGAGTAAGGAGACAGGATTCATACACAAAGATATGCCAAGAATTTTTTCCATGTCCAGTAAAATGTCTGTCCAGTATGCTTGAATTTTAGGACAAAACCAGACACAATGTGTTTAGGTCCCCACTGAGCTCTTACTCAAATACAGTATTTTAAAAGATAAACATGAAAAACACAACAGCAACACTTGTAGAATGGAGATGATTGTAATAATGTAATGTAAGTTGCAAAATGCTGTTGTTAGTAGGAATGAGAATCAATGATATTTGATTGTTATAATTTTACTTATCGATCTGATTTTTTAATGATTACCTTATGGATTCCTGCTGAGTCTCTGTAGGCCTTTTTCAGGTTTGGCAACAATGTCAAACACATGGCACTCTGGGTATTCAAAGCCATGATGTATAGTAATGCTTAAGCAAGTTATTGGTGTCTCCACTTACTGAAAAATGTGCAGTAAGTATCTTTTTGCAAAAAAATCCACAGTTTTAACCACTTGTTCCCCCTGTGATTCTTTAATTCTATTTCATGACTACCTCTGTTGAGGGTGTGATGACTTTGAGTTGTACAGCATGCAGACCAAAGTGGAAGGAATTGATAAGCAAAACAACTTATTCTATTAGTTCTTTTAGGGAATTGTTATTGATTTACGAATGGAATTGGTTTTCACTTCCAATCCCTAGCTGTTAATCAGATAGCACTTAAATTATTTTGGATTTCAGAACAAAGTTTTTGGTCTACATCTTCCAGATAACGCTTTTTAAGTTTATTTTGACGTTCCCACTCTTTGCTCACTGATGTCCAATAAGTTCTCTTCATATGTTAGCATTCATATTTTTAACTGATACTTTTTTTCCCATTTAATAAATCCCAAAATATGTCTTGAATCTGATTCTGGATTTTGATTGCTTACTAAAACAATAACTTCTTCCTCCTACCATGACCAAAATTCTCTAAAATTCATCAAAATCCATTGAGAACTTCCTATATCAAGATCAGGATCTGGATCACCTACAAAAGCACACAACTTCTTGTTTGTGCCATTACTAACATTCCCTGTAAATGTAATCAGTCTATTGAGGACTCTCTCAGTTATCTTGCCACAGACAGACGGACAAATAAAAGACACACTCTGGCAAAAACATCTCTGTCGTGTCAGTGGTAATGAATGAAAATAGTTAAAGGCCCACTGTGAAAAGAGTGTACTGTTTGATCCTGACTGAAGTTACTATCGACTTGTCCTCTAAGCCATCTGCTAGTTTTGTCCAAATGGAAATCAAACATTCGTGTGCCTGCTGGTGTTCAGATCTTCCATTGCTGCGTGAGCAAGAATCAGCTGAGATGATTAGTTTCCCAGCCTCTGCTTTGCTTTGATAGCCAAATATTGGTACACCTAAAATGACAAAGTAGTATACAACCAATAAAGGTTTACAACATCAATTTCCTCATTTTGGAACATAATCACAGTGAACATATTATTTCAGACAGTTGCATCTTTTCTTGTCCTATTGTTTAACTTTGCGTAAAAACCTTAAATCAGTTTGTGTTTTTTCTTTTACAGCTGGAATCTCCCAGGTCCCGAAAACTACGCCCTGCAGTATGCTGACGGAGCTCAGATATACATCACTGAATCTGTGAGTCACAGGTCTTAACACATCACTGCAATTTTTATCTTTACCAAGAAAGAGGTCCAGCTGAGCATCTTGAAGACATTTAGCAACAGACATGAGTCAGTGCTTTTAGGTCTTTCTTTCAAGGGAAGATGTTTCATAAATCATCATTTTATGGCTCCTCTTTTTGCTTTTGAGAGTAATTTTCTCGCAACTATGAGCAAATTAAGTGATCTGAACAAAGATGAAGCCAACTTTCGGCAGTGTCAGTGAGGCTTTTCCTGCCTGGGACTGACTTAAAAAAGGGGAAAGGCAGTGAGACAGAAAAGAGCAGCCCTATCCCAAACTCAACATGAGAGCCAAAGAAAAGTTAACTGGCATTAGGTGAGCGTCAGTCTGTGAGTATGATGGTAAAAAATGAGGAATAAAACATACTGTCATTACTTCATCCAGGAAAGTTAGGAGTGCAGTGAAGTGTTGAAAAGTCTGTATCAGAGCACTCAAACACTTTTCAAGAATGTGCCTAAAAGTCTGGGAGTCTGGGAGTGTGGAGTTTTGGATTTAGCAGCTAGAGCAGCTTGAGCCTCTTGGTGTCAGATGACCTTTTTAAAAGGTTGGCACTGACGGCCCCTCCTTCCTGTCAGCTGAAGATAGGGCTGCAGAAGACATTAGACTGAGAAAGACGGCCTGGAGAGAAGATTATTTGTGAGCCTAAAAGTGCAAGGGTTGATGTTTCTTAAATGGAATAAAATAGTGCTTGTTTAAGCTTTATGGAAGATGAAATAAACACCTGGAGCCCAAGAAAATATAATTCTCCAAACCATGGGCACTTTTCATGATGGAATCTGGAAACCTGTCATTAAACATTTTAAAGGAATGAACTCTTCAGGTAATAATTAGACATGTGTCCAAGACAGAAAATAAACAACACAAACAAAAAAGAAACATGATTGAACAGTTTTCTTCAATGAATTGATCCCTTTTATTGTTGTTATTCGCTTTTTTATGCTGGCTAGAGGTCTACTACAATTTTTACTTGTCCAGAGAATCCCTAAATTTGTGCAATCAATGCAATTTTTTGCTCCAAATGAGGCCACTGATCTGAAATCATAAATGTTGAACATATTTTGTTGTTCTACTTGTAAACTCATGCTTAATCTTGCATGTTTTTTTCTGAGTTGTGCCTGTGCATTGCAGTTACCGTTGTAAAATTGTGATAATGAAACTATTATGTGGTCTTGTGGTCGGGCAGAAACGTAAAGTGTGTCAGTTGTTTGGTGTTGCCAGCTTAATTATTTTTCTTTGATCTTTTTTTAGTCGGGTTTGTCCCACTGACATTGGGGGTCTCTCTTAAAGGGGGACATGCCCAAGAATAACAGCAAAAATGAAGACACACAAACATATACAGTACACATTAAATAATGATTTAATTATAAACCATGTAGTTAAACAGCTTCACACTAAAAGCCTGAATTCTATATATTTCACCAAAGATTTAAAAACATTTAATATTTGCATGGCATTGCCTATAGATGGGGTAATCAGTTAATATGGACTGATAATGTTATTTTGTTTTGTGGGGATGATACTGTCTTATTTTGATCTAAAGACTTTTACATATAATCATTAAACACCTTTCTGTTTGCTGGTATGACTCAGAGTTCTGTATATGCAAGTCCTGCTGAAGGTTTTGCTGTTCAAAAAATAAGTAAATATGATAAAAGACAAAAAAAACTGGGTGCTTAAACTTGTTGGACTCCTCCAGTTAGTGCAAATAGCTTTTTTTTGCTTATGTCAAAATAAATGTTTAGGAGTTCTTAAGCAGTGGACTGGTTTTAAACTTCCAAAACTGACTTATGTTAGCTGTAAGTCAGTTTTGGAAGTTTATACACATAGAGTTCTTAAATTTTTCAAGACATTTCTGTTCGCACATCCCCGAAACCTTCCTGACTTGGTTGTTTCTGGAAAAGGAACAGAAGTTGGAAATTGGTAAGAAGGATGATAGCAGCTAAGATTAAACATAAATATCTGAAAAATGAACAAGAAAACAATAAATCAGGGGAATAAAATCTGACATTATTTAAACCCAAGTCTATAAAATTAAGTTTTAAGACATGATCCAAAAGATGTCACTGATTTTGCATGCCTTATCCCATCGAGCAGGTCCTTCCAAAGTCGAAGAGCTCTGAGAGAAAAAGCTTGATCACCTTTAAGTTTAGCCTCGGCTTTGGGGCAACCAGGGGGGCACTGCCTGGGGATCTGAGAATCTGAGGCTGTGAGGCTGGTCCTAATGGATCAGCATTTCATGTATAATTTGGGGTAAAACCCCTGCATACGTTCAAAGTGATCAGTTAAGTCTCAAAATCCTGAAATAATCAGTAAAGTAGTGAAGAGGGGCGAGCATTGGAGTGATATGATGTTTTCTGTAAAGCTAATTAAAATACACAATTTAAATATGTTGCTTAGCCATTTTATCTCTATTGGGTTTTATAAATGTTAAAAGACATTTAATTTTGAAGGTCAACAAGAGAGAAGGTCCAAACTACTTTCCCCTGAGGTACACTTAATGCAAAGCCAAAATCTCAAGACAAACTGTAGACTTGATTGCCCCTTTAATGCATATCATGCTATCTTATTCCATACAACTGTATAACTAATGGATTTTTTTTTATTAACAAAGCTATACAATAATTGTTTTCAGGGTAAAGTAGAACTCAGTTATTAGTTGTTGATTTGTTTCGTATATGCAACATAGATGCATATATGAAACTGATGCCAGATTTAGACCCACATAGGTCTAAATCATGACCACATTTGGTTTGTTGCACCTCTATCTCATACATACATGTATAAAAACAGATGAGTTTGCATATTTTATGATTTATGGTTTGTGAGTGTATGTGTGTGGCTGACTCAATTTTAACTGTACACTTCCTTTGTGCTGTGGTCTGATACTGTGCATCTAATTTTTAACACTTACTGACTGTGTTTGTTTGCTTGTTTCAGAATCGCCTGGACATAAAGAATGGCGTCATTTTGCGCCTGACCAAGGCACCGGTGAGTCTGCGTCAGCCGCGCTCTCAGCCACAATGGCCCGACACTTCATTCCCCCCACATTCCTTCAGACCTCTGAAGGCTTCGACCATTCTTTTCTTGCCTCACAAAATCCAGCACAGGAAATAAACCAACAAAAAATATGTGAAAAACTCCCTCTATGACCCTGTGTGTTTTTCTGTTTTGTCGATGTTCATGAATGCAGGGTCGCTGTGCTGAAGATCTGTTTCGAGGCATCCAGAGCTCAGATTCAGGCGTGTGACTCCCTGAAGGAGCTGGCAAGCGTCTCCAGACGCTCACATTTGCACAGGAGTTCATCAGCAGAGATGGACATCTCTTATTGGTCAAGATAGTAGAGGACTCCAATGAGTGAGTACTCTGTGCATGTTTCCTGTGGGATGGGGTGGACTGCTGCTTCTGCTGTTAGATATTACTCGGCACTATGTTGGTGCATATCCTGCAAAGCTAAATGTAAAGGTAAGGGACTGTCAAGAAATATTGAAGACCAAAATAGCGAAATATATTGATCGATTAATCAATCAATCAATATTTGTTTAGCACCAGTTCATAACAAATGTTATCTCAAGGTACTTTTACAATAGAGCAGACTGAAGCCATACTCTTTATGTTATAGATACACATACAGTATATACATATATATAATAAAAAATATAGTTTTTAGCTTTGAAGGTATCATGCTATCTTATTCCATACAACTGTATAACTAATGGATTTTTTTTTATTAACAAAGCTATACAATAATTGTTTTCAGGGTAAAGTAGAACTCAGTTATTAGTTGTTGATTTGTTTCGTATATGCAACATAGATGCATATATGAAACTGATGCCAGATTTAGACCCACATAGGTCTAAATCATGACCACATTTGGTTTGTTGCACCTCTATCTCATACATACATGTATAAAAACAGATGAGTTTGCATATTTTATGATTTATGGTTTGTGAGTGTATGTGTGTGGCTGACTCAATTTTAACTGTACACTTCCTTTGTGCTGTGGTCTGATACTGTGCATCTAATTTTTAACACTTACTGACTGTGTTTGTTTGCTTGTTTCAGAATCGCCTGGACATAAAGAATGGCGTCATTTTGCGCCTGACCAAGGCACCGGTGAGTCTGCGTCAGCCGCGCTCTCAGCCACAATGGCCCGACACTTCATTCCCCCCACATTCCTTCAGACCTCTGAAGGCTTCGACCATTCTTTTCTTGCCTCACAAAATCCAGCACAGGAAATAAACCAACAAAAAATATGTGAAAAACTCCCTCTATGACCCTGTGTGTTTTTCTGTTTTGTCGATGTTCATGAATGCAGGGTCGCTGTGCTGAAGATCTGTTTCGAGGCATCCAGAGCTCAGATTCAGGCGTGCGCTGTGACTCCCTGAAGGAGCTGGCAAGCGTCTCCACAGACGTCACATTTGCACAGGAGTTCATCAGCAGAGATGGACATCTCTTATTGGTCAAGATAGTAGAGGACTCCAATGAGTGAGTACTCTGTGCATGTTCCTGTGGGATGGGGTGGACTGCTGCTTCTGCTGTTAGATATTACTCGGCACTATGTTGGTGCATATCCTGCAAAGCTAAATGTAAAGGTAAGGGACTGTCAAGAAATATTGAAGACCAAAATAGCGAAATATATTAATTGATCGATTAATCAATCAATCAATATTTGTTTAGCACCAGTTCATAACAAATGTTATCTCAAGGTACTTTTACAATAGAGCAGACTGAAGCCATACTCTTTATGTTATAGATACACATACAGTATATACATATATATAATAAAAAATATATAGTTTTTAGCTTTGAAGGGATTTTTTTAAAGTAGGGTTGTGTGAGGTACATTGCATGAGCCTCATCATGAGGCATGTTGTCCTAGCTCAGTTCTCTCTCTGTTCAGCAATCACCGGGCTGACACTAGTGCTATACATGTACATAACTGTAAAGGCATGGTCCAGGTTATTTGAAGTGGAGGTTGTGTGAGGTACAAGGCATGAGCCTCAATGTGTGCTACAGTGTCCCGGCTCAGTTTTCTCTCTGTTCAGAAATCTCAGGACAGATCCTGATGCTATACATTGCTCTGCATGGCACCAAACTCCATGTAATTAAAAGAGTTATGGAAGAAAACAAGCCAAAAAAAGAGCAATGGATCTTTATATGGGATGAAGTATTAGTGGCGTACCTGGCAAACTTCAAGCAAGACCCCACTTTGATCATCATGCTTCTGGTGGAAGGACACATAGACTGTGCCTTGTTTCAAGATAGTGCGTGATCAAAGCTGCTTCATAGTAGGAAATTAAGTGGCTGTAAACAAACTGTTTGTAGCGTGTGATGACCCCCACGCTGTTTTTGTGGCATGACATGTTCCTTACACAGCCTCACTTCAGAAGACCCCAACTATCAATTTAATGTCCTCATAAAACTATTCAGCAGGTAAATTTCAACTTTTCTGTTAATACATAAAACACAGAAGACTTTCTAGTTGATGCTTAACTTTGTAAATATACACTTATAATCGGACACATGCCATAATCATCTAAGACTGTAGTTTTATTCCCTGGTGTGTTTAACTGCTAACATCATGTCATGGGGATTAAGTTGAATTAAACATTAAGATTTTGTCTTTGGTGAGGTGCAGATGCAGCCCTTTTCCCCTCCCTTTGAAACACTAGGATCTTAGAGGGCAGGGAGGCTATGAAAATTAGCTCTGTCCTGTTAGCCTGCGTAAAGAATTTCTGATGGAATGGGAGAGTTACAGGGTGACAGACTTTAAAACATTCGTGGCATCTGCCTGTACACGGAGGCTATGACATCATAAACCTCAGGAAGTAAAAAACAGATTTCCTGGACTTTAAACTTGGGTGAGCCATCCCTGGTGTCTCTTGATGCTCATTAAAACTTTTGTTTAAAACCATTGCTAAGGATCTGTTGCACTTCAAAGCATTTGATAAGAAAATATCACTTTGATGGTTTTGTTGACCTCAGTGTAACAGCACATGATTTATCCCTCTGTATGTTATACAGGAGCAACATAATTATGACACACACACTGACAGGCTTCATGGAGCTGATGGATCATGGGATAGTTTCTTGGGAGAACCTCTCTTCAGTCTTCATCAAGAAGGTGCTGTACCTGCAGCTTTGTGCCTGTTTATCTAACTCTGATTAGTATGGTTACAGCTGCATAACCATCCATCTTCCAGCCCTGTTTGACTTCTGATCTGTCTCTTTCTCTTTCAGATTGCTGGTTTTGTCAATGCCAGACTGGCCGATGCCTCAATACAGCAGGTGTCGCTGGACATCCTGGAGAGCATGGTGCTGAGTAGTCACAGCCTCTTCCTTCAGGTTAAACAAGAAGTCACTATGGAGAGGCTCATCGCTCACCTACAGGTGTAAGTAACTTAAGAAAGCAAAAGAACTCAAACGCAGGCCATGACCAAATTATAGTCAGACTTTTCATTTTATTGAAGTTCAGAGGAACGTAAAAGCTTCTCAATGAAGTCATAAAACACGGATGAAACTTTTACAGTAAAATTCAGAAGAATTCAAACTAAATCTCTCATTATGTATGGTATCTAAGGCAGTGGATTCAAAATATTTTTACCCATGGCACACCTTAATTAAAGCCAAAATCTCAGTCAGTTTTGGCAGTTAGGGCAGGGCCATCACTAACGTTTGTGACATGGGCCCAAAACCTGCTGACAGCATCTTGCTGGATGTCTCTTCCCTACAGCATGGTTTCTCTCTCGGAGTATTTCCTCTTTTCATATGATTGCTACTACATTATTTCTAACTGTTTATTTGCTTCAGACCTTTATCAGATTTTTGCCTGATTAAGGTCTGATTTTTTTTCTCCTGCACACCTGTGTCTTGAATTAGATGTGCGAATTACCTCCATATTTTGAAGAACTGTGTATGGAAATGAATGAAGACAAAGTATTAGTAGAGTAAATTTAAAACATAATAATTTGTCATTATAATGTGCAAAATCCCAAGACACATCTTAACAGGCTTGTGTGTCCAATTTCAACATTTGGGAACCAGTGCCTAAATCATTTAAATTAAATTCTCAGCATTTAAAAGTTCATAACCCTGTCTGTCAATCAACGTGGCTGATGGAATTGCTTAAGTACATGGGTTTAGAAACAGAACTGTTCGTACATGCAGTCACACATGCCTACACCCAGAGCACTGGCTTTGCTATTTCCTCTAAAGCAGACGCAGAGAGGGACTCGCTTCACCACTCTTTGTGTAACTTTCATATTCAGGGGATATTGTTACAAGAGCATAAAAATCATGTCATGAAGCAATGCTGAAGTTAAGTGATACATCTGTTTAGTGTGTGGGGGGAGCTGGTAAGTGGGAGCATTGTTTCCATAACAGGAAGTTTGTCAGTATGTAAACACTGATGCTGACATTTTCACAGTTATACAGTTTATCTCGCTGATTTCACAGTCTGATTTTGAAATGTGTGCGAGTGAACACATTCAAACAGAAGCATTTCTTTGATCATGTTTCATTTCTACACAACATACCTTAAAATGCATCTTTGCGACATTTACATTTCAAGTTTGGTTCATTTTCTCTCCTCTGATCTCTTTTAGAACAAACCAGCAGATCCAAACCAAAGCCATGGCCCTTCTCATGGCCCTTCTACAAACAGCAGGGGACTCAGACAGACAGGTGCTCATTTTTTTATAAACTTTCTCCTCTCCTCAGCTCCTTTCAAAGCTGCACATTCATTATTCTGTTTAGTTGTCATACATGGTTCTCATAGAGGGATTCTGTCTCTACAAACAGTGAAGGGTCCTGGGCCCCAGAGTTAGTACGTGATATACTAAATTAAAATCACAAAAGGAAGTGTAGACCAAAGCAACAGCATCCTCTGTGATGCTCCAATGAGTGTTGCCTTTTTATTATCTCAACTATTTCGGATTTAACAAAGGTGAAGAAGAATATCCCGGTGAGCAGACATATTTATTTAACATTTTGTGCTGTAGCAATTTTGGTAGTTACTTCTGCTAAGGACGTTCGGTTTTCGCCCCCATATGTCTGTTTGTTTGTGTGAGTACGTAAAAACCACTGGACGAATTATGCTGAAGTTTTCAGGAGATGTTGGTAATGGCCAAACTTGAAAATGATTTGGTGGTGATCCAGATAACCACTGTTAGCAAACAATCATTTTTATTCAATTACTGTATAACTTATAATGATATCAACATGATTCTGAGTGATAGATGTAGGTTTTCAGTAGGGCTGGGACAATAAGCTTTTCTTCCAATTCTATTTTTTTATGATTTTTTAGGTGCCAATTTGATTTAAATTGCGATACTACGATATTGTTGATTTTTGCAGTCTTTAGTTAGCTTTTTTAACACCAGCGAAAAAGATGAACAATGATAATGCCTACAGACTATATCAGGAAAAATACACATCACATGTGAGTCCTTTTTTACGATTTATTCAGTAATATATTTTAACAAGCTGTTTATACTCTCTCCTCAAAAGCCTGGATTGCATTTAAAAGTGGCTTAAACAAAAAAAATCCTGATACTTATGTGAATCAATTTTTTCTCCCACCCCTAGTTTTCAGAGTCATTAAACCTGATGGTAACATTAACATGGGACTATTGCTTACAGATGTAAGAACAATATGTGAGCTATCTTAGCAGAGGTTTGCGCTCTCTTAGTGCTTTCTTCTTTTTTATGGTTCTGAGAAAGGATTTCAATCTGGACTTCTCAGGTGAATGTGGCTCATAGAAATGAATTGCAAAATGTTTCTGATTAAAAATCAGGCAAAGAAAGCTGAGTTTTTGCAGAGTGGATTCAAGTCAATACTTAGTGAAACAAGAGGCAAAGAAAATGGAAATAGAAAATTCAATAAAACATGAAGATTTAGCTATATTTAGAAAGATAAAATGATCCTGAAACAAAACTTTAGTACCATTACATGTGTCAGAGGCTGAGTTGAAAAGATGCACCCTGTTTATCAGAGAAGTGTGGAAGCCTCCTGAATGTGGAGGGTCAGTCTAGAAACAGACAACTGAAAGAATTTGTGTAAAAGGGTGAAAATGTGCAGCATTAGTGCAGTCAGAGCCATTTGGTACCATACCACAACATCAGCTGTAAATTCTGTTAAAGTCACTTTCTACATTTTTTGCTTGTGTTCATGGTTCACTTGGAAGTGTTGAATGTGGCCACAGAAGAAAAATGTAATGTCCTTTTTAATTCTTCTAGTTTTAATTGTGCCCATATTTGAACAGTCTTTAAAGTTTCTCTCATATGTAAAAAAGAATATGAAGATACCTGTTTTTGGACCGAGCAAGCTGTACCATGTTTTTCTTCCGGAAAACTTACAACAAACACTGCTGCAAATAGAACTTTGGTTTAAAATATCCAACGATTTAAACAAAATCATATGAAAGGTCATTCAACAAACAGTGCCTCAATTCTGCAGGTGAGAAACACGCCAAGTAATACACTTCTCCTTTGGTCAGAGAGTAATTTTTCTTGCAGCTTTAAATGGAATATTGACTCTGACTAAAACCACTCATATCTTCTGTTTTGCCCTGCTTTATGATTCCCAAATGCTTCTTTACTTTTGATAATATTTAGTCCAGCAGCTTGTAGCCATCTCTGGATGAAACCCCCTGCATGTAATAAATTTCAACAAGAGGGCTCTTGACCAAAACTAAACAGGAGATGATGAGTTGAGTTGAGATTGCTTAAAGCTGGAGAGCCCCACAGTCACCTCCACCCGCCTTCTCTGTTTTCTTTCATTGTAAATACCCCTGATTGGGGTATCCCTAACTGTGAGAACCCCCCCTGAAACATGTAATCAATGCCACTTATACTTTATTGGATATATAATCTAATCACCACTAAGTACAAATTCAGAACATAAAAAAATCCTTGTCCATGCTCCCTTTGTCTGGAAATTGGTTGGTAACTTGTAAACTCTGCTGGCATTTCGCTGGAAGGGGAAAATTGAAGAGGTTTTATCTGTAAATGAACAAATTGGTTTTGTACATACCTTTTAAACTCCCTACATGGATAAATGCAATAACCAAATTGTTCACTCTGATCTTGGCTTTAATTCATTCTCCCATTTTCCTCATGTGTTTGTGTAAAAATGGCTACAATGTTTAGCACATTTATTAGACCACTGCCCAATGTAAGGTTCATGCCTCAGCAGCCCTAAATTAACATTAGAAATTACCAACATCCTTTTTGTTTCTTGAATGGTTATTAGACTGGTATGTAAAAAAATATATATTTTTATTGCCATCCTTGAATTTCCAAATATACCGTTTCACAAAAACCCTTTAAAAAAACATTCAAGCACATTATTGTTTTCCACCAGGTGTCAAGTTATAGTTATTTACTTGCATTTCTAGACTGAAAATTACTGTTACTGGTTGAATGTTCTGTTTGGTAAATTCTGACTTCTCAGAGAAGCCCAGTGAGGCTCAAATTCAGTTTGAAATTCCACATTCCTGTTCAAAATGTATGTCCAATAACAATAACATGTTCAGTTTTCAAAAAATTTTTCAAGGTTATTTTTTGGTATTGACAGGTGGTCTTATAAATTTGCTGAGTGCTGAACATGCATGTGATTTGTGCAAAGGGAGGTTTTTGTACCATCAGCAGTCAGCCCTTGATCAAGTCATAAAGAAGCTCCAGATAAACAAACCGTCCTTCTAATGCTGCCGGCACGTCTCAGCATTTCTGCAGACAGTCGTGCCTTTCTCTCTCTCTTTTCTGCTCCTGCTCCTCTCCCTTATTGTACAGAGACGGATCTTTTATTCAGCCTCTGTCTTTTTTCTCGTCTCCCTCAGTCTCTCTTTGTCAGTCACATGCGCTTCCTCACTTTACACTAGGTCAACAAATCCCCTCCTCTTATCAGCAGATTACTTCTCAACAAATAAAGGCAGGGTTAGAGATGCATGTACCGGCAAGTAATAATTTCATCAGTGGGGTCAAAGTGCTACATGCCAACCTTTGTCCCGCCCACTTGTCAGGGCCTGACGCTCTAATGCCACCTCATGTCAAAAACACGCCATTGCACCCGACATGTGCTCACTCCACTCTTGTGTTGTCTTTTCTTTTCTAGGAGATGTTTGCATTCCTGAATAAGAAGAATCTTCGCCAGTACATTTATAAAGTAAGTTATTTTCTTATTTGTATGAAAATATTGCACTTTTTTTTCTAAGAGACTATAAGAGAGGTAATATTTGTACAGATGACTAAAAGTGAAATGCTCCAGTTTACAGATAAAGGATGCTTTTGTTACAGAATATCATCCACAGCTCTGGTGCAGTCCAGGATGAAATGGCCCACTACCTCTATGTGCTGCAGTCCGTTACCTTGAATCACCTGGAGCCTCGCATGAGGACACCGCTGGACTGCTACAGCCAGGTGAGAATGACCAGGCTGCGATAAACATTTTTTATGGATTTCTGTAAAAAAACAAACAAAAAAAAAAAATGTAAAGCAAAAAAAAAAAACTCGAACTGTTGTGGCACACAGACATTTCAAAGAGGATCAAAAATATCATCCAAGCAAAATTACATGATGGGACAACCTCTTATCTCCAAAGCTGCTTCTACCATTGAATGAGTCGGATTAGATTAGATTAGATTAGATTAGATTACAATAGATTAGATTAGATTACATTAGATTGAACTTTATTAATCCATTAGAAAAACTCCCTCAGGGAAAGTAAGATTCCAGCAGCAAAGCAAGAACAAAGGGTAGAAAACATGCAGGTATCAGGAAAGTAATAAAGGCAAAAAAAGAGAAAAAAACACAAAATAAAAACAGAAAGGAATATTATATAAGAATATTGTCCTGATTACAGAATTTTTGGTGCTTCAATTTGTATAAGAGTGAATATGTAAGTATGGTGACCAATGGTTTGTTTTTTTATTATAATCGTGAAAAGTGGAGATAGGTGGTTTGTGCCCAACAACATCAAAATCAAATGATATCTTTTAGATATCTGATGTTCTATTCTGAGTTTGTGGCTTTTTGTTAACAAAAATTTGCTGATGACCTTGCATCCTATCTTCAGTGAACACATAATAGCATAATAGTACTCCTCTTTACTGCTTGTAAATGCAAATATCTCCTCAACCAGTGGCATAGCAACAACTGAGTGAATTTAATGCTGAACATATGACCGAAATGATCTGCTGCAGCAAAAAGTGAACATCCCAGTGGGGAAAAAAGTTGATTTTAGTGACTCTGTAGGAGAGATGGTTTATGCTGCCAGACAGGCTGGGCTGAGCATTTCAGACATGTTTGAGACTTCACACACAATCATCTTTTGGGTTTTCAGAGAACAGTCTGAAAAAAAGAAAATATTTAAAGAGAGGCAGTTCCCTGAAAAAAAGCCTTGGTGATGTCAGAGGTCAGAGGAGAGGGTTGAAGCTGTTGGCCTACAGCAGAAGATAAGCACACAGGGTACCACTGCCACTTCAGAGCAGGAAGCTGGGGCCTTAACTCACAATAGCTCACCAAAGTTGCTCAAAGTTGCTCAGTCTGATGAGTTTTGATATTAGCTGCAACATTAATATGTTCAGAAACTTGATGAGAGCATGGATCCATCCTGCTTTGTATCTTTGTGTTCAAGGCTGATGAATATGTGGTGAATATTTTCTAGGTACACTATAAGGGCTCTTAGATGTATTTAGTATATTTTAAAATCCATCCGATTACATTGTCCACCACATCCGACCCTTTATGACCACAGTGCACCCGTCTTCTGATGACTACTTCAGTAGGATAATGCACCATGTAATACCTACCCTAAAACCACTTTTTCCTTTCTTTTTTCTTTTTGTCAGTATCACAGTTGCTTGGTATGTCTTGTTTACTTCAGAAATAACAGATTCAGTAGTGATATTTAATAACTTGTTGGACTACTTTTCCCTTTTGAAACTTTTTATCCTACTCCTATTATCCTACACTTATAAACCAAGGGCTACCCTTTTTTGTTTATAACTAGATTATCAACACTTCTTTGTCACAAACTGTTTACCAAGTCCTGTGTCAATGACAAAATAAAGGCTTTGCTACCAAATAATCTCTCATGACAAATGTAGCTCTTATGCTCTTACTGCATTTTTCCCATGTATACATTTGTTCATCTCCCTTTGATGCTGCTGTAGTCCAGTTTTGCCACCTGTTTTCCACTTTTAACCTGTCTAATTTATAAAGTTGGAACATGCCGTTTGTTGATATCTGTTGTTTTTGGCAGAACTACACTATGGTACAGCAGGTAGTGCATGTGGCTCACAGCAAGAAGGTTACTGGTACAATTCCTGTGTTGTTCAGGGTCTTTCTGTGTGGAGTTTGCAAGTACTCCCCATGCACACGTTGGTTCCCTCCAGACACTCCTCTCACAGACCAAAATCATGCTCATTAGGTTGATTGGTTTTTCCAAATTGCCCTTAGGTGTAAGTGAGTGTGAATGGTAGTCCGTCTCTTTATTTTGCCCTGCGATTGGATGGGGACTGGTCCAGGATGTGTCCCACTTCTTGCCTAATGTCAGCTGGGATAGGCTCAAATCCCCTGCGATACCCCAAAAGGCCTTAGCTGTGTAGATGACAGATGAATGTTTTTGCCATGTTCTATGTTAAAAATCTTGTTAAATGTGTAATTTGCTTCTTGTACAAGCAAAAAAATGCTTCAGGATGTTTGTTGACTGTCTCATTTCCATTTCACAATAGGAACAGAGAGATATCCTTCATGGGTTACGTCAGGCGGCATTTGAAACAGAAAGTGAGAACAGTCTGAACCATGAGCGACGACGCTCCCTCTGTGCAAAAGAGTTCAAAAAGTTGGGCTTCTCTGTAAGTGAAGAGCGTTAGTTTATGATTCCTTTCTTTTTGTCGTAATATTAACCCCTTTTCATCTTTAAAATGCCAATGATGCATGTACTTTGCCTGTTTTAGAACAATAGTAACCCGGGTCAGGACCTGGTCCGGACTCCTCCTGGCCTCCTTGCTTTGGATACCATGTTTTACTTTGCAACACACAACCCAGACGCCTACAGCAGAGTGAGTTTGAGTTACATACTTGAATTAAATTGATCTCCTTATGATTTTACTCTTTCAGTGTCAGTTGACAAAACTCAAAAATAAAAATGCAGTTTTCACCTGCAAAAACATTTATTTTTTTTTACTATTATTCAGAGCGGGTTTCATTTAAAATTGATCAGTCGTATTTCACATATTTTATTCTCCTATAAATCCTTCAATAAATCCAAAATAGACTTTTGGAAATGCATATTTACTTTGTAGAAAGGTGTTTGACTTGTTATGGAGTACTCTCTCAATAGTTTATTTTCTATTTATCAATACCCTTAATGAATCTTTTTATGGGATAAGTATTTATTGATTCAACTATTAATTCTTCAGTCATAATTTATTGAAAGGATGGGACAATATCTTTTTAACTAAATGCGTACTGTCTTCACATATCATTTTATCATCTCATTATGTAGATCAATTTAATTGTTTTTTCAGTCAGTGTGTGTTTTAATTAGTCTAAATTACATCAGTATTTGCCTTTTGTATGGGTGTCAACAATAATAACACTTCTCTCATAAACAGGCCTAAATTTGTGTATTTGTCCTATGTATCTATTTTGTCAAGGGCTCCATCTCCAATTTTTACTGAGCAATATGCAATGCAACTAGCACTTTATATTCCTAGGTACTCTAGGTACCACAAATTACCATCGCTGATATTTGATCATTGTGATATGCAATTGAGCATTAAGCAATCAAATTAGCACTTTATATTTTTTGGGCGATTTGCAATACAATGATGCACTTTACACTTTAGCACTCTGCACTTTAACCAGCCCCTTGGCCTAAATGTTTTTTATTTTTTTTGATGATCAACTGTGTTTGCTTTGTTTCATATTGTTTGTTTCACTTTGTCTTTATTTTGTTTTTATTGTGTATAACTGTTTTGTACAACACCAACCTGCCAATGGAACTAGAGATGGAAATTAGCCACACAGCTATAATCTGACATGTTTACATTTATATGTTCATTAACATGTATTGTCCCATCTTTTAAAAAGGAACAAATCTACAAATCTTTTAATTGATGCATCATGATATGGATGTAGATGACGGTTATGTTTTTGCCGACACTTGTTGGCCTGCAACAACTACTGGACCGATTTTGATTAAATTCAAGGAGATGTTGGTAATGGCCTAACTTAAAAGTGATTTGATTTTGGTGGTGATTTTTTCTGTTTCTGTTCAATACAGTGTCCCAACTTAATTGGATGTTGTGATTTTTGAATACCTGATACCATAACTGTGTCAGACATCCATTGATAGTTCTTGCAATATTTGAGCTAATTCGATATATAGAAAAGAAGTTGTAAAGCTTTTTGACTGAAGACTAAAAACTTTAAGTATTTTTCTTTCACCTTTGTTAGTTTGTCCTGGAGAACAGCAGCAGAGAAGACAAACACGAGTGCCCATTTGCGAGGAGTAGCATCCAGCTCACACTCATCCTGTGTGAAATCCTTCGTATTGGAGAGCCTCGTATGTTAACCTCTATTCTTTAAAAGCCATAACATCTCTTGGTCAATACTGATAAAAACTCAGTTTGTGTTGTTGTTGCCCACCTCTGAACAGCCTCAGAGACGGGATCAGACTTCCACCCCATCTTCTTCAGTCACGACCTGCTGATGGAGGAGCTTTTCTGTGTCTGCATTCAGCTGCTCAACAAAACCTGGAAGGAGATGAGAGCCACGCAGGAGGACTTTGACAAGGTGCAGTAGCTGAGTATGAAGTGTCGCAGAGTCAGGGTATAAGAAGCTTGGCTCAGAAGGAAAAGCAAATCTGGTTTTTCATGCAGGAGAATTTTATTTACAGTAACATGAGCTCAAGTGAGATAAATGTAAATACACTTTTTTACTCACAGAACAGTTTGGGATCAGGCCCATGGAGAGTAAGTTATGCTGTACACAAAACAGTGGGTAATCTACAGATTTGGGTTTGGCCTCAACAAAGATGTTTTATTTGAGATCTTTGTTAGTTTATACTTTTGTTTCTTATTATCATCTGATACTTATGCTAACTATTCTTGTTCTCCACCCACATTAAAAGCAAACCCACAGCAGCTTTACAACAGTGGTGTTGTACTTGTGTTATAGTGATTTGGCAAGTTTCGCCTTCAGCAGGGTGTCCTTGTGTGTGAGAAATTCAAAGAAACCAGCTGCCTTCACCTGTTTGAGCTCTAGCTTTAGTCCTGGTTCTTATTTCAGCATCCCATTCAGCTTATCACCAACAAAGTGCTCTCCTGATACTCATAAAACTAGCTGACCCCCTGACCTCTCAGGACAGGGCCAGTGTTTTCAGCACCAGGACAGCAGACTGGCCTATTGTCTCCATCCCTCGCCCCCTACCCAGGATGCTTTTGGGCAGGGACAAAGGGGCATTAGGGGGACAAAGAGAAGCGTGGTGGGCGGCAGAAACAGAAGGAGAAGGAAATGAGGTAAACAAAGCTCTCAGAGCCCAATCAGTAATTACACAACAACGGTGTGGGGGGGAGGGGGGGGACGTAAAACCTCTGGAGACAATATGAGAGGGCGAGAATAAGAGGGTGGGATGCGAGAAAAAGACTCTGTGAATGTTTAGGTTTCATAACATTCAGCTAGCAAATCAAGAAGTGTGTAAACTGTGGTCAAAAGTTTATCTCTGCTGATATTTAGTCATGCTTGTGTTTAGAACAACATGATCCCTGTAACTGTAATGATCAACTGACTCTAAAATACAAAAGCTTTAAAAATTTAGACTTACATCTATACCTTTTACCAATAGCTGCCATGGGATAAAAAGAGAGACCAGGAATGTTTGACTCAGATTCCCAGTGTTGCAGGTTACTCAAGTCCTTTCTGTTACTCATGAAAACCTTAAACTCCTTTAGTACAGACAAGGACCCCTCATGGAAGCGAAAGAGAACCACGATGGTCCGTGTTTCTCCAAGACAAGAAGTGGAATAGAATAATTTGAAATAATATCGCACTGTAAGCGTGGTTACAAATGAGGACTCTCAAAGCTGCATATGTTGCCAGTATTTTCTATTGAAATTCGACAGCATGCTGGTATATTCAATAACAGAGCTGCTAACCTTTGGTGGTGAACAAAAAGAAACTTTAACAACACTGTCAACTGAAGTTCTTACAGCAAAGCTCAAAATTCTGCCATTGTAAAACCTGGGATGGATGGTGAAATAGGTAAATTGAAATGTCTTACTGCTGCAGGAATGATGTACACCAATGCAAGAATAGGTACTTATATTTGATCATCATTAATATGAATATTTAGTTGAGAGGCTGAGCATTATGTCATTTAAATTTCACAGCTGCAGTATGCCCATGCGTAACCGTTACATTGCAATAAATGCAACGTCAGTCACGTGACTCAAAGCAGGTCGTGATGCCATTGTATGTTGTTTGTGTTTAAACATAAAGTGGCCAATTTTCCAATTTTGTTGACCACCAAGAATGGAATTCCATCTGAAATCATCATCAGCAGGCTTAGATAGAATGGACCATAATGTATGCAGTGTTTGTTTCCCACTCATAAAACGTACAAGCTACAGAATACGCTCATCACAGATACAACAGAGTTACAGTTGACAGATTGGCTTTATTAAATGGAGAATCTTTGCTGTTTCTTTTTTTCTTAAACTTTCTGTTGGTGATTATTTTATAGATCTGCCTGTTTAGTAGCTGGATATCTTGATGATAAAATATTAACTCAAACATAAACACCTTTCAAACCAGGCATTTACAATTTGACCAAATCAAAGGCAGAAAAATGTCAGAACTTTGGTAACATTTAATCAACATTTTGGTCAAACAGAGACCTAAAAGTTAAATGAGAGGAACAAAATGCAAACACAGAGGTTCATTTAAAATGAATCAACCAAAGGGATGAAAATGGTGAACTGGAAACAACTGAAACACTACATGAAAATAGACCATTAGTGCAGGTTAAAATGTCAAGTAACATTAGTTAAAAAGGTTCGTTTTTTCATTTTATATGTAATGCAAAGGGGACAATAAGGCAATAAGTAGATGATCGAAAGATGATGATGACACATCAGATAAATGTAAAGATACATAATCATCTTTATTGTTCAAGTACACTAACAAAAAGCAAGTAATTTCTTTAATACTGTTTTTGTCTCTTGAAGGTAGGAAGGTAGTTGACATAAAATAGAATAAAATAAATTATAAAGAATGTGTACACGCGGAACCCTTAAGATAAGAAGATTTAAAAAATATTTGCTATAATATAGGACAGATAAAAAAGGGAGGAGATTAAAACATGAAAAGTTGGCAAAAAGAGGAGGGGAGTAAGAACAGCAGAGATTAAACTATTTTAATTAGTAACTGTACACTAAATATAAAGATAAAATAGAATTTAAAAACTAACAAAACAGATAAACAAGTATGTAATCAATAACATAACATCATAACAAAGGAAGTATATAAAAGTGAAAAGTAAAATGCTCAGCTTTGCAACGCGGTCAGCTTTTAGAAGATACAAATGCAGGGCTGCCCCTGGGGCATACACAGCTGTAAGCCACAAGCTGATATGTTAAGTATATAAAGAAATGTGTTGCTACACCCTTCCTTCCTTAGTGTGTTAATCTTAGTAGCTGTCAGAGAGCTGCAGCATGCAATGAGAGAATAAGTGAGTTCAATGGAAAACAAGTTCAACATCAAGTTTAAACTAGTTTTTTTCTAAAATTTGTTTGCATTAATTCCTTTAAAGAGGACATATCATGCTTGTTTCTCCTTTTCACTATACCAGACTAGGATGCCTGTAAAGCATTTCTGCCCTCAGTACAAGTCATTTAGTTCCTTCATTGCCCCACAATAGCGTTCTCAAAATCCTCATTTTCAGCCATTATGAAGCCCTCGTTGAAACACTCGGATCTGAGGATGACCTAAAGTTACCTCGCAACGTCACAGCCCTTTGTGGTCTGATCGGTCAATTCTATCGGGGGTTGAGCCAGCCTGTCCTTCTTCTTCTACTGTATTTTCCGGCAGGCTCAAAGCAGCGACCGCGTATTGAGTTCCCCTACAGGCCAGAGCTGGTTATGAGTGAATGTGAGCTAGGGATCTATATACTGCTGCTGGTGGATGTGTTCCTTGGTGACGGTTTTGTGGCTAACGGACATCACAGAGGAGGAAGTGTTTCATCGGATTACTCCAATAAAAGAAAGGTACCTCGTGATGTCACGACGTTTGAAATCTCGTGGACATCTCGCAATGACCTATTTTCAGAGGCATCAAATCTCGTTCTAGGATAACAGAAAAAAATACAATATCTCATTTTTTGAAAATTAAGGGGGTGTAAGGTCTTGTTTTCAAATTTATTATATTATATGTAAGTATTAAATCATGCATCAGCATGATATGTCTCCTTTAAGCAACATTTCACCACCTTGTTAGTATGAACATAAATCAGATATCCCACTTATATTGGTTTGTCTTGATTTACATGTGGACATAAAGAGCTAATCTTGCCACAGTTAAGACTAACATGTTTCTGTGCATGACAAAACAGTCGGATCTGTGCTGTACTTTATTAAGTGACAAATAATTCTTGACTAAAAGGATATTTATGCTTCACTATGTAGTGGCTTATGTTATGTGTTTTTACACTGCTGCAGTAGCACTCATATACTACATTGTCTAGCTGGTCCTTAATGAATGTGATAACCTACCTGTCACCTACCAGATATGCTATAGAAAGGTTCTGCCCATTCCCAAACTCTTTGTATGGGCTGTTGCCCAAATGGATGAGTGAAATACTCAATAATCCGTCCTGCGTGTCAGGATACCTGCTAACATCATCCGTCCATCCATTTTCTCTACTGCTTAACCCTTTAGGGGTCTGCTAGTATCAGTGCCTTCCTAATATAAGTTGTAACCTAAGAATACAGACAGTTATTCCAAATAAGTGCAGAGTTTGTTGATTTATTTTTAGAGCAATTAATATTAGAACTATGAATTTTGTTGCTGTTAAGCCAGACCTCTTATCTCCAAAATACGTATTTTCAGGAATGAAAAAAACAAACAAAAATGTTATCGCTCAATCAATCCATATTGCGTTATTTTAGTTGTTTTAACTAGTTTACAACAACAACAACAAAAAAAGAAATCATTGCCCGACAGAGACAATTTGTAATGCAAGTATGTTGGGCTCAAAGTCAGAATTAATTAATTAAATTAATTTGGACTGATTAAAATATTGTTACATCTATAACGGCTTAAGCACATGATATTTCCAAAGTTTACTGTGCACCAAAAACAAATCAGTCATTCCTTTGCCATCAGATTTGCTCAAATTCATGGCTAGTTTTGGATCTTAATCTGACTTTAAGACAGCAGTGCAAGGGTGTATTAATGTGGACAAGTGTGGCAGTTTTGCAGATTTTCACAAAAATAAATTTTCCTGCAATAAATACTGACTAATAAGATGTTATTTTGAGAGCTTATTTTGCAGTGACAATATATTCACATCCTTAAAGACAGCCCTGCCTGTATTTGTGTCTCTGCTTCAAATCCCTCCACTCATCTACATAGACAAAGCCCTGCACCTCCATTCCCCTGTGTCAACGATCATCCTCCACACACACATATCTAAATCCCTCAAACACATGCTGCAGGGTTTTCGGGAACAGAGACAGCTGCCAGTCACAGCTCCCATTGGTTATTTCAGCTCAATAACAGAGGGGCCGGACAGGGAGGAGGGGGAGGTGTGTGCTTGTATGTGAGAGTATCAGGGTGTCTGTTTACAAAACAGCCACATGCCTGCACCTCTCCTGTCATGTAGGTGATCCCTGTCCCTCTCTGCTTCACTTTCACCCCCTGTCATCCTCCTCCACCATCAGACTCTGTTTCTGATTGTTGGATTCACAGCTGGAACTGAGAGATTAGTCAAAATAGTCAGCTCTGAGGACAAAAGATGGAGGTAAGGTTGATTATTTTTACTCTCTGCTGGTGTGTGATCTTTTTTTATTGCTTTTTACCAGCTGATATTGTGTTAAATTTGTCAGTCAGTATTATGAAAGCTCTAGGAAGTTTGAAGTTTAATGTACATACTTGGCAGAGTCAGCATGAAAAGTTGACACCTGACAGCAAAAAAGATTCAAAATGGGAGAGTAAAGATGGTAGAAGAGTGTGAAGAGGTGGTCTGAGGCTTGTGTCTTTTGAAAGTTGTAGCACAGGGAGGCGGTGAACATTTTCTCTGATGCTGTCCAATGCCATGAGTTTAACAGTAGTACTGCCTCCATTTTAGTTGTATTAAAAATGCTCCAAAGCTTAAAAAACTGCAGATGTTTAGCATCTGATTCATACTTGAATACTGATGGCTTAGGAATTCTTTTAGTGATCCAATAAGATGCAAAATAAATAATTAAACAGTGAGACCGTAGTGCACAAACATTTTCTTACAGTAAAGACCACGTGTTTATTGCATTGTGGCAATTTTTGTCATTCAGAAGCAGATATTGGCTACATGGACCTTCTGAATATGTGGCATTAGATTTGTTCTAATAATCATTTGCAGGTTCTAGTATTGTGTCAGCCCTGCTGTACACTGAGGTTATTTTGGCACAGGAGGTTTAGCCGGGGGGAACAGTGTGAAACTCTAGCTGCTTGTTTTGTGTTTCTTCATGTTCACACAGACTACAGTGACAGTATGACATCTGCCAGATAGAAACGAGAATGTCTCTGTGTTTTTCTTACAGGTTAACTCTGATATAATAAAAAAATATAATTTTATTAATTTTATTTTTATTAAAATGTCAAAATCTGCATTAAAATGTATTTGTTGAAGAGTTGTAGCCCTCTGAGGTTTGTAACTAAGATATGATACTGCAGAAATTCATTAAATTAATGCCACATGTTTGGAAGAATTACAGCCGTTCACATATGTTTTTAACTGAAATGTAATGATTTGTTTTTTGTTAGTATTAGTGTTACATTTTAGAAGACAGCTGCTGGGTGAAGGAATCCTTGAGGTTTCATAATAACTGTATTATTCAGTGAATTAAGCCGGTGGTTCTATATGAAGACATTTTGTCTGTCTTTCATTTAGGACTTTTTTGTAAAGATGTTAACGTGCATGACATCTGTTAATTGCCATATGCTTTGCTGCATAAAAATGATTAAAAAAAATTGATTTGGATTCAAAATAGGCCTCTGATTTAAAAACTGTTTTGAATCCTGTTGTATGTCTTACTGTACGATTTTATATCTGAATTTTAGAGGTGAACTTCACATATAATAAGTGTAATAAGAGACTGACAAGACTTAAGACAAAACAGTTGCTAAGATGTGTGTTATTTCAGTGTTTTATTCACGTCGTCTCAGTTATTTCAGCTTGTTTTATTGTGCTGACAGAAGCGTGGACAGAGCTACGCTGAAAGGCTCAAATGAAACTTCAGTCATTTATTGTTCACAGTTAGCTGAATAGAGTGTGAAGAGGAATGATGTAGGTCAGCAGACTGTGTTTAGGAGCCACAGTCGGACAAATAGTTCTGGAGTTGGCTCAGTCTTGTTGAGTTATAGATTTTTTTAATGGATTTTCTACAATTTACAACTGATGACTGAATACCGAAGGGAGCTATAGATTATACACATGTGGGGGTCTGCTTTGACCCGCCGCTCTGAGCTCTTGTGTCAGTGCAGCAGGGGTCACTCTCTGTCCCCCTGTGTAAGCCTCAGGCTAACAAGTCATGCAGAATAAAACATATGAGCACAGGGGAAATCAAAAACCTCCTCAAATGTATCTGTTTCATAACTGTTCCTAACTGCCTGCTAAAAATCTTTGTTAGTCATTGATTGTAGTCACTCAGTGTGGTCTGTGTGAGGGTGAAGAGAGGTCATTGCATAAAAAAGATTATTAATGATCACATTGATCAATGGCTTGCTAATGTGAGGGTCAGAAGGGGAGAGGAAGGGTGGGTTAGATTTTGGGGAAAGAAAAAAACTGATTATAAACTGATTATAGAAAAAAAGCGGGAGGTTTTATGAATGGGCTGAAGACAGGGGTGGAGCCAAGATGAGAAAATGAATGAATTACTTCTGCTGAGCTTCTTTTTGTCTTTAGTAGACACTCATGTGACGGATATTTCTGTAAGTCAATGGCAGTAGAGTGCTGGTTCTCAAATGGTGTGGGGCAGGACACTGGAGTTCCCTGAGGCAGGTCAAGGTGTTCCCTGAATATTTCTACAACCCTGAGATATTAGCAGAAATGGACAAATAGAATAAAATAAACCTTTATTCATCCCACATGGGGAAAATTTACAGTGTGATAGCAGCAAAGGCGACTGCAATGATAAATTAAAAAATAAAAAAACAGTTTGTGCATTGTTATAAATATTAAGAAGAGAAATATAAAGAGAAATACAAAACTAAAAATTACTCTATAGGAATTATTTACACATTCACAAAGTAATTGCACAAGGGAATCTGGCAAGTTGTTGGGAAAAACTGCAGTTTCATGGTGAGTTAATGTATATGGTCTACTGGGAGTAGTGCTGGTTGTAGAGTCTAATAGCAGTAGGCAGGAAGGACCTGCGGTAACGCTCCTTCACACACTTTGGGTGATGCAATCTGTCCCTGAAGGAGCTGCACTGAGCTGTCAGAGTGTCCTGCAGGGGGTAGGAGTCCCTCTCCAGAATGGATGCTAACTTCTCCACTTTAAACTTTAAAAACAACTAATTTTGTTTTTTTTTCGTTTAACTTTATATGAATCATAAAGTCCCATTGAGATTAAGAACCTATTTTTCAAGAGAGACCTGGCCAAGGTAGCAGGCAAAAGGTAGCAGTACAAAATTACAATAACGCATTCAAAGTTATACAGCACAGCACCTCGAAACATTTTCAATCAGGCTTTCAAATGTTAAGTCACTTTTTCAAGAAACAACTCACGATGAAAGACTGGGAAGGAGACATGTTTTAAAAATGTCAACAGCAGGATGATTGGCCAGACAGGCCTTGGCTTAGTGTCCAATCAGCTGATGAGGAGGCCAGGGTGATGACATGAATAAGAGGTGACTGACTGAATATACAGGTCTTCCTGCTTGAGCTTTTTTTCATGAAGAAAAAAGGAGAATAAACGAGCAAACTTTTGGGAGAAAAGCAATGTATCATTGTAAAGTGTCCACTAGGGATGGGACGATACACTTAAACTCACGATACGCTGCACCTTAATATGCCCGGGTCACGATACGATACGTCAGGATACAATATGAAAAAAGTAAAAAAGTAAAAATATTACTGTGTAATTACAACTTGTTTGTTTTTGTTTGGGTTGCACACAGGAAAACACAAGGCCGAACAGGCCAAACACAAACAATAACACTCTCTCTAACCCTAGAGAGGTTAAAGAGTGTATGCTAACGAGCCGTAGGCTCGTTTTTGCCGTCTTTGTCTTTTTGAATGAGAAAGCCAAAATACTGCCAGACAGATGACTTGTATCCTGGCGGTGCATCCTCAATTTCAACCTCATTCGACTCCATCATTCGGCTTTTTGGAGGCAAGGTAGTTGGTGCTAATGTTTGTTGTCGTCACTTCTAGTCACATGCGCTATTACCGGACGTGATGTCTTTATTTCGCGATCCATTTTTTTCAAACTCGATGCATTTCGTCACGTACTGTGTCACGATATATTGCCAAATGATATTTCATCCCATCCCTAGTGTCCACCTGTTTAGACCTGGGGTTGGCAACTGGTGGCCACAGTCCACATGCAGCTCCTCTACCCACTAAATGTGGCCTACAGGTTTGATTAAAATACCAAGAAATGAACAAATGTTGAAGAAAGTGTCAAAATCTTCCTTTAAACATAAAAATAGCAATGTCTAAGATAAATACAACTGTAACTGTATCTGTTAACTCAAGATAAGAGAAATGAAAGTGAAATATTCTAGTAAATGCTCTGGAAATTGCATTGAACTTTTGCTTAGCTTGATAGGATGAGTTTAACTAGTTCACTGTTGAATGTAATCCTGTTTATGTGTTGTGCATTAATGATCAGTGGACAACTCTTCACTGTATCCCTGAACAATATTCACTATCAGAAATAGTTATTTACATTAAGTAATGAGATTAAATTTACATTAAATCTACCTCGGGGCACCATCCATATAGGGAAATGACAGTCAAGTTTTTGACGTAGTCTCATAACGGTTACCAACTATCAGTTTGGAACCATGATTTATAATTAATTTAAGTTTGGAGTTTTGCAAAGAAGAGGTTGGCAAGATTCACTCTTATGCAACATTAACAGACCAGCAACTGACTATGTGTTCAAAATTATTTATTGACAAGCCAAGCATGAAAACATACAGTAGAATATCTAACCTAAAAAAAGTCCAATGTACAAGTGTGTACTGAGTGTGTGTGTGTAACAAAGGCAAGATGGCTGCCTCTAAAGTGTGTCAACATTGTATGGCTCAAAGGCATTTACAACCAGGACCACACGGGGAGTGGTGGAGGTAATAGTCTCTTTGTTTAAGGTTGATGCCTCTACATGAAGTTTCTAGGTTAAAATAAACAGCAGTTAGCCATAGCTTAGCGCTTAAGAAACACATTTAATAAATCAATGCAGTGATTGTAGTCCTGTCCTTAGCCATGCTATGTTAAACTATATAAGACCCAGTTACGTTACCAAGTCCATGGAAGGAAAAGGCGTCCTTCCTCTTGTTTCGCTGCAAGGTTTTTTCAAAGAAACTCTCAGAACTTCAGGTTTGGTGGTTTCCCCCGGGTTCCAGCTGGTCTGGCCGTTCATCTGAAGACCACTGGTTGTCCCTTGAGTTAGCAGCTTGATGCTAACTCTGTTGTGTTGTTTCTTGTTGTTTTGACTGGGAACTCCTGTTCCTTAAGCAGACTCTCATGTCACTTATGTGGTGCTACAGTCTGCATTAAGCAGGACTGAGGAAGAAGTCTTGAGGTTGTACTCCTGAGAAGAGACTGGAGAAAGAAAGACTGGCGTAGAAAGAGCTGAGAGAGGAGCTGTGCCCCCTTCTTTGCATGGCTCAGACTTTGCCCCTTTCAGACTGTCCAAAAAAAACAGTTTGAACCCGGTAACAATTGGCTCCTTTTGGCAGTTTGAAAGGGTCTAATTGACATTTCGAACTGGGTTGACTGACCTGCAAGCAACACAGGTTTTTATCGGCTTGCCTCCAATCAGCTTCAGTGGGAATATCACACCCGGGTCAGCCCACTAATTTTGGGATGACTTTGGCATAACATGCCCACACCATAACTTTGCGCATGTCCCCTCCATCTGTAACTTACGTGACTCATTGCCATCTCAGCAACAAATTACATCCGCCCTTGTATCATTTGTGCTCGAATGTCGTTCAGTCTGCGCCAAGTCCCTTAAAGAGGGACAAAAGTACAAAGTACACAAACAGCTGACCAACGTGTCCACTACTTACAGGCTCCCATACTTTGTCTACATGACCATGTTTCATCGCACTGATGATGTCATTAACATGATACATTTTACACATCTGGAACCTCAACAGCCATTTAGCAAAGCCTATACAACAATATGTCATGTATCATCATTTAACTTTTAACTTCTCAGAACCCAACGGGTGTCATCTCCAAGACTGTGTGTTCTTCTCTCAACAGAAATGTGTCTTTTATTTACACATCCTCCATGTTTTTAGTATCTTTTCTTTGACTGACTCCTATAATACGTGTCTGAAATTGGTTCAAAACTGAAGTATGTCTTTCATTTATGTGCCAATGGCCCCCCAAAGAAAAATTCCCTCACTCGAGCCATATGAGAGATCATTAGACATCTGTGCCCCCTCTTTCCTCAGAATTAAGACTGAATCAACCAAAATGACCTTAACGACTGTTCCCCCATCTAAAACTTGTCCAGTCTTATTAAACCGACCCTCTCTCTGTCTTGTTCCTCTCATCCACAGGTGATGCAGGTGGTGAGGGAGCAGATCACCAGGACGTTGTCCAGTAAGCCAACCTCCTTGGAACTCTTCAAAAACAAAGTTAATGCTCTAAACTACAGCGAGATCCTCAAACTGAGGCAGACTGAGCGGCTGCACCAAGAAGAGACTCTGGCTCCTCCTGTAGTGTGAGTGATTCTGATGTCTACAAGTTTCAAATGCAGAAATGTGCTTTGGCACCTTTTCTACTTTATTTATTTTCTGCAACAGAGCCAAATATCTCTTCTCTTACAATGGAAGGTCTATATTTCCGCCTACACTTAGCTAAAATCAGCCTTGCAGTGCAGCTGCTCATTGGCTCAGTCTATCAGCTATACTCCGAGGTAACAGTGCCTGCCTACTCCATCATCTTATTGGCTCATAATGACTGTGACTGACATAAAAATTGTCCAGTCAACTTTCATAACTGATTTTGAAAGGCTATTCCCTCCCTAAACACTTTCTATGGGTGGTTGCCAAGATGGACAAGTGAAATTCAACCTCTATGGTAAATACTGAGCTGTCTGTCAATGTCAGGGTAAGTTTACATGGCCTTTAGATGTATACGTTGTATGTTATGTTGTTTTGTTTATACAGACCCTTTTGTTAGCTTCATGATTATTTTGGTAGAGTTAAGTGGTTGAAGTTCATGCCATTTAAATGTTTCTGTACATTAAAGTAAAAAGAAACCATCATACAAGGGCTGAACAAGCGTTTAAGATCGCAGTGGCCATATGAATATCAGTAGCAGTTGCATCACAGTATATCTAATGTCAATTTTGTGACTAAAAGCTGCATTTTTTGATTGGATATCTACAGTAATGGTTCATCTGATATCCCCATTGGTGAGCTGACTCAATAAATTGAACATGACAAATGAGGGCTTTGTCTGTTTCCAAAACATAAAATGTTCGAGCAACAGATAAAGGAACATAACAGTTGAGAGAGTGACTATGTTTAATGGAGACATTTAGCTGATTGTCTTTATTTAAGTATCCAATTTTCTTTCAAATGTTGCAGATATTCATTACATGTGTCTGTATTGAATGTCTTAACAAAAAGACATTTGTTAACACACTTTCTGTCCTCAAAAACAGCCTTAACTGTGAAAAACTCAGCTTCTTGGAAGAGCAAAATCGAGATCTTCTGAGTTAAAAACATGGGGCTACTCATTATGGATAGACCTAAATGGAAATGGATAACCATGTAAATAATGATAACTAAAGCAGCTGTAATACACTGGTGTATTTGTGAGTTTGCCAAGCAACATGTGGCCATACTCTCTCTGTTTTGGAGATTCACTTTAAATTGTTGCTTTTTAGGTGGCTCAGCATTAATCTGGTAGTCTAAGGCTCCTCAAAATAATCAAAATATAGATACATAGCAGGAGAAAAACTGTTACAGTGTCATATTTCCGAGTATATTTCAGCCCTAGCACACACACACACACACACACACAGTTTGAGCACACACTTTGATCACACAGCCTGACCTCAGCTGCAGTATTGATGGCTTTACTTTACTTTTACTTTCCACCCCTATGGAACCAGACAGCTGAACTTCTATTAGACTCCTGTTTGTCACTAAACACTGACTGTTACTCTGCACTTTATTGTCACTTTGGGTTATATAAGGTTAAACAATTTTTTTAAGACAAGTGCTCTGGCAGTAAAGAGTAGCAGCACTTGAAAAAGTGTCAGACATACAGCACACAATAGTTAGATCCACAGGTCATCATGTTCAAGTCACACGGCAAATTGTCCCTGGTCAGAACGTCTACATCAGGACTATTCAGTTAGAAATTCAGTCGGGCCAGATTTTCAGACTTAGGACATGAGCTGGGCCGGACGTTTTTGGCAGACAGTGAGCAAATGTAACCACATAAAAGAAACACAAATAGATAACAAAAACACTGGATGTTGATGAAGTTATTTCTAAATCCAAAAGAGCATAAACTCAATAAAGAGCAGTACTTAAACTAAACCTCTGCTGAAATACTGTTTCTTTAAATGTAACACTTTAAGCAGATAACTTCAACACGCTTTGACAGGTAAATACAAGCACATATTAAGGTGTGTATGAACATTAAAGAAAGTGCAGATTCAAAACACAATTTTTTGGTCACATTTGAAAGTGCATTAAAGTAACTTGCTTAACAGCAGCCTTTCAGAAAGTGTTGCATTCAGTGTCTGCAATAATGTTAAAATTTTTGTAAGACCTTGACCATGTTTGTAAAAGTTTTTCCTGTTTTCTCACCGGACCTAAGTCTCAATCGCTTTGATTTCGGGCCACTTGAGGGTTACATTTAGACCACATGTGGCCCTCGGGCCGCTAATTGAAGAGGGTTGGTCTACATCCTCATGCACTAAGGCAGGAATGGGCAACTTTGACAACCACATGTCAACCTCTCCTGGGATCCTACACAAAAATATTTGATACATACATACATTTTATTTGTTTTAATTATAATATCAAGATACAATTGGTTTATGCACTTATCTTTGTACAAAGATCTTTGACAAGTATCACAGTTTAGTTGAAATACTCTCTGATGGCCCTGGGAGGTGCCAAGACCCTTGGCTGGGAACCGGGGACCTAGGGGACCACATAAAGTCTATTTTGACATTTAAAGAGACAAATTTGCACAAATTGTACGGCATCCTAAAAGGGAAGAAAAGATGTTGACACCAGAATGGAGAACAAAAAAGCTCTTAGAGAAATTATTTTACTAATGTTGATATATTTTAGGTCAAACACAATAACTATGACTGTGACACAGAATTACATTTACTTCAAGCTTCCTTTAAACAATCAATGTTTATCACTTTTTAAGGTGCACATATTTTACTGTACCAAATTTACCTGATATCATATTTACCAACACTTTATAATAGTTCGAATGCTACAATGAAATAGATTTAGAAAAAACGATAAAAAGTAAGTTCTTTAACTACATATCTTAATTTGTGCATGGTGAAACATGGATTTCTCAGGTTGAAACTCATTTGACAGATTCTTTCACGTTTTCATGTCAACAACTTGTTGATTTTTGGCATCCCTGCCTTAAATCCTCCTCCTCCTTTGTGTTCAGTCAACTTTTACACAGACACAAAGACACAGATTCTACTAGAGCCAAACTATTTGCAAGTTCTGTTTTTCTTTGCAGTTTAGACATCACAAGTTTATTTCCTTTACATAAGACTAACTCTTGAAAATCTTCAGCATTGAAAGAGTCAATTCATAACAGAGAGCCTGAGATCTGTCAGCAGCATGTTAACATTATTATGAACATTGAAAAAATAAAGTTTGGAAAGTGTTTCCATCAAGAACAAACCTTTTCAGTGTACGTTTGTTTTTTTTTTTAGTGAACTTAAAGAGCGCCTGAAGCCGGAGTTGCTTGAGTTGATTCGTCAGCAGAGACTCAACAGGCTGTGTCAGGGAACCATGTTCAGGAAACTCAGCAGCAGACGACGACAAGGTGAGACAACACACATTCTACACAATCACAATGAATAACTTAACAATACAATCATAGAATCCTCCAACAGTGATGGTCTGGCATTAAGGCTGGGGAGTTAATCGAAAACTAATCGAAATCGACATTTAGGGCGTTTTCACACCAACCACATTTAGTGCGCACCAAAGAAGTTTTGGCCCAGGGTTTGGTACGTTAGTGTCAATGTGAATGCAACCACCGCACTTTGGTGCGCACCAAATCAGCCGGTCCGAGACCTCCATGAAGGGGTGGTCTCGATCCGCTCCATCTCCCGACATTTGGTGCGGTTTCACTGGTGTGAAACAAAGTGGTCCGAACCGATCTACTTTTGATGCATTACTTCCTGTTAATCCCGCGGTTGAATCTTTTACTTACTCAATTTGTCGATTTGTTTATTCTGGTTGAGGATTATGATGATTTACGAGGGTCCAGAAGGTCGCTGATGCCGTCTTGAACACTATACAAAAAAAACAATTGGAGGAAAATGTAGAAGAGAGCGAAACATAAACATTGGTTGTCTGGTGTAGGAAATGGTTACCATGGTGGCCTCTTCACTGTTTTCCTCCGTAGCAGGTTTGGTAACCAGTTACGTGCATATCGCCCCCTGCTGTTTCAAACTGAGTAAATACACAAGTGGGTCCGGGCATGGTTCAATGTTGCCAGTGTGAATGCAAGCCAGCGGGGGAGGGGGCGAACCCATGGCGAACCGCGCCGCAGCACAGTTCGAAACAAGTGGACCTAATGTGAAAACGCCCTTAGACCCTATAATCGAAGTGATTTTACTCATGACGATTATTTTGATTATTTTCCCTGAGTAAGTCACTTGACCGCACCCCCTCCACATAGTCTATTATATCACCACCAACATGTAGGAGAAAAGCGCCAATCTATTAGAGGACCTAGTAGCCAAGAAAAATACCGTCTCCATTGTTTTGGATTCTGTGCAGAGGACATCAAGCAGAAAGAAGTTAAGTATAAATAGTGGAAGACCATGTTGATGACCTTTGGTATCGCCACTGATTTGTTCAAGCATGGCATAAAATAATCGTTCATTAAACGTAATCGAGGTAAGGGCTTCAATTAATCATGATATTGAGATTAGGTAATATCGTCAGCCCTATCTGTCATTATCTGAAAGAGATAATTTAGCAGAAACTGAGCTGGATGTGCAAAACTTCTGGGCTGAGCTTGGCTTGTCCTAGCTGTGTAATTTTTTTAAACATAAATGACATCATTAAAATACTTTTAAAAAGGTAAATGATATGATTCATAATTACAAATGTATTGAAAAAATGATGAGTCATCGAGGTTAAATACATTTATTAAAAATGAAGGTAAATAAAAATGTATCAATTTTAATAAGGTTAAAGAAACCTTTCTGATTACTCCTCTAGTATTTACTAAGTTTGAAATGAAAGAAATGCTCCGATCCCAGATGTTCAACCAATCACAATGTGCTCCATCATTACTAAAGCATCCTTTTTATTTCAAAGCAATGTTGCAGTTTTTAAAGGTAAATACTAAGAAGAGCAAGAAGCAGTGTCTTCATCAACTCTAAACCTCTGACTCATCACTGTGAGTTGTACACTTGTGTTGGATGGCCCGCTTTGGTGATCCGTAGGGCAACAAACTGGTTCACTTTCATTTATAAGGCAGTTCTTGGTCTGCTTCCCCCCTATTTATGTGTTTTTATCATGCAAAGAACTACCAGACAGTATTCCTTGCGTTCACAGGACCTGATCATGCTCTCTGTCCCAAACGCACGGACTGAAATTGAGAAAAGGGCTTTTGGGTACTCTGCACCATCAGACTGGAATGTTTTGGGGAATGACTTAAAGCTTAAGGAGCTGGTGTCCTTAAATGTTTTTAAATCCAAAATGAAAGACATGGAGGCAGATTCTATCCAATGCTGATGTCTTTAGATTGGCTGTCACTGACATTCACACATGCTGCACACTGACAGTCACAGTGACGACGGCAGTAGCTCTCTCTAATTTACACAAACTCACATTCAGACATGCATGTTGACATGTTATAACAGCTCATGTGTAAATCTCCCCACAAACTAAAACATTGAAGTACATTTTCTCATGCGTGTTTTTCATCATTTTGAGAATACCGTGGTGGAGGGAGATGAGGCCTTACTTTAGTGCAAATGAAGATGTGTAACTATGTTCAGGGGCTTACTAATATGATTGTTTTCCCCAGATAAATTATGGTACTGCCGCTTGTCACCGAATCACAAAGTTCTTCACTACGGAGACGTTGAGGATGACGCAGAAAATCCACCTATTGAATCCCTACAGGAGAAGAGTGAGGGTTTTTTTTTTGTAATTTGCTTGCAAACTTTGTGGATTTTAAATCTTTTAATAGCAGCTTCAGGTTCTGATTTATCCAAGTTTGGCGACTGTGACTTTGTCTCATTTGTGTTCTCTGCTTTCTGCTTTTTCAGTTCCTGTAGCTGATATAAAAGGCCTTCTAATAGGAAAAGACTGTCCTCACATGAAGGAGAATAAAGGCAAACAGAACAAGGTGACAGCATTTCGTTTCATTTATGAGTCTGCTTTGACTAAATGCAACAAATTTCATTCAGCTGTATGTAGGGCTCCACAATATAAGGAAGGGATGCACAATATTATTGGATCAATATCAGTTTTGGCAGATATTTGCCACGTCGTGTTCCCAAGGCTACAGTTTGCACAGGATTATCAAAACCTGGCCCCATAAGAGGGCATATTTAATAGACTGTTATTATAGATCAGTCCAGAAATATTTTCTTTGTCATCCTTCTATATCTTTTTGTTCTTTTGACAATTATATTTTAATCCAAAAATGTTGGCACTTGTGCAGTTTGGTCATTGTGTAGGAGTTTTCCTTTGAATGTTTGAATAATATTCCCTGGGTTATGAAATAGATGGAATTGAAATGTTAATATTAAGTAGTATTGATGGTTACAAGTCAAGCACAGCTCTTAAATGTGTTTTTTTTTAATGGTGGCTAAAATGTAACATTTTGTTTTCCTCATTGTGCCGTAGGAGATGCTGGACATGGCCTTTAGCATCACGTATGATGTGGAAGAATACAACCTGAACTTTATCGCCCCATCCAGAACAGATGTGAGTCGGTCCTTAAGCTTGTTATTTTTTTTGTCCTGAAATTTGTTTTCTGTGTGTGTGTGTGCTAACACTGCTTTTACCCTCCTCCCTGTTAGTTCTACCTGTGGACAGATGGACTGAGCGTCCTACTCGGCAGGGAGATGAGCAGTGAATCGATGGGCACCGAACTGGAGATCCTCCTCTCCATGGAGATTAAGCTCCGCCTCCTGGACCTGGAGAACGTTCCTATCCCAGACAGGGCTCCCGTCATCCCTAAACCTCCGAGCAATTACAACTTCTGCTACGACTTCAGCCAGACGGAGCAGTAGAGGCAGTGTGAATGTGTAAATATGTGTGTTTGTGAGGGTGTGTGGTGATCTGACATGTGCTTTTGTGCACTTATAACCCAGATTTATAACTCTGACATTAATTCTTCTTCTGCAGCCACATTTAAAACTTCCAAGTGAACCATGAACACAAGCCAATACGTAGAAAGTGAAAGCTGAAGTTGTGGAATGGTACCAAATGGCCCCGACTGCACTAATGCTGCACATTTTCACTCTTTTACAAATTCTTTCAGTTGTCTGTTTGTAGCCTGACCCTCAACATTCAGGAGGCTTCCACACCTCTGTGAAAAACAGGGTGCATCTTTTCAACTCAGCCACTTACACATGTAATGGTACTGCAGTTTTGTTTTATAATCATTTTATATTTCTAAATATATCTAAATCTTTATGTTTTATTGGATTTTCTATTTGCATTTTCTTTTCCTTGCCTGTTGTTTCACTAAGTATTGACTTGAACCCACTCTGCAAAAACTCAGCTTTCTTTGCCTGATTTTTAATCAGAAACACTTTGCTGTTCATTTCTATGAGCCACATTCACCTGAGAAGTCCAGATTGAAATCCTTTTTGAGAATCATAAAAAAGAGGAAGTACTCAAAAAGCGCAAACCTCCTCTAAAGTAGCTCACACATTGCTGTTACATCAACAAGCACTGGTTCCATGATAAATTTACCATCATAATATCATTCCTTGACCATGAAACCTGAACTTAGCACTCAGACTCATGTTGATATCATTATGAGTTTGCCAGTTATGGAGCAAAAACTGTCGGCCACTAATGGCAGTTATCTGGATCACCACCAAAATCTGATCATTTTTAAGTTGGGCTATCACCAACATTTCCTGAAAGTTTCAGGAAAATCAGTCCTGAAGTTTTTGCGTTATCTTGCTAACAAACAAACTAATGAAGGCAAAAACAAAACATCCTTGGCTGAGGTAAAAACATGGCCAGCCTTGTTAACAGTAGGTGAAAATATCTATTAAATAATCAGGATAGCCACATTTCTAATGTGTTGTTTAAAGTAAGTTAATGAATTGTCTTGCTCCAAATTCCTTTGCCTGTGATAACACATTTAGACTTTGTTGTGTTATGTCCTAAAGTCAGTGGTTCATCTGGGCCCTTTAGGTAAATGTGGCTTCAAATAAGTGTCGGTGGACTTATTTAAACAGAAATGAGATGCAGCTGCAGTTTGAGTTTTGCAGTGCTGTGCGTCCACTTTATGTGGCACACAAAACACATTTCTACTTTTTTAAAGATAATCATCTGGTTTTATTGTGGCACAGTTTTTTGCTTGCATGAATTTCAACAATACTCACACTGGTACAGATACCCTATGAGCTGTGTGAAAAAACTACACAACAGTACGACTTCCTGTGGTGATGCAGATCCACATCAGGTACCAAAGTGAGATTTAAACAAAATATAATGAGGGAACTCTGCATGCTGTTACACATTAAATCACATAAGATGACCACATGTTAAAAGTAATTTAAGCTAGAAAGTTACCAGTGGGTCATATTGTTATTGATATTGCACGGCACCCTGGTGAGTGAGCTATTTGGGTTGTCTGCCCAGGCTGCGCTTTTTATATGTAGTCATAGTCAAACGTAAGGAGCCCTTATTTTGCTTTTTTAATTTAAATGTTGCTCTCCACATGATAGAGCACCACTATGAACAAATGTCTGCAGCATCAGGACTTCTCCCCTCCCCATTTTCTATGCACAGCTTTCCCAAACAGACTTGCAAGTGTGATGTCATACCATTGTTTGGTACTCAGTTTATGTCATTTGGCTCGTAGTAGTGTATTTCACTAGTCCACTTGGGCAACACCCCCCAAAAAAGTCTTCATACCCAGCAGGTGATTGGATGGTTCTTCTTTTTGCATCTGATGTTGCTTACCTTTGAGTTTTAAAGCATTGTTGCTAACAAAATGCTCCCAAGGATTCCAAAATATGCCTTGGACCCAGCACAGTCATTTCAGATTTTTTTTTATTTATTGGACAGTAAGATATTCTTCATAGCCACAGCAATGGGCACCAACTTGATCAGGTCTACTGATTTCATGGAAACCCTCAAACATAGGTTATAAGATAGTGTCATACAGTAGAAATATTGCAGCTGTTTCTAAGTTGAACCACTATTTTTTGTTCTGTAATAGGTCTTTACTCTTTGACTGTAGCCTTAAAATTTGTGAAAGTTTGGTTTATCATGCAAAACAAAACAGGCAAGTTTTATAAATCTTTGCCACAGAACTTATCTGCGATTATCCAAGAGCACACATAAAATTCTATAGGCTTACTTCCAGGTTTGCCGACAAAACATGCCATCTGTGCACCACTCTGTAGATTTTGAAATGATAAATCAGTGATGCAAAATATCTGTCATAAACACAGTCCTTCAATATTGCACTTTTCTTTATTTGTGTAACATATTTCACCTGAAGAAACTTTTAGAAACATCAAAATAATGATAAGAAACAACCCACTGTATGCATGGAATTAGGTAGATGGGTTCTGATGAAGAATTCTCGGCGTCTAACAGGAGGGCTTTTCTTACCACAGTGACTCCTGCTGAGTGTTTCAAAGTTCTGAACAGTACTGGATTCATGTTCTTTATTCATAAAGTAATATTAAAAGAATAAAGAAAATCTGATTTAACACATAAAGAGTAAGGCCTTGACCTACTCATCCTACTATTTTGTAAAATGTCTTGAGATAACACTTGTTATGAATGGCTCTGTACAAGTAAATACTAACTGACTGTGATACTGCATTAGGATGAGGACCACTGGCAAAATGCAGGACAGAGAAATATGAAAAACAGACCAGTGACTGTCTCTATAACTTCAGGCAAGGTGATCATTAAAGGTAATTACATGCTGTGATTATTGTAGCTTGGAGGTATTACTCATCAGCATTAATCCGTCAGTCTATAATAATGTTGTACAGTTAAAGCATGACCCTCAGAATTTGCATTTGAAAGAAACACAGTTGGATCTACATAAATGTCTGAGTTACTTAACCAACTGCCAAAGCCTTACCACCTTCAACTAGGCTCCATACATTCAAGTTCCAGGTAGTGGCAATGTCGATGTTATCTACTCTACCACACGGCCTCTTGCTAACCCTCCAACTTCACTTCATAGACTGATGACAGTCCATAAAAACACTATTGTGTTGTCCCCACTCTCTCTGAACTCTATGATTATGTTCACTGCTTTTGTCATTCAGGCATGTTCAACATGTGGAGTTCCCTCTGACATGAATTACATGATAACCAATCAATATACCAGGATCAAATCCTGGCTTTGTCTTTGACCTGAAAAACTTGATTAAAGCAAGTTTCACTGAACAATGAGACTCCAAACAGCTCCATGTGAACTGACAGCACCACAGCAGTACAAGTGTTTCTGCCCTCGCTGAAAGCCGGTTCTCTCATTTCACGGACTGTCCTTGCGGTACATTTCTGACATGTGATAATTCACTTTAAACTGTTCCCTTTGGGTAACTTTCACTTCAATAAATTGATTTATAAGACGAAGAATCAAGCACTTGTGTGGATTTTCTTAAATAAATGTTAATTTGTTTAAACAAGATCAAGACAGTTTGTTTTAACAGTCTCTTGCTTTTACTCTGCATTTTTAAACATTAAAACCTTTAGAAAAATAACTGTTCAGGGCCCGTATTCACAAATCATTTTACCTTATCACTAGGAGGACTCCTAGATGACACTAGTTTTCTCTTAAAACCTATTCACAAAGCTGCTGAGACAAACTCTTACTAAGGATTTCAGAGAACTCTTAAGCTACAGGAAAGGGGCGGAGCTGACCCCGTCGCCATGTTTCAGGAACTACATGACTTACAATGCCTACAGTGATTGGCTGACAGGGAATGTGTCTTTACATAAAAATCACTCAATTAAGAGAACAATGTCATGTTGGCATATTTAAATAAAGACCTTCAAATAAAAAATATAGACTACGGATTAAACTTTAAACCAAGAGTAATAAGCTGACTAGTCAAGTATGTGTTCTGCTAATTTTAAGCAGCTGTATCTGGTTAATATACATACACCCCTGATCAAAATCTCAAGACCAGTTGAAAAATTGCTATAATTTACCTTTGCACATTTGGATCTTAATGAGGTTTTAAGTAGAGCTACAATATGCAAAAGCAAGAAAGGGGAGTGTGACTAAAAGCACTTTGAAAAAGTAATTTATTGAAAACAACAAGTAAAAAGTTTAAGACTGTCGCTCAAAAAAATTACAAAAAACTCTTCAAACCAGAACAAAAATGTTTCTCAGTGGGACTCTGTAATGAGTAGCTCCACTGTTCTTGTTAATCCCTTCAAAAATTCGTTTGGGCATGTTTGATGTGAGTGTTTCCAGGAAGCTTTTGGGAACATTGCTCCAAGTGGTGAAGTTGGCTTCACGAAGGGCATCAACTGTCTGAACTGATGGCCATTTTTATAAACTTCCCTTGCCATCCATCCCCAAATGTTCTCTATGGGATTTAAATCAGGGGGACATGCAGGATGGTCCAAAAGAGTGATGTTATTCTCCCTGAAGAAGTCCGTGGTCAAGCGAGCATTGTGAACTGCAGCGTTGTCCTGTTGAAAAACTCAGCTGTTCACACACAGACGAGGGCCCTCAGTCATAAGGGATGCCCGCTGCAACATCTGCACGTAACCAGCCGCCGTTTGACGACCCTGCACCACCTGCAGCTCCAGTGTTCCACCAAATGAAAAAGCACCCAGATCATGACTGTGCTGGGTAGAAAACATCTCAGGTGGGATCTCCTTGTCATGCCAGTAATGTTGAAGCCATCTGGACCGTCAAGGTTACATTTTTTCTCATCAGAGAATAAAACTTTTTTCCACCTTTCAATGTCCCACGTTTGATGCTCCCTGGTAAAGTCTAAACAGGCAGTTTTGTGGCATTGAAGGAGACGAGGTCTTTGAATTTGTTTTTGTTTTTGAAACCCTTTTCCTGCAGATGCCATCTGATGGTTTTTGCGGTGCAGTCAGCACCAGTAAGGGCCTTAATTTGGGTCGAGGACCGCCCTGTGTCACCGGCACAGCGCAGGTGTAATTTTTTTGGGTCTACCACTTGACTTTTTTTTTCCAATAATGCTCAGGATCTTTCAAAAAATGTAGAATGACTGTCGTACTGCGTCCAACCTCAGCAGCAATGGCACGCTGCGAGAGGCCTTGCTTATGCAGCTCGACGATCCAACCACGTTCAAGAAGAGAAAGCTTCTTAGCTTTAGCCATCAGGAGGGCATGACCGTGTGAATGCCTGACAGCAAATGAAAATTTTAAACAGATTTTGGCTTTAATAGCCTGTGGTCTTAAACTTTTGATCAGCTGATAAACAGCCTATTTCAGTTTACTTGTTTTCAATAAATTACTTTTTCAAAGTGCTTTTTGTCACACTCCCCCTTCTTACTTTTGCATATTGTAGCTCTACTTAAAACCTCATTAAGGTCCGAATGTGCAAAAGGTAAATTATAGCAATTTTTCAACTGGTCTTAAGATTTTGATCAGGACTGTATGAGCAGCGTCTTAATGACTGGGATCCTGGAATAACCATGTCAGAGACAAAATCAGGCAAAAAAAAGAAAAAAGAAAAGAAAACCAAACTGGACGCAAGCTTTTCCTCCTTGCCCAACTTGTCCAACTTGTCCATGACAGTAAGAACATTATCAAAGGACAATTTGGATCTGGGACAATGTCGCAAGTGAAAAAAAAAACAAGGGAACAAATTTGCTTAAAATAAATGCAGCGTTCCCACTTTTGACCAGAACCACTGATGACTGTGAGAAATGTTGGTTCTCTTTACAGCGTCAGGCAAAGTCAGAGATTACAGAATTTTTCTGCATTTTTCTCTTATGTTTGGAGATGCAAACTTCTTTTTCCATCTTTTAAATATATATTTATCTATATGTGTTTAGCATATGCAGTTCAAAAATAGATACAAGATTCAAACACACTGGCGTCTTCAGCAGATGTTCAAAAATATATTTTAATTTATTTTTTAGGCATATTGTACCTTTGTTGACAGAAGAGAGAGAGAGGCAGAGGATCTGCTTGTAAAAGGGGGCGAGAGAGAGAGGGGCAATCCAAATCCAGATGCGGTTTCGGAATTTGTGGAAGGATGTGTTAATATCCCCAGATACGGCAATTTTAAGCAATTTAACTGTCCAACGACAGAAATGCTAAGGCGGAGGGTTTTTAGGGAGTTGTATCCTTAGATTTAATGTTGACCTGAAATTTTCTGTTCAAGGAGGTACCAAAATGTGAGCAATTAGAAACATTTAGCCAGAAAAACTAAGAAAATTACATTGTTTTAGTCTGCGGCTTATTTTGCTCAGTGAAATAACACACAACTGTACACTTCATATTGATATTTCTTTACTGTGTGAGCATGTCTCCTCCATAGAGCACCCTTGTGAACAAACCAAAATGTTTGCAGCATCAGGACTTATATTTACAGCCCCAACAGCTGCCTAAAACATCTTGCTCCCCCAGCTTTCCCAAACAGCTGCCAGCGTGACATCCTACCTTTGTTTTCTCAGTTTAAACCCATTAGAAGGAAGCCTGATGAAGAGTGTAGAATGAATGCAGAGTTGTGGATAACATGGCCTCAAGCAGCGCTGAACTGATCAATTACCACAGGTTAACAGTTAAACCAATCAAGAGTGGACCATGCCACGTGGGGAAGGGAGTCTTAAAGCTGGGGTTGGCAATTTTGGAAAACTAGCATGAATTTGAAAGTAGCATCTCCTCAGGGCTCCACCTAACCACCGCCCCTGCTCACATGCACGCGCGTGGCTGATATATCCAGAAGACTGATTCAACTCCAAACCCTCAGCACAACGTGTTTGTTTTACAATACACCAAGTCATGTCCCAGTCAGCGGTAAGAAAACACCAAACAAACATGTAAATTTAGTTAGTACTCACAGCCGATGTTGATCGGGGTATAGGTAGTTCCTCTGATATTCTCCACATAGCTCTCAAATCTCCCGTTTTGGCCATGAAACTCTTGTATTTTCCGTATTTTTTCCTCTTTCCCGCCGTCCTCCTGTATTCGTATTCTCCTGTAAATCTCCCGTGTGATGATATAATAAAAACATTCCTCTGCCTCTCCAAACTGAACTCTGTCTCTAGTCTGAAGGGGGTGGTAATGCTCCAAAATGATGGATGCCAACCACCGTAAAACCGAAGAAGAAAAAGCCTCGCGAGAACGTCCACCTGCAGTGGCCTGGGTGGCAGCTGTCGCGAGATTAGAGCAGCAGAACAAACTTAGAAAAACAAAGTGTATTTTAGATTCTTGTACATCCGTCTTAAAATGTGAGGGATACTGGAGCTTGGTTGGGGTTGTGGGACGGCTCACGGCGGGCTTCCCTTATTTTCAAAGACAAAACTTGAAAGGTAAGCATTCTCCGGAGGACTCTGATACGTATGAGCTCAGCTACGCGCACCGAGTCTGTGCACGCCGGGAAAAGACACGCGCAGTAGGCGGGCAGAATGGCGACGGGATTTGATTGGTTTAAAAACAGGTGTCCTGGCATGATTATTGGTTGGGGTTTTCCCTGTTTTACTCCTGCTGTAGATAGTGGATATTTTTCGCTCTGTTTTAAGAACACATTATGAGTTGATTACCATTGGGTCATAAAGACCATTTTAACCAGTATTACAAAAAGTGTATCTAAATCAAATCGCCAACCCCAGCTTTAAAGGGGCAGGAGCTCTAACAGAGCACCTCAGTACTATCAAGGGTGCTCTGTTTATGAAAACTAGAGTTCTGTCATCAAAAATAAGAAACCAAAAATGTGAAGCAGAGTTAAGGCAAATTATGTGAAGTCATTTCAAAATCATCTTGTTCTTTTGACAAAGCCTGAACCACGTGGCTTTGCTTCTACAATCGTTTCTTTTCCATCTTCGGAGAGCACCCTGGAGGTCAAGCACTCTGTCATAGCAATTTGAAAGCAAAGCTATCATTTCTCTTGTTGCAGTGCAGGATATCATTTAAGAAGCCTTAGCTCACATGATATTACACCTGAAGCAGAGAAGGATTGAAACTGTAAGAAAAAAGATCCTGCACAAATGTAAAGAAGAAAGAAAGAAAAACAACGATTAAAACGCTTTTAGAAAGAGCCACGATAATTTCAACAAATATATCTTTTCAGTGATGAGAACAACAGGAATTTACTTTGGTTTGATAAATATATTGGAATGAAGTCATTTATATACAGTATACAAATGTCTACCATTAAATCTCAGTCACAACATTAAAATTATATTTATATAGACACCTTTATATATACAAGCATTCTCCTTCAATCACGTTAGTTATTTTGTATTGATAGTATGAACTTAAAAGAGGTTCATGTACTTTACTTAGTTGAAGTATCTTGTAGTCACATTATATAGAAAGAGTGGGTCAGGTTATAGTTCGAGAACTTTCTCCTCCATGGGACAAGAAGGTTAAAGCTCCCTTTCTTGCAGCAGCTGTGTGTCTCTGTTATGAGAATTATTTTCTCATTCTACTAAATTAGTGATGATGCACCACATAAGATCAACAGAAACATCAAATCCAGAGCTTAACAGATGAAAATCTTTAAAGTGAGTGCAAACAGTGGTTTCAGACTTGTTAATATCACAAACAAAATGTGATTTTTGTAAAAGTCATGCTGAAGCAGTGACTGTCAACTTACCATTTTTAAAATTTCTCCTAATTCTTTCTCTTAAACCTCCGAAATGTGCAAGACAGGAGCACCAGATTATCAAATGTAGTCCCTGAAGCAGGAAGCTCCAGGTTGAAATCAACATATGTCCCTCCCGACTCTCCCTCAGATTTGAGCCTCTTTTCACAGTCCTCTTTGTAAGATACCAGCATAAAAACAAATAAATCTAAAAAAAAAAAAAATAGCAGGAATGTGTAGTAAATTAAATCCCTGAGCAGACTTTGGTCAGCAGGTCTGTTGTGGAGAAGCTCCAGCAGTCTCTGAGAACATTCATGCTGTGGTCAGAGGTGGAGATTGGGATCAGCCCCGCCAATGAATTTGCAGTAGACGTTTTCCAGGAAGGGCATCTGTGACTGGATGCGGTCCAGTGTTGTTACTGAGATATTCTTGCACCCTGAAATGTCCAGTGTTCGCAGACGTTTACAGTGTTGCACCAGGACAAACAAGGACCTGCAGGGATCAAAAATGAGGGATTTTAGAAGGGAGCCTGTATCTGAATCCAGAAGAGCGGGCAATAAATACACAGTAGCTCAACAGTGGCTTCTGTGCAGACTTCTTCTCTACAGGGGAAAATGAATATAAGATATAAATCAAATATAATTCGATATACAGCACAGGCCAAAAGTTTGGACACCTTCTCATTCAATGAGTTTTCTTTATTTTCATCACTTGTTACATTGTAGATCCTCACTGAAGTAATGATGGCCACTCGTTCCTCTTAACTAAGCTGATTGGTTCTTTCCATAATATTAATTCTACCAGTTGTCTAATAGATGCTGTGCATCGGCCTGACTTCTGAACAACACTAATGATGGTCCCAAACCCATTAATGAGGCAAGAAATTCCATTAATGAACCCTGGCAAGGCTCATCTGAGAAGTGAAAACCATTTCAGGAGACTACCTGTTGAAGCTCATAAAGAGAATGACAAAAGTCTGCAAAGCAGTAATCAGAGCAAAGGGTGGATACTTTGAAGAAAATACAACAGAAGTCGTGTTTTCAGTTATTTCACACTTTTTTGTGAAGTACATAATCCCACACATGTTCATTCATAGTTTTGATACCTTCAGTGAGAATCTACAATGTGAATAGTGATGGAAATAAAGAGAACACATCGAATGAGAAGGTGTGTCCAAACTTTTGGCCTGTACTGTATTTACAGGTTTCCCTTTACTGTCAGTGTACAGAGTGTTAACATACATTTTTAATGACAATACGTTCATGTAGGGATTAATTTCATGGGTGACTGGTAATTTTTTAATAGTTCAGATGTCAATGTCAATACAAATAATCAGAATTCTTAATTTTGCAAGCATGGTTTGCTTTCTGGCAAAGTGACTGTTAGCATGAGTAGTGAAATCCAAATTGACAAATAGAAGCAAACAAACTAAGAAAAAAACCCCATTAAGTTCAATCTCTTCTCTCAGGTTAAGGCTGTGTTATCATCAGTTATTTTTTAATATTAAACAATGTATTGCTACTGTATCATGAATAATGTTTTAAAATTTTAGCTGTTCTCAATTTGGTTAATTTAGAAGTTGAAAGAGAGAAAACTTTTTAAAATCAAAGTTCTGATAACTATATTTGTAATGTTAATATACTAAAAGTGGACTGAATCATTTTATTGGTGTTTGTTAAATTAACCCAGTTCCAATGGTAGAAATACCTAAATAAGATGCAAACTGCAGGCAGAGAAACACAAAAATTAACAGTGTTTCATTCACAGAAAACCCTGCTGATCATTTTCTATATAACGCTCATAAACCTCATTTACTTACATACGTTTGTAAATAACTAAGTCAAGTTTAGCTGCAAACATTGAGGATTTTGGTCATTACCTCTGCCAAGGAGGTTATGTTTTCGGGAGAGTTTGTCTGTCTGTCTGTCCGTCCGTCCGTCCGTCTGTGAACAAAATAACTAAAAAAGTAACAGACGGATTTTGATTACATTTTCAGGAAATGTTCAGCATGGGAAAAGGAAGAACTGATTCGATTTTGGTGTTGATCCGGATCAGCTTCTGGCCACCATGGCGAAAAATGTGATTTCTGTGAAAAACCACTGAACTAAAATAGATGTCATTATGAATCCTGTTGCTAATGGTATGTTTTCATAGTCAAGGAATCTAAATATTTCAATGAAATAAAGGTAGGACTGATATTTATGGTCAAAATCAAAATATGGCTGAGGACTGTGGCGCTGGTGGAGGTCTGCGCTCTCCGAGTGCTTTTCTAGTTTTTATTTGCTATACTTGGATTTGGATATTTTTACATGGATTTGATCTACAGTGCTTATCTCCCCGTTCTGATAAGCACAGACTTTTATTTTGAAGGAAGGAAAGGAAGTAAGGCTGAAAGGTCAGAGTGAGAAATGCAGAGAAACAGATGATAAGAGGAGTCAGTTTTGCAGCCTCTGCATTAAACTCTGACATTACTGAAAGTTGTTCTTGTGTTTTGTATTTAGATGTTCAGAACTAAAACTTAGAGCCATCAGCTACTTCAGTTTCCTCACTGTTTTGTCCTTATCTTGTCATCTTTCATCACTTCAGCTATATTCATAGTCATGTTATATGTTTATTGCACCTGTTCACACGACTATATCACAATAAAGTTGTCCTTCACAAGAGGCTGTAGCGCTGATACTTGAGACGTGAATGTATCTCACCTGTCAGTGATGTTATAACAGCAGGACAGGTAGAGATGCTGCAGCCTGCAAAGGTGAGGAGCAGCCTGTGCAACTCCACAGTCGCTGATCCCCGGGCAGTGGCTGAGGTTGAGGCTGGTGAGGCTTCGGCAGTGCCAGGCTACGGATGCTAAACTGTCGTCAGTGATCTCTGTCAACATGGAGAGGGACAGACGCTGGAGGTCTGGGTAACGTACCACCTGTTAGGACAGAAAGCCTCACATGAGTTCAGTTTCTTAAAAAGGTCAATGAACTACAGACCCATAGTCATCTTCTGTGACCTGTGTGATGCTGCTGTCTGTGAGTTTAGGACACGCAGAGAGGTCCAGCTCCTGCAGCCTGCTGAGAGCCAACAGTGAGGATCCAGCCTGCTGCCTGAACTGCTCCATGTCATTGTTTGTCACCAGCTTGGGTCTCTCCAAGAACCACAAGTGAGGAGGCTTGAAGAAGCCCATGTTGCCAAAAGTGCGGGTGAATGTGGGCTCTTTGTCTCCCTGTTGAGATAAGATGAAGAAATCCATGGTATCGAGCACATGAAATGAAAAATAACTGATAGTGCTCAAACTCTGCCAAGGCATTTCTGATGTTCAGTTAGTAGCAAAAATGTGGATAACTAAGCTAACCACTGGCACATACTTTGGAAGTGTCCACTGATCAATCAATCAATCAATCAAAATTTATTTATATAGCACTTTTCATACAAAAAAAAGCACAAAGTGCTTTACTAACAGACAAATGAATAAAATGAAGGACTTATAATCCTAACCCACTCCACCCAGCCCCTGAACCCACCCACACAGCAATCCATACACAGTGTCGATAAAAAGCATCATAAATAAAAGACAATAATAAAGCACACTGCTGTACCCAGTGCGTACTGAGGAAACGCCATCTTGAAGGTTTAAAAATGAAAAAACACTGGAGGTTAGGTTAAAAGTATAAAATTAAATATATCATGAAATAAAATTTAAAAAATTAATTTTAAAAAATGAGGAGAACAAAAAATGACTTGAAATTAAGTTAAAATATACATATATAATAATAATAATAATAAATGAAGAATAAAATAGAAAAACTAGAAAGTAAAATAATGAAAAATAGATTTAAAAATAAAAGATAGAGCTTAAGATTAGATAAAATAATAAAAAGTGGCCTGTAATTAGAATAAATAAAAACACTAAAAGGTAATTCAGGTAAAAGCTTGACTAAAAAGGTAGGTTTTGAGTTTGTTTTTAAAGACATGATAAAACTTTTTTGGACAGAAAGTCACAAAATATCAAAAATGATCTTGAACACTGCTCTGCTCCTGCACTTTTCCACATTGTTCTCGGGATATTTTGACTTCCAGGGGGGATGATGAGATGAATATTTGTTTGGCGTTTTAATTGTTGCTATCCAAAAAGCACTGGATAAATCCTTTAACCCAACAATAAAAGAATGGATCAATATAGTTACGAACAATATTTATGTAATGAAGGGATTATATTTTCTGTCTGCCTTCAGAGAGATGTGTTTGTTATATTTTGGACCAAGTGGGTAAAACATGTGAGGCCTTTACAGATTTTGTAGAGTTGATGTTACAATACATCCTGTGGTGTTTTTTACTTGAACAAAACCTTGTTTACTTGCTGTTGTAATTATTTTTCATACATTTATTTTAATGTATATCATTGGCTTTCGCATGCCATGACCAACATTCCCTGAAAGTTTCATTAAAATCTGCTGAGGACTTTTTGACTAATTTTGATCGCAGATAGACAAACACATTGACAAATGTGGCAAAACGATATGGATTGACTGACTTAGTTCTTACCATTTCCTGGTCATGTGCACATTTTGAGTTTTCCTGTATCCCCAGGAGACCCCAGTCTGAAACTTCTTTACAACATCCCAGCCGCAGAGTCACCAGCTTCTGCAGGTAGGTTGCTATGGCGCGTACAGACAGGTCAGTGACATTTACGCAGGACGTCAAATCCAGTTCACGGAGAGAGTCCCCGAGGAGCTGTGTCAGAGAGAAAACTGCAAGATCCTGAGAGGGGAGGACAAAGAAACATTTTCCCTCTGTTTAAAAGACACGGTGACACGTTCATGGTGAAAAACTGAAAAAGACTCAGACTGACCCTGATGTAGGTGCAGCTTTTGAGGCTGAGTGTCTCCAGTTGTACTCTGGCAGTCGTGGATTCTGTCAGGCCTCTCACCATCTCTGAGCCGCTGATGTGCAGACACTCAGACAGATCCAGACTCCTCAGGGTCAATACAGACAGAAGCTCAGCCAGGCCTGAGGAGAAGATGAGAAATCTCCTTAACAGAGAACATATCTCTGGGTAAAAAAGCTGGTGAGCTTAAAATCAGTGAGAGGAAAGCTACTTGTAAATTGTACTGAGCTAAGTCACCAGTTACTTATAGAAAATCCACTTCTCCAAAGTTACAGCCTACAGCAATATGACAGAAGAAGCTCAATGCATTCAAGCTACTGTCATCTGTTCACAGATTTCATTGTTCTTTTGCTACAGTATTATAACATACAACCGTTTCTTCCCGCACGTTTGTTGGACTGCTCTGTTTGTTTTATTATCTATATCTGCTATATTTGTTTGGCTGCATCTCTTCAATTTGCCTTTTCAAATATTTCTGTCACTGTGCACGTCTGCTCTGGAGGGTTCTGTATTAATAAATCTTATTTAATTATCCTTACTTTACCTAATTACTTATGTCTGTTTTGGAAAAATCAACCTTATTTCCAACCGTGGAAGTAGGGGTGGGCGATACGGCACAAATATCATATCAGGATTTCTTAAAAATAAAATCACGATCACGATTTTATCACGATTCTTTTTTACTTTGATTTTTCTAGACTAATTTGCATGTTTGACCATTTTTTTCTATAAATAACACATATAACACATAACACCCTAAAAGAAAAAAAAAGGACAATTAAAGCCAAAGAAACTCTCTGAACAGGTTTTAATTTAAATAGTGCAGTTTTTATAAAAATGTGCAATAAATGTAAACATAAAAGGTAATGAACAACAATATCAACATTATCTCTTAAAGTGCAACAATTTAAAACAAATTTTATCTAACTGCAATGTCTATAATTTGAGTGAATAATAAAGCTGCTTTAGAACAGATTTTTGTGGGGTGCTGGTTTGGTGGAGTGTTTAGCAACCAGGCACCCCATGTATTTGCTTCTGCCGGTCCAGGTTCGAATCCCGCCTGTGACCAGCTTGCAGAGTGTCTTTCCCGACTCTCTCTCCCCCTTTCACAAGCCTATCCACTGTCTCTCTCCTATCAATAAAGGCATAAAAATGCCCCAAAAAATACATTTAAAGAACAGATTTTTGGTCAGACATCTTCAAGCTTTTATCTCCTTTTCTGTTTCCTCCATGGTCTCATGCTACATAACCAAACAGGAGATACTACCATGCACTTGGCTAGTTGGGTGCGCGTCAAAGTCTCTGTGCCCACACAGACGATCTGATGATCTTTCTGCTTTATGAGATCATCCCCACGTTATAATCATTAACGATTTAATATCGTCATATCGCACACCCCTACGTGGAAGTAGTCCCAAATTATATATGCTGATTATGTTTGTCACTTAATAAAAAGGCAACATAAATAATTTTCAAATAGAAACCATATTTTGTGGATAAACAACCCGATAGTCAGTCCCTACACTGTCAAGAAACACAAACAAGCTTATAAAGTTGCCTTATAATAACACAAGGTTTGTCTGTTTCCTTGTGATCTGTGCTCCTCTTCTCTCCTCTCTGCGCAGATGTTTGGGATTGAATGATTGTCAGCTGAACATTACAGATGGTGATGGTAAATGTAATATGATTTTATGTGACTAGTTTCATCAATCACTTGCATGCATATACCCACTTGCCTGTCCCCTCTTTCTGTGATTGATTGATTGATTTACTCAATGACTTTAAGGTGCTCTGGACAGTGACAGCTCTGCTGCTGATCCCCCTCTGTGATGAGGGAAATGAACACTGCTTGATCAATAAAATAACTAAACAACGGAAAAGTTATTTTACTCAGAAGATAAGGCTAACACAAAGCTACTGGAAAAAATAAATAAGCTACTAAATCACAGGGCTAAACTATATATGACTGCAAAGTGTCCCTGTGCAACAGTTACACTGCAGGACGTGCAGTGACAGTTTAATGACTCAAAGCACATCAAGCTGATGTTTTTAAGTTGATTGTTGGAAAAGAAAACCATCCGTTTCCCATTTTATGACTGTCTACAATCAAAGTCCCTCTCACATCACCATAAGTAAATTACCACTGATTTGATGCCAACGTCTATCATATTTGATGCTGCCTGTTCTTCACATTTATTTGTTGTCCTGTGTTTTCTAATTGTTCTGTGGATTCTCATTCTTGTAACAAAGGGATAATCTGATCTGGATCTTGATCTGGAACCAAACTTAACTGTGGTTTTTCAAAAGACAAAGGCAAAGGAGTGCTTCCTGGCTCAAAAACGAGTTTGCTTTAGGTGCTCTTTGAACTGGGATTCGCAAAGTTATTGAATCAAAAAAAAAAAAAAGAGTCAAAGGCATTATACTATACTATTATACTATAAATATAATATTAAAATGCATTTTTTAAATGGCATGGTCATATAGATCTTAAAATATATTATGGCATGTTTTGGCATCAAGTCTTCATCAGGAAGTCATGTTAAAGAAATAAAAAAAATAAAAATGCAAAAAAATTAATACATTTAAAAACTGTCCTATCTTGAAATGCAAATGAATCCTTTAAAAAAATCCTGGATCCACCAAAATTGTATTTCTTTTTTCCTTGTGCCATCACCAACATTCCTTAAAAGATGTAATCTAAATCGGTTCATAATTTTTGAAGCCATCTTGCACACAAACAGACGAACACTGTCAAAAACATAACCCAATGTGTACCTTTTTCAGTAATTCTCCAGTCGTGGGATAAGGAGAGGTGGGTCAGTGACTGCAGTCCTGCTGCTATGGCCTCTACAGTCCTGTTGGTCAACTCTTTGCAGGCACTGATGTCCAGTCTCTGGAGATGTGGCTGGTGCTTTATCAGAGCCACCACAGAGTAGTCAGTCAGCTCCTTACAGCCATGCAGACACAGTTCCTCCAACACTAAACCCTCCACCTTGAACACAGAGAACATTCAAGATTTAACAGGTCGAAAAAAAAACATACCTATCCCTTTAGAGCCTTTTGTATCATTTTTCATACATACTTTTATGACACCTCTATCTAATCAATGTGATTAGGATTTCAACAGAAAGTGAAAAAACATTTCAGCTCCAAAGAAAAAAGAATTTTCAGGCATTAAAGGGTTAAACAAGGAAACTCTTTCAGTGCAAAACCAAAGAAATAACTTTAATTTTTTAAGAGAAAAGGGGGAATTCTTTCTTCTTTATAACATCTACAACGGATAAAAAGACACCAGGTTTTAACAAATACCAATAAAGTGGAACGAACATACAACCCAAGCAGTTGAATCCCTGGCTTCTCTGTACTGATTCAAACTGCTAAATTAGCTTTAGATTTACTGACCTGTGCAATAGTTCTCAGGGATTCGGGGGTGATGGAGGTTCTGCTGAGGTCCAGGGCTTTGAGGGTGGATTTCTGCTCCGTTAACAACCTCCTCAAGCACCTCAGTGACAGCAGTGCTGACGAGTCCTCCACAGCTCCCACCGGGCAGCCTCGATACGGGTCGAACTCAAAGGCGATGTGGCAGCCGGCCAGCGAGAGGCTGCGCAGGCGAGGGGTACAGCCGGTGAGGCGGTTAAAGGTGAGGTCTGACAGGTAACGCAGGTCTGATAGATCCAGTTCCTCCAGACCAGACAGAGCTGAACTGACCTAGAACAAGAGGTTAGATATTTTTAATGACTTTAATTGGTGGGGCTTTAATCAGTGTGCTTTTGTCTATTTATATTTTGATGAAATAAAAAAAAAAAATCACTTTTACAGAGCAACACTGAGCAAGAAAATGGTAGAAACTTGTATGCTAATGAGGTCTGGATTACCCTGCTGTATGGGATATAAGAGTTTAAAAATTACAATAAAGTCACCAAAAAGCAAGACAGTGATCTTAAGAAGCCTTTAAAATATCACAGAAAAATGGGATACTTCCATCCTATGCAGAGCTAAAACGTAAGAACACAAGCATAGACCACAGTGTGTAATCTAAGGAAAACCTTTATAACAACAGGGAATTTAATAGCAGATTTTGGATGTTTTATTGAATCATATCATTCCTATGTGCCAATGAACAATACATGGCGCTACAATCACAGAATCAGTCAGCTTTCAGAGGCTGGTGGAAAGCTAGGACTTCCTATTTTGCCTTACAGTTTTTGTTCTCTTTTTTAGAACATAAAAAACAATTCTTTACAAAATGCATTGAAAATTACTGAGGTATAACATTTAAAAACTACTTGATGAAGTACATTGAAATAAAAACTATGATACTTTAACTTAAGTGAACCCACTATGTTACTTTTCATCAGAGTATTCAGATGTTTCCACAGAAATAAGCAACCAGGTTGAAAAAAACAAGCCCAGAACCTCCAGCTATTTTTTCCCAATGTGACATATTACTTTTATTCAAAAAAGTGAAATCTACATAAAGTGTGTTTTGATTTTTATCTAAATTATATTTCAGTTTCACAGTGAGATTTTGTCTTCTTTGGCCCTTAATGTACTATTTTAACATCCTTTTTTTTAGACAGAAGTGAAAGGAGGGGGTACTGTTATTTAAAACTCTGTTATCTCTTAGCAGTCTGTCCAACCTTAATTTTTGTAACCAGATAGACAAAGTAAGGTCTCTATCTAAGTTTTATGGTGATCCTCTGTATTGTTATTGTTGTGAAACAGTAATTGATACATTAGAAGTACATTTAATTCTGGTTATATGGATGTTTTTTTGGTGGAAACATCATTTTTGCCCTTCTGTTTACAGTAAAATTTACATTTGTGATAGGTGTGGAAGAAAGTAGTTTGTGTATCTTCTGAATTAAGTTTGTATGTAGAATGTGCATCAGATCCCAAAGCCCAAATGAGCTACTGCACTTTTGCAACAAGTCTAAAAAAACGCAACTTGCTGCCGTTAACACTGACAAGCAATTAAAAAAAAGAAGCCCAAGGTGCCTTATCTGTAGACCTGGCAACTGTGCTTTTCGCCCATGACAACCTGCATTTATAATTTGAAAAAGACATTTTTTAATAAGGGGAAATGTTTCTTTCTGTTATCAAATAAGTCATTACATCATTCATAATCTTAAATGAGCTGTAAGGTTTTTATTTTACCATTTAAGCAAAATTAGTCTTCGTCCTATGAAGGTGAAGTCTGACCTGAGACTGAGGCATCACTTCAACTGGAAAAACAATAAAGCTGCACACATGAGTGGTAATAAACTTTATTATAGGGCAGTAGTATGAAAGGGAACATTGTGGTGGTGACGGAAAACCTGACAGTTCCTCACATGATCACATTTATAGGCAGAGTCTGCTCATGATCAAGTGCCTTCTCTTTCGCTACAGGAAAACACGTATGAGAACCCACAGAGGGCTAAATTTAGTCATGCTGAAGGAAATGCAGAAGTGGAGGAAAAGTCACAGGTGCTTATTAACTAAGGCAAAGAGAAAACTCCACAGTAAAAACAACAAAGAAAACATGCTGGAAGACAGAATGTTCCTGCTGTTTTTTTAATGCATTATTGATATTTTCATTTCTACAATGAAACCTTTTATTGAAGTTAATATTCACTATCATAATATTCAAACAACTATAGTGCTATATAAGAGGTCAACCAAAAGCGCTTAAGTTTCAAATGCAGCTGCTTCTATTTTTCCCTTGAGAAGAGTACCTGTGGAGTTCCAACCAGTCACCAGCTAAGTTCCAACAAATGGGTCTGCCTAACTTCCACCATAAACATGCAAATTTAATTCAGACGTAGTGCGTTCCTACAAGATGGCACTTTCCTCAAAAAAACACATCCAGTGTGCTTAATCCTTTGCTCTTGTTGGAGTAGCATTAGCATTAAAAATCATCGCTGGGCTGGGTGGATCTCAGTAAACAATAAGACAGATTATTACCTCCGCCAAGGAGGTTATGTTTTCGGGAGAGTCTGTCTGTCTGTCTGTCTGTCTGTCTGTCTGTCTGTCTGTGAACAAAATAACTCAAAAAGTAATGGATGGATTTTGATTAAATTTTCAGAAAATGTTCAGCGCGGGAAAAGGAAGAACTGATTAAATTTTGGAGTTGATCCGGATCACCGTCTGGATCCGCCATGATGAAAAATGTGATTTTCATGAATAACTACTGAACTAAAATAGATACAGTACCGTTATGAATCAAATTGCTGATGGTTTGTTTTCATGATCAAGGGATCTAAATATTTACATGAAATAAAGGTAGGACTAATATTTACGGTGAAAATCACAATATGGGAGAGGACTGTGGTGCTGGCGGAGGTCTGCGCTCTCCGAGTGCTTTCTAGTTCCGAGATGTAACCTTAATGTTTATCCCTTAAAATTGTATAAATGCCCATAGAATACACAGATATAGCACACTGTATACTGCATTTGTCTAATACATCAATGTGTTATATATATACACATATGTATGTATATATATATATGTATATAAATATATATATATATATATATTTTTTTTTATATATATATATATGTGTGTGTATATATATATATATATATATATATATATATATATATATATACACATATATCATTCCATGAGAGGAAGAAGGGAAACTGATGAACTGTCTCACTATGTGAATGTATGTTAACATGGTTACAAACTCCTCTGTTAAGACTGTATAAATTTGTAAACTGAAAAGACCTTAAAAGTACAAAGACAAACGGGAAAGAGGATCTTCTGAGAGAAGACATGTCGAACACAAAGACTCTATAAAGACTGAGAAAGAGTGTCATTTTTTACTTTAAGGTGCTACATCAGAGGGAAAAAAGCCTCAGTCATTGTGTAGCAGTTGTATGCAGAAGATATGTTAAAATACCTCAATAAAAAGAGAACAAAATCATTGCTGAGATCTCTGCAGTCACAACAGTGGGCAGGTCTCAGCATGGACCAGTCAAGACTCAATCAAGGACAGTGGGAAAAATTTTAACAGCTTCATCTGTAAATCTAGTCTGAAGAAATACAATTTAAGAGACACCTTTCAGAGAGTATTTCTGAGCATTTGTTCTGTTAAGATACACTGCCTGGCCAAAAAAAAGTCGCCACCAAATAAAAAGGGTCACACACTGTAATATTTTGTTGGACTGCCTTAAGCTTTGATTACAGCGCACATTCAGCGTGGCATTGTTTCATAAGCTTCTGCAATTTCACAAGATTTATTTCTATCCGGTGTTGCGTTAATTTTTCACCAAGATCTTGTATTGATGATGGGAAAGTCTGACTATTGTGCAAAGCCTTCTCAAGAACATCCCAAATATTCTCAATGGGGTTAAGGTCTGGACTCTGTGGAGGCCAATCCATGTGTGAAAGTGATGTCTCATGCTCCCTGAACCACTCTTTCACAATTTGGGGCTAATGAATCCTGGCATCCTGGCAGACAGGCTGTACTCTATCCCAGCTATCATTGGACAAGAGGCAGGGTGCACCCTGAACCGGTTGCTAGCCAATCACAGAGCCACTCATAGAGACAGACAACCATCTATGCTCACATTCACTCCAAAGGCATTTAAGAGTCACCAGTTAATCTCATGAGCATGATCTTGGTCTGTAGGAGAAAACCTGTAGAGTGCCGGTAGAGAAACAATACAGGCACAGGGAGAACACAGATCAGCCGTGATGAACACCAGGAGTCGACCAGCAGCCAACTTGCCCTTATGAAAGCACATTAATCAGCTGAGCCACCATGCCACGCCTCCATTACATTCACTGTTCATTCTTTTCATTATGGAACAGACAATAAAGTTAATCTAAGTCTAACAAAAGACCATGCTTTACATTAATACCTCTTATTAGAAACTGTTTTTGTGCTCACTGTATAATACTTTGAGGTATAAATCTTATTTTTAAATAAACATTAGTATTCCATTTCTAATAAGTGATGTATCACCTGCTCACAGTGTTGCAATGCATGATGAGATATCATATGATCACTCCTGTTTGAGTACCCGCCCACCATGCCAACACAAAGTCCAATTTTTTATCTTGCCCATCCTACCAAATGGCCACCACAGCCAAAACTAATCACTACATTCAACAGACTCAGCTTTCATGCATGCAATCCACGTGGCTGATATGTGTGGCTCTATCAGTGCTCCCTACAGTGGCCCATAAATCTGTGAATATCTCCTCATTACTGTACTGAGTAAATGAAACACAGTATGCATCTTAATGAATAATTAAGACAAAGGTTCAGAGGGTTCAGGTGTTACATACAAAAACTTCACCCTGTCATCCAGCCTTCCTATAGTATATATAATAATGCATGGCTAAAATACCTGTTGTCTATGCTCCTCATGTGAAAGGAAAGTCCCTGACATGAAGAGGCTGTCCAAGCCCCTGAGGTCCAGCCTGCGGAGGGAGGTGAGGCGAGGGAGGAGTGTGAGCAGAGAGGCCTCTGTTATGCTGCTACCTGGCAGGGCCAAGCTCTCCAGGGTAGAGCCTAAACACAGACCCACCTAAAGACGGAAAAATGGAAATAAGAGAAAATCATCCCAGGAGAATAAATCAGAGTGTAATTAATACCTCCCTGTGGTTCCCTGCAAGCAAATAAGATACATAACAATGGAAACCAATGTTGATGTCATGACCAGGATGGGACAATTGTGGATTTTAATGCCATGATTCAAGTCCAAAGAAATAATCTCAGCTTCACAATAATCTTGATTATTTGCATTATCTTAAAGATGACTCATTATGCTAGATTTGTGAGTTTCTGTATCTCCCTTGTCTGTAATAATGCTTGGTAAACATTTTTTTGCAGGTTTTTTTTAAGTTTAGGTTTTAGGTCTTTTTTTGTTCTGTTGGTGTATAAAACATACAATACAAACAAAGAAAAACAAACACAAATGTGAATTAAAGGGAGCAGAATGAAGAGAAATCTTATAAAGTCTGCCACCTTCTCACAAGATATTAATTAACTAAGCACATGATACAAATAAAAAAGAGCTGCAGGCCAACAAGTCTTTTTACAGTTCATTATTTCTTATTATCAAAACAATTTCTTATTAACGAAAACATCCAACAACACAAACAAACTAAAGGTCCACATGTTAATTCACATTTTTCCACAAAACAAACATAGCAAGACTTAGATTAACACATTTCCCTGTATTCACTCAACATACTGGCTTTGACTCTTTTTGTGAAGAATATCTAAACATAAAGTTACTTTTTAAAATCAATACTAGTTATAAGAATCATATCACTTATATAAAAATTACTTTGGCATTCTTCAGCCAATTGACTCTCTTGTCCATGTTAGAGGGACAATATTCATGGCTCATAATACTTGAACAAATCATCACCTTTGTAAAAAAAGAAAGTGACATATTGCACTTTATTGATAGAGTTACATGATATTCCGTATTGTCACCCATGTATGGGGATATTTACTGAATCACCAGATTCTTGCCTACCATAAGTGTGTCTAATGTATCTTGCCATGCTTCTGGACCTTAAGGCTCAGTAACCTTTACTACTGGGAACTTCTTCTTGAGGTTCAGAAACCATTTGAGGAACTAAATGGTTTCTGACATTTTCTTGTTTTCTGTGTGTCCACCATGGCCCAGGGTCACAGGAAGGTCATGCAAAATCAGGCCAGTGAAAAATGGAGGTGCAACAAAGGCAAGTGCACTAAAGCCGGCCAGTTCAGGAGGTCACAGTGAGAATGTCTGCAGTACATTTATCGTCTATCTCCTGGTCAGAACATGTCAGTGTCAGTGCATTAGTACATTGCCTTTCATTTTTTTCCAATAGTAATACATTTTATTTACAACCTATTACAATTTATTACAATGCATACAATGCATAGTGATATTTGTTTTTATCATCTTTAGTTAATTTAGCTCAGTGTGACATAACTGGTGCTATCAAAATGTGAAAAACGTTGACTTTCCTGAATTTTTAAGCAAAAGCCTGTAATAATGACTAAACAACATCCCTGTCAGTTATTAGTTTTTGTTACTGAAAGGACTGACACAAATCAAATCTCATGTAACAGACTAAGGAAAGAAAAATGGCACAACAGAATCAGTACTTCTCAAAGGATACTTTGAGCTGTTCCAATCAGAAAAAACCCACTGTAACTTAGATTTTCACAGAATGTTATTTTGAAAGGTTTTCACATAGGCCTCAAGGGGAAAACTTTTCTCAACTTCAATGAAGCATGTGATCTTGGGAGCATCACAGTAGCTTAGGTCTTCACGTGAGAGAAGCTAATATGTCCGACCAAACAAAGCATGAAAATGAGAACAGAAAGTTTTTTTTTTTCTTCACAGTTCTATCAAGCTGTAATATTTGTGCCCCTGCAGCAGAGGGGGTGCAATAATGACAGAACTTTGCTGTGTGCGCCTTTAAGTGAATGCACTGAAAAAGAGGGCAGGTGTTTTCCTTGTGTACACTGTCTCGGAGTTTATGGCTCTTGTCTGCAAGACTGCTGTTTGTTTTTGGACTCAACCTCACCCCCAAAACATCAAACAAGGTGATCACATAATAAAAAAAAAACATGAGTGTGTGTATATGATTCATGAACAACCACCGATATTCTCTTTCTTGTAGAGTAAAATTTCAGGTTGAAAAATGCAACGCTTTGGATTAATCAAGAAGTCTAACCGGTTGACATAATCCTAAATTACATTTTATTCTATGGTCATAAGGTGATTATCATGGTATGGCTGATCAGTGCTGGAAAATGAACTTGTTAAAGTATCATTACTCGATTTTTTCAAGGTGTACTTCATACCTTAAATCACTGAATACTAGAAGTAAGGCTTTACATTTTCATCTCTTGTTCATTCAATAAGTTTCTCTAGTTAAACTGATTTCTATGATTGTTTTTTATAACTCTAAATGACAACAACAGCTTTTTACCTCCAGGAGAAGGGATCTGGACACACTGTGCCCATCCAGTTGGCTGATGATCAGACTGCATCGTGACTTTCTTTCCAGACCCCTGATCAGCTCAAGGGATGAGGCTGATGCTGGGAAGCAGAAGGTGACATTCTTCTACAAAGAAAACAAAGACACAGAGATGTGAACATGCGGCACATTTTGCCAGAGAGTGTATACACTGGTTTTAAAAAGTGTCTCTGCTCCAGCACAGCTCACCTGAAAGCTTTGGTCCTGGCTGGCGTTGTACCAGCTTCTGCAAACCAGCGAGGCCTCCTTCCTGTCTGATGGGTGAAGAAAACTCAGGATGTAAACTATGATCTGTAGAAAAAGAAAGAAATACAACAATAGATTACATTTAAATAAAACTGTCATTTTGCTAATAAGATCTAGAAGGTTATATTTTAGGCATGATGAACTCACAGTAAAAATGTTGCTGGTACTTTACAAAAAAACCTTGTCTATAATGTATTATGAAGACATTACAATATAACCATGCTGACGATATACTACCATGTGTTACACAAGTAGAGATTTATGATGCCTTATAATACAATCTTATTAACTTAGGAGAGATTAACAAAATTAAATACATGGTAGTTTCTGCAAACAGCAAACTTATATTATCATGGCCTTTGCAAACAATCATAAATGTCCTGCTACACGGGCCTGCTCAACTCCAAGTGCTTTATCACTGCCAGAAATGACATTATTACTATTATTACTAAGTTTATAATCCTTATAGATGTTTTACAAAAACATTATAACATTATAGCTGTGATATTAGAATGACTTTTTATCTGTGGTTGTTATGGATTATACCTCCAAAATAAATACCATTGTGTGTGTGTGTGTGTGTGTGTGTGTGTGTGTGTACACACACGTATCTATATCAATCAATCTATCTATCTATCTATCTATCTATCTATTTATGTACATATAGACAGAGATAGATAGATAGATAGATAGATAGATAGATAGATAGATAGATAGATAGATAGATAGATAGATAGATAGATAGATATGTTTCTGAAAAAAATGTTTTTACTTTCACGTTTTGGGTTTTAAGGTCCTACTTCATCAGTCTTTGAAGATTTATTTCACAAGCAGACTTTAATGAGTGATTATGTGAAATCCCAAACCCATGTCAGCTGCTGCTGAGAGGGTGGAGGGTTGTAAGCATAGCAGAGTGCTGATAGAGGGTAGAGCTGGCGAAGCTGGAGCAGGGGAAGACATACGTTATCTTGCAGCTTCATTAGATCACTTGGAGGAAGACGGCAGAAAAAGCTTGACCAGATGAATCTTATCAACATTTCACTTAAGTGCCAAAAAGTGTCTCTAAAATAAGTTTTGTGATCACCACACACACATACACACAAAGACACAAGATTTTAATGTTTAATCTGAAATAATACAACGCATCTGATATCACCTGCTTTGAATCATAAACCATTGTCGTGTATTTTAAATAACGGTTGCTAACAAACTGTGAGCAAGGACAACAAAAATGATTGGGCACCCAACTGCAAGCATTTCTGATCCATTTTTTTAAAAATAAGTTATTCATACACTACTGCTACGGCCATGAGGACTAACTTGATCTGGTAACTTGATTAAGAAGACATTTTAAAACAAGAGGGCCCTATAATATGGTGTGCATTTGAAATATCTGTCTACCTGCCCTATATATGATTAGTCATTGTACATATCATTCGGCCATGACTATGCACCTGTTTTTCTTGTTTTTTTAACCTTGTATATGGTAAATTTTGTACACACCCATAGTACATTGTACATATTCTATTTTTATTCTAATCTTACTCTAACTTAAGGTTTTAAGCTTCATTTAAATAGTCACTTCCTGTCTCGGGACTTCTGCTTTTTGTCTTGTTTATAATATAGGATTTACACTGTGTGTATCTACTCTGTACTTGGAGAGAGAAGTGAACCGGCACAAAATTCCTTGTATGTGTTACATACCTGGCCAATAAGGCTGATTCTGATTCTGATATTGTAGTTGCTTCTAAGTGGAACCACCATGTTGTAGTTTCATAGTAGCAGTAATAGCTTTTTACTCTCAAGGATTACAGTTAAGCTTTAAACATCACGAGAAGTTGTTTTATTTTTTTAGATGATCAAAGAGAACAAAACGTACACATTTTTCTAATTGTTTGCTTGCAACAACAGTGATTATCAGCAATGATCCGAAACACAGTGAAAAATCCCACAGGCTTTATTCAGATTTGCTGTCCAGGGAACCAGTGCAATGCTAATTTCTGTATTGGCCTACAAAATACATCATCCCCTCACCACTCTGTTGACCCATTTTTGGCTCTTTGATTGGTCAGCTAACCAACCAATAAGAATCAGAGAGTCCCTCTTCAAACCGCCATTGCCAGGTTACTCCCATCAGACAAGGCCTGTTTTGGCAGAGTCTACTTTAATACATCTTTTTGGAAAAATTGTTCTCTTAATTTTCTTACTAAACATTTAAAATCACCAAGAAAGCTGATCTATAGGCTATTCAAGAGTAAGATGAAGAATTTTAGAAGTGAAAAAATTTGAAATTCAAGTAATCTGTGATGCAAATAATAAAAACATTTTTGCAGGTGTTTGATGACATCATTAAGACCATTTACCCATTATGTTCTTCATTATTCTAATAGAATTAGAAAGTTTTGACTTTTCTTCATACATAGGGTGTACAAAGGTGCACATAAAGAGGCTATGCAAATACACAAAATAAGAGTATGAAAAGGTACGGACCAGAGGATCTGTCAGGGGTTATGTAACTGTGAAGTGTGGTGTGAACACACACATTTATCAGAGTGTATTGTGTGTGTCCAATGACCAACCAATTAACTGCGTGCTTATCTTGTAACAGACTTCATTAACTTATCAGTAACTATATTTTTTCCACAAGTGAAATATATTCACAAAATCACATTTTGTCCTTCAATAAGATCTGCCAATGATATTCACCCAGCATGCTGAAACTGTAGTCATTTAATCCAGATAAATAAATGCACTGACCTCCAGGGGCAGCTCGGGTGTCTCCCCATCACAGTCTTCCATCTCAGCGTCGACTTGGTCCTTAGGAAAGACTCTGAACCATCACAACAATCTCAAACAGGCTTTTACTCTTTCAGCTAGCAGCGTAATTGAAAAAGCTCCGGCATTAGTTTACCAGTGTTAGCTGCTACGCTAAAAACATTGGCCCTTATGTGTTAAAGGTCCATAAACGAGCGGAATATTAACCTTAAATATATAAAACACGTTTCATAACTGTGGGAAAAGGACGAAGAGTAAAGCCCGCTGTCATTACACTAAGCTACTTTACAATAAATGGACCACAGGCTGTATGTTTCCGCCACCGGCTCTGACTTCAGTTGAATCAGCTGACTGCAGAGTAAATACTGGCGTCAGGAAGCTGGGCATTCTGGGAAATGAAGTTTCCATGTTGTTTGCTCCCTGTTCATCTGAGATGGATGGTAAACATAGATATTGAATTAACTCATAATGCTTGGGTTAAAATATACCTGCAGTCACACAATAATAAAATGCATATATTGTAATAATAATAATAATAATAATAATAATAATAATAATTATAATAATAATAATACATGAACAGTAATTCTTTCACTTATCCTTATCCAACCAGTCACATTCACACTCACACTTACTGTATGTACAATTTGAAGTCACCAGTCAACATAATGAACATGTTTTTGATCTGTTGGAGGAAGCTGCAGTACCTGGAGAAACCCCACGCATGCACAAGCAGAGCATGAAGACGTCACACTGGGGGACTCTGCACGACTCGGGGATTGAGCAGGCAACCTTCTTGCTATGGGAACATGCACGACCTGCCGTAATAAAAGTGATGATAATAATAATAATTGTAAATATAATAATGCAATTGCAGCAATGATCATAATATTGATATAATTCTATATGTTTTAAATTCAAGTTAAAAAATAATGATGAAAGAAGCAATATAATTGTTTTTCTATAACAATAATCATATCCATAGTAATAATAATATAATTTATTAATTTACTTTTACAAAACTTACTGTTCTAGTGGTGATTTTCTTTCAAAAATAAAAGTCAGACACATTGGGCTGTAAGGAAAACTGCATTTAAAGTCAGTCAGCACTTCATACCTTATTGTTTGCCCTTGTTTTTCTGAAGTGGTTTGTAGGTAAATATATTTGCGTTAGCAGATGCTGGGGTCAGAATATACTTGCAGATGTAACAAAAACATAAATAGAATAAAATAAACAATAAAATACAATACTTATACTAGTCGTTATATTAATCATATTACTACTATCTTAAATAAAAATAATAATAACAATAATAAGAATTACTTTACTATTATTTTTCATAGTAGTAGTTGTAGCTTTAGTATTCATATTATTATAAGTAGATACATGTATTGGCAATGTATCAACTTAAAATTCTGACTAAAACCAGTCAATTATGTTTCTGTTATCCATGACTGAAATATGCCTTTAATGTTCTTTGTATTAATGTCCTGTTTTAAATGTTTTATATGTCATGTATTTTGGACTCTTTTTTGCTTTAAGATTTGTATTTGATTTCACTGAGAGAAATAAGACATATGTCATTTGGTAATATATATAAAACTTTTAAAATAGCTCCTCTGTTTTGAATTGAGAACATATAACATAATGCATAATATGATGGCTGATATAACTTAAGATATTGCATCCACAAACACACGAGTAGATCTGCTGACATAAAAATCATACAATGCATATAGCAATTTCAAAGCTTGCCAGTAGGGTGTGCACACACACTACTTTATTCATGAGCAGGACTGATTTTTATTTCCTAAACATCACATTTAATAAGAGCAAGAAAGCTGTCACACACATATCAGTCAACATCACAGTCACTTATATATTTTGGACTTAACAATTTGATAGTTAACACAATTCATTTCATATTTTACATAAAATAAAATATTTAATTCAGTGTGAAAAGTAACGGGTGCTTCTCCTGTTTGAAAATAACCAAATAAATCTTAATTCAAAAGTATTAGTGTCTACACTTTACGTTTGTATCAAAAACAGATGTACTTAGTTTTTATTAATGCATAAATATTTGAGTTGTGGTGTTCATTTGGTTCAGTTTTTCATTTAGAGGAAAAGATCAGTTGCACTTACTAATTCCTCAGTGCTTTTTATAAACACTGTTGAGAGAATTATATGAAACCTTTGCAAATATATCAACAGTAAAATAAGTTTAAGACTCCTGACATTTGCAGTTAAGCTGGGGTCAGACAGAAGATAGTGGCTCAAACAAATTAGCAACAGCTCTTTCATTTCAGACAGAAACTGCTGACATGCAGAATGGTTCCTCTCAGGGCTTTGACTTGTGGGAAAAGTGACGCATCATCAGGACAAACAGGTTTAATGAATTTAAATGACAGTGTCCTAATTATGCAGATTCAGTCAATGCTGTCCAAATCTGTTCATGTCACATAAAGCTGATCTTGCAGATTAACAATGCAATGTGTGTGTGTGTGTGTGTGTGTGTGTGTGTGTGTGTGTGTGTGTGTGTGTGTGTGTGTGTGTGTGTGCATGTACCTTGATTAGTTAATCACCACATGTTTGCAATTATATACAAGCAACAAAGTTAAAGGGAAGTTTGGGATTTTTGAAGCGAGGCTGTAATTGTGCAGGATTTCAGAATCAGGCAGGTCTGTCTACTCTGCAAGGCTAGTATATGTGGTAAATGACATCAGCCTGAACATTAGCCACAGTGAGAGAGATTAGTGCTGTATCTGCACAGAAAGAGCTGGTGTGGAAGCTCCTGTAACTGTAACAGCTTGCTATTGTTTTGTCTGAATGTGAAGGAGAGCCATTAGCTTTCTCTAAGCTGTACAGAGTGGCATTGTCATCATAACCAAGGGCTAACATACTGTAACCAGGCTAATTAGAGTCTCTGAACTTTAATTTGCCATTCCCAAACCCTTCGTGAGGATTGATTTTTGCAAAGTGAAGCCACTTTAGGCTGATTTCTCTTCATTTTCTTCTTCAGCACATTAAATTAGCCTACTAAGAATATCTTAAATATCATTTTAATCACTTTCATCCAACTCATTGCTCTGTGTTAGTGTGGCCTAGACTTACATATTTTGGTTCTGACCCATGGATAAAGTCCTGCTTTAACATTTTAAGTCTGCACTTGGATCCAGGTTCTGTTTTGCCTCCATATCTGTGGCATTTAAAACTTAATTAGACAGCAAATATATAATGTAACTGAAAGGCTAGGATATTCAACTTAAAGAGTTGAAATACTTTTTGTTATGTTGATAGTCAAGGTGAAGCATTGGAAGACAGACAATAGTATTCTCCACATTATTTATCCTTTGCCACCTGGATATTCAGAAGTTCACCTAGATCTACATATCTTAAAGGTGGGCCTCAGTGGTCTCTGCCTCCATATTCATTATTTGTTTGTTGATTGTTGCAAGTGCTTGTATGTCTGTTTCCCTGTTAGCTAGATAACTTCTTAATGCATTTTGATGATATCACATCATCAAAATCACACACAAGGAAGCACACAGCACAAGGAAAAAGTGATTCAGTTTTTTTGGTGATCCAAATCTGGACGTAGATTCAAGATACTTTGAAGGATTTGCTAACACTGCAAGAAAGGACAGTCTTCTAAATGTTCTCCATCACATTTTGAACAGGGAAAAATATTTTTGGAATCAAAGCATCACACTATGCGCTGACCTCTCCACTAACTCAATATGACAGTCACAAGTAAGTCGCAGTGGACGTGGCTAAATTATTTGTGTTTTCAATGTTAATAACTGGACTGTTCACATGGTCGCATACTTTCTGTCCCTCCCCTGCTACTTTAAAAACACTCCGATATAATCACTGCCAATGTTGTTATTGTTTGCAGAGTGACCCACGCTGACTGGAGACCCATGGCTGCTTGCATCCATTTTTGTCATGGTTACAGCAGATGTTAAACCAACAAAAGTACCTGACAAGCATATAAATGACAGAATTTGATAAAGATAATCATATTTGTCTCACATTGAGATATAAAATAAGACAAATGAACTTAGTAGCCTGGTAACATTAACAAACATAGCCACAAACAGTCCCATCAGTCAGACTAGTGATTGGATTAGATACAAAATAATTACTGCATAGTCATATAAATGTTAAGAAACAGTACGTCAGTGAAATTGTGATAAGGTGGTAAGCAGTGTTCAACAGTGCATATTTTTTGTGAACAAGAATGTTTTTAAAAAATCACCTGTTTGGTAAGGATTAGTTTTGAAAATGGAAAAGAACTTCTGTTTTTAAAAATATGTGGGTATATCAGGGTGCTGGATTGCTGGAGTGGTTAGCAACCAGGCACATCCTGTGTACATACTTCTGCTGGTCCGGGGTCAAATCCAGCCTGTGGCCAGTTTGCAGTCTTCCCCTACTCTCTCACCCCCTTTCCCAAGCCTATCCACTGTCTCTCTCCTCTCAATAAAGGCACAAAATGCCTCAAAAATACATTAAAAATATGTGAGAATAGTCCTAGACAGAGAGGACCAAGCAGTTTCCTTCTCTGTTTTTACTGACAACTTGTCTCTTACTATACCACTACCAGTGTCATTACCCTGTGAGCAGGAAAGGTCATATTTTGACCCCAGAGATCTATTTGGAGACCATTATCTGGGTATCGACAGAGGACAACAAGGGTGAAAAAACAAGACATTCACACTCAGATAAATCTTTTTGAAAGTTCCTCCTCTAGAAAGCAAAGATGAGCATTGTTTCAGGTCTGATACACATATGATGCCGTCCTCTGCACAACATGCAGTCAGCCACGACTAACAATGGGAGCTGGAGCAGCACTAAGATATTAATGTTGAGACTGGCTGAGGAGGGAATGAAGAGTAGAGTATTTCCTGCTCTGAGGAAGGCCAGAGGGCATTTAGGACCTGAAATGAAACATAATGAAGAAAGCCCCCCCCTCTCCCAACAAGTCGGACTACCAGAGAGACTCAGACTGCCTGGAGCTGCAGTCAGGGTTTGACATGTGGCTGATGGTTGACAGCAAAAATATTGCAGAGACAAAGTGCAGTCCATGGCACAGATGCAGACAAACCTTTAATCTAAGCAAGATTTCTTTCGATTTTTATTCAAATATGTCTCTTAAACAATTTCTCCTGCCACATTTATTTGTCAAAACTGAAAAAATGTATTCAAATTGCTTGTATTGCATAAAAAACATCTGTGGAGCAAGCAAACCTAACTCTTTGAGTGCCAAGAAATAAAGTTAGAAACTAAGTGATGCCAGCTTAAGTCAGGTTGTGATCACATAATGAAGACTAGAGAGCACTTGGAGAGCGCAGACCTCCGCATTGTCATTTTGACCATAAATATTAGTCCTACCTTTATTTCATCTAAATATTTAGATTCCTTGACCATGAAAACATACCATTAGCAACTAGATTTATAATATCTATTTTAGTCCAGTAGTTATTCACAGAAATCACATTTTTCGCCATGGCGGCCAGACGCTGATCCGGATCAACACCAAAATCGAATCAGTTCTTCCTTTTCCCATGCTGAACATTTCCTGAAAATTTCATCCAAATCCATCCATTAATTAAGTAGTAAGTAATTAAGTATTAATCATGAACACAACATACAGAATGTTACTGTGGGCATCTCTGACCAAAGTCACTCATAAGGGGGGAAAGGGAAGAATATTTTTGGGACCCAGAGGGGACCATGAAGGGACAACAAAGACATGGTCCATTGTGAAGGCCACGGCCACACATGGGTAACATTCACCCTCACTTCACCATCAGTTGCTCACCTCCTTAGTTTGACTCATATTTTCAGTCACAAAAACATATCTAAACATTGTTTTGATTCAGTATTAATTTATTAGTTGCTTTATGTCTTTCATTGTTGAAATTTAGTGCACACAATTTATTCTTTATAAGATTTAGGTAAATTTTCTGTTAGTAATTCTGGTTTCTTTTCTTTGAGTTACCTGGAAGTTGGAGAAGGTGGACTTCCTGGTTAGAGGTATAAGGTGTGGCCAAGGGCTGACAGGACTTTAATGATTGAGCCCGCTTTTAGAGATGGACCAGGTCTGCTGATATTAGGGGGATTTGAGTTAAGTTGGTTAGTCAGTTTTATTTGTGTTAAATTTAGTTGACCTTTTTTATAAGCTGTCTGTAAATTTGGCTGAGTTTTGTTGGGTATGATAAATACCCTTCTTTTTTTTAAATCATTCTTGTGTCTCAAGCCTTAACCCTTTTGTCCTATACATCCATCCTAAATTTAAGGTTTCAAACTGGTCCAGGATCTGTAACACTAACAACTGTGCATGTAAATACTGATTTTATTAAATAACATGTTGGGTCTGCCATTTACGAGGGCAGCCCTGTCTCTGGTTTAATAGCAAAACATATTTTACATGGTCACCCCTTCCAGAATGATATAGCAGAGGGCAATTATCCCAAAACACTCACTTTATGAAAATACAGTAACCTACAAGGCACTAAAAAGAGGTGGTTTTAGAGAAATGACCAGGAGAAGATCTTCACTTTGATTGGTTGAACAGTGAGGGTGAACCTCGGCAGGGGAAAACAGTCTGAAAGCCGTGATCAGTCTTAAGTTTTTGGTCTGATTTTTAAAGAATCCAGGTAAGTAAAATGTCTGCTGTGAAACAAGGACTGAAAAAACTATTAAAATCTCTACCACTTTGCCTTCATGACCAGTTATCCCAAAACCACCAGCCACCAACTAGAGAATATGAAAAATATTAACACTAATGCAGGGTGATTTGAATAACAGAATTTTTTATGAATAGTGTCTTTATTTAAGGGACAGAAAATGGCATTAAATTTTTTATCAGCCTCTTTTCTGTGAAGTGAGTTTTAGTAATGAAGGCATAAAAGCAAACTAAAGACAAATCTTATCTGCCATTGCCTCCTCTTGAACCATCCTTATTTCTGTTTTACTTTCAAACCATTCATTAACAGGAGCAATTTGATGGAGACAAAAACAACCAATTACTGTGTGAATAATGTGAGCTGCAGTGTCTCTCGCTTTCATCCCTGATCTGTCTCCATGTATTGGTCTCAGACTTTCTTTGTCCTCTGTTCTTGTTTCAGTCCCTTCCCACCTGGCCACTCATGCCTTATTTACATTACATTACATCCCATTTTAAATGAGGTCTGCTGGTGTCCGAGGATACCCTCACAAGGCAACACACACATTGGTCAATCCGAGTGCAAGGTTCCACAGAGCTGGATCTCACCTGATAATAAATTTACAGATTTTTTACTAGGGATGTGAGAGTGAGATTGACTGATGCTGATCATGCTTTGTGTTTTGCTGTAACAAATTGTAAAGTGCTTGTGTCATGTTGGTTAAGTTTTTTTTATTATTTACTGTATGCACATTCATGTTTCAAGTCCTGTCTTTCCTGTTCTATTTTAAACACGAACCCTCGTCTCTGTTTTAGATCTGTTTCCTGTTTGTCCTGCCTCTGTCTTGTATTTAACCTCATGTCTCTCACTGTCTTGTCGCCAGTCCGTTATACCTTGCAGTCTTTGTCCCAACAGCATTTTTCATAAACTTGTCTTACTGTGAATCACCTTGCTTGTTTTAGTCTTTCCTTTATTGTCCCACGTATTTGGATACTGTTGCCAGATCTGACTGCTTTTTTGTGTGTACCAACTACTATCTGGTTTTCACGAAACCTTTTCACCTATTTGACCTCTGGTGTTTAAAGCCCCGTTTCCACCAAGTGGTCCGGTATGGATCAGCACGGTTTGGCTCAGGCCGGATCGGTACAGTCTGATCCAGTTTGCGTTTCCACAGCCAACCGAACCCTACTTGGTAGACGGCGTATAAGGTGGATGCTGATAGCATGACGTAATAGCAGTATGACACTGTGTTCCCGGCTATTAAATACAACGAAGAAGAAAATGCGACAAAGTAAATGAAGAGCAATGATGGAAGACATCTAGCAATTCTTCTTTTTTGTGATCAGCATGTGGCTTTTTGTTACTAGGTCTAACCAAGCTTTGTTTCAGAAAAGGCTGTGTGCCGCAAGAGTTATCGTCATGAAGACGAGTGAAGATTTAAACATGGCAGGGTTTTGTGTTGTTCCCCTGTCGCACGGAAAGAGACGTCTCCTACGACCAATCAACGGACTGCAATGTTTCTAGATCCACCTTCTGGGGTCGGATCGGTATGCTTGGCACCGCAACAGATGGGTCCCAAAAAGTAGGACGGTACGGTTCGCTTATAAGGGGTCTTGTCCTGGTTTTAGGCAATGGAAATGCCACAAAAAGTGAGCCGTACGGAGACAAACTGAACTGAACCCTCTGGTGGAAACGGGGCTTAAGTGTCACATTTGAGTCTGCTTGTTTTATGATGGTGTGCTCTATATCAGGGGTCCTCAATCAAAATATAAAAGTTCATTTCCAGAGACCTTCACTAAGCAAAAGTCCAAAGCCATAAAATGTCTGACTTATGATATTACTACATCAAATTTATATATAAGTACAATGCTTAACAATTTTATTTGATCACCTGTCATAAAAACAAGAAATCACAAATATTTAGGAATCTTCATAAAACTATTTTAAAAACAGAACATAGATTTTAGTTACTAGACATAGATTTCAAACAGGAATACGGAATTTCAAACTGAATTCACCTTTCTATACCTAATTCAAGCCGGCTCACTTGAGAAGCCAGAAATAAATCAGAAAGATCCAACCACCAACTTAAACTATTTAGCTGTTTAGGAAGATTCAAACGTTTTTGACTGTCTCAGCCAGATGCATTTTCGTCTATGTGTGCATCACAGTGCACGCCAAATACGGCCTCTAAGTGGCCTGTATGTTTCTGTGGTCTCTAAAACTGTGATCTGCTGCAGGTAGCTGTTACCCTGTCCAGGACTGCTTCCCTGACCAGCCTGTAACAGATCCCCTCATCAGGAGCTGAAGAACAAAAGCCAGAGTGTCACTAGTTCTTTATCTTCTTTGCTTCTTTCTCAGCCTCCAGATTAGTGAATGGACTCAAAGCTGTGTAGTGGGAACTGTAGGGGTGCTCTGCCATTTTTTTTTTGTGTCATCCCTTCTTTTCCCCTGTTTTTTGCCAGCCAGGGAGTCCAGCTATGCCACGGCCTGCACCCTGAAGTCATTTCCCCAGTATTAGTTTATTAGTTAAAGGCTTTTACCTGTGTTACAGGATTGCAAATAAACCATTCAATTGTGCCTTATAGTCCATTTTCTTATAGTTACTACCATAAACCATTGTTACTCATTTTGTTTATTCCCCTAGACAAGTATTCAAAAGTGATAACACATGGACTTAAAGATTATTCTTGCCGCCCATGAAAATATCAAATATTTGGGCTGCAAAAACTACTGATGCACAACATTATTGGACCAATATCAGTTTCAACAGGTATGCAACAATTTTTGCCAATACTCAATGCTGATAGTTTGACCACAAATATTGGCCAGAAATATGTCATGATTCTCCATTTTGAGTTATTTAGTTTTATATTTTATAGTGTTCCTGATGTAGACTTCCTGTGTTTCCCTTTTTCACTCATGATCCTGTTTTCTGGTCCGAGTTAAGTTACCTGTTTTATGCTTTGTTTTCCTTGTATCTTGTGTTTCCTGTTTTATTTTGAAATCCCTGTGTTCATTGTGGTGTTTCCTGCCCTCCCTTCTGTGTCTCCCTGATGATGATTCCCTCCACCTGCTTGATTGTTTCACCTGTGCTTGATGTTTCCCCAGTGTATTTAGGCAGCGATCGAAAAGTCATTTTTGCTTAGGAAGGTTCCTAACAGAGTGAAATGAACTGGAAGTAGTTTGTGATTAGAGCTGTTCGAATGGTTTAAATGCTTAGGAAAGGTGGCTCAATGCTTCCTTTATTATTTCCTTTAGCATAGGATACACCGGACCATCCTTTACGAGAGATGAGGAGAATATTCTGTCCCACAATTCTCTGCGGCAACAGCTTTTATAAACAGTGCGTATTCCGACTGCTTCAGAATTCAGCCGAATAATGACGAACCAATCACACAGACCTTAGTCTCTGTGTTCTCAGTTCTCCTTGTTGGGTCATTGATTGTCTTCCCTGTTTCACCATGTGCTCCTGCTCTTCAGTGTGTTTGTAGGTAGTCTGTATTTCGTTAAGACCTTTGTTAATTTGATTTGTAGTTTGTTTTTGTGTTTGATCTCTTTTTTGTTAGTTTAACAATAAAATTTTTTGGGTTTATCTGTATTTGGGTCCTGCACCTTTGTTTTTTGTTTTTTTTTAAACGTGACAAAATATCCCATAAAATAGCTATAATATTGAAGCCTTGCAGAACAGACGGACCTGCCTGATTGTGAGCCTGTGCTCATTATGGTGACTTTGTTATTCTTGTCGAAATATGCTCTCCTCATAAGTTTACTTTGTAGGGATTATCTCTGGCAAGATTCATGTCACATATAAGTGCTAAATGATACATCTGTGTGGTATAATTTGTTAAATGATTGTCTTAAGGTAGTTTAGCTATCAGCTAACAGAGAAAAGATGGTTTGAAAGTGTCCTTCAGGGTGTTCTTGTGTACTTGAATTGTAGCTTTTTTTGCAGAACTTCTTGTTGGTTCTGGTTTGTGTTCCTTTTATCAGGAAGATTCATCATATCCATCACAACCATCCAACTTTAGATCCGGAGAAGCTGCTTCCCTGTGTATTGACAAGGGCAAACAACAGTTAATGGCTGTTAGCCATTATCCATAACGGCTAATGGTTAGCTGTTAGCCGCTATGTTTAGCCGCCACATATGCTACATCATAGCAGAACTGCTTGATGTGGATTGGTCTGTGATGAGTGTGATGTGCCAAACGATTGTCCTGTCAAAAGCTGTTGTTTCTGAAGGTTCTGCCCCTCAAAACATTTTCGCAGGGCTCCTCCCAAGATGGATTAGTGAAAAATTTCCAATATGGATCTGTCCATCTGGCATGTCAAGTTAATAATATTGGCAAAAATGTCCAATTGTACCATGATCACCTTATCAATAAATGTCCACTTGATAAATCCAAAATGTATTTTATAAGAGAAATAGTTTTATCTGTCTCTGACACGGATGGATTGTAACTGAAAGGAACAGGACAATTTTAGTAGAGAATTTGTTTTCTTTGTGAACAAAACCTCAGTTTTGATATTGGCAGTAATGGGTTTAAAAAATATATGCATCAGATACTGGCAAAAATCCAACATCTTGCACCCCGTGAAAAAATCTGTCTGTTCTTAATCTGTTTTTAAAAGCACAGTAAATCAATCCTGCCTCCAGGGGGCTCTCTGTGAAAACAATTAAAAAAAGACGTATGGATGTGTTGCTGGCTCAGCCCATACACAAGCCATCAGTGTTTGTTTTGAATTAAACTGAGGACTCTTTTCCATAAGCAATGTTTTCTATAAGGTGTATTTATCACACAGGACACTTCAAATAAAGTAAGGCCTCAAAGTGGGTTACATTACGCTGACCATGCCCCTCTTTTATATTTGGGCTACATTCACAACATTTTTCCAGAAAGAGAAATTCACTACAAAACCAGAACCATAAGGGAGGACAATGTATACATTAAAAATTACATAAGTGAATGTACTTCTTTGATGTTACTTTTTCATAACAGTAAAACTTTTACAGGCAACCATGAGCTCTGTTTTTTCATCTCCCTCTGCTCCTCCTCAAACCGATGAAACCCTGTGATTGCAGACTGATTTTATAAAATATCTGCATTCATCGTACAGTAAATACCAAAATGAAATTAAGGCTGGTTACAATAACTGGTATAAAAGTATCGCTGGAACAGGTGTGATACTTTGCTTTAATTTAGGTAATTAGTTAAACAACCATATTGTTAATTAGTTTGAGTAACCACCATGTGTGTGTCTGTGATTGTGAATGTTTTCTTTTATGGTGAGAGAGCAAGGAGAAACAGAGGCAGAAGAAAAAGACACGGTCACTGTGAGTTGATTGTTCAGGTTCACCAACCAGCTGCCCTGAAGCCATTAAAGCCATGCAAAGCAATTAAAATAATGATTTGAGTATAAGACAAAGACAACAGGAAAACACATTAACCTGTCAGACTGCCTGCCACAAAGGCACAGGGACAGAAGAGGGAAAATAATGACTCTGTGTTTTTAAGTTTTGAAACATTGTATCAACAAACTGCAACAAAATTTGATGATTTACTGATAAATGATAATATATGATATTTCATAAACAAACATGATTGATATAGAACTGGTTTAGCCTGTTTGATCAAGACTTTTAAATTGCTTCATGAAAAGTAAAAAGGATAAGAGGGGGCGATGGAGGAGTCTTGGTGAGGCAGACTTTTTGCCTCGTTCATAGTTGCACTTGTCTGATAGTTGGTTCTCAGAGATGTCAAATATTTCCATCAAACCCTTGTTAGGGGGAAGGAACCTATGTGTGGGTGGGCTCCACCCTGATGCTATTACAAGAGGGAGACAGTTCAAACACACTGAAGGGCATTTAAAACATGAAGAAGAATAAAACAGGCTCTTGATATGTATATATATATATCTGTGTGGATGTTCTTATATGTATATGTATACAATCAAATGCCTGGTAGTACTGCAAAGAAGAAAAACATTTGTTTCCATTATTTCCATTTTCCACGGAAGGACGATCACTGAAACACACAAAACCACATGTACAATCTGTGTCTGAAGAATTTTTGTCATATTTGCATGTCAAGGCTTTGCTGTTGATCACCAGCAGAGGAGTGAGTTGAGGTGAGTAGCCAGGGAGTTGTGATGGGGCAATTCCCCCCCTCCCCCCCATGTTCATTATCCAATAAGGCCTGGGATTTCAGCCTGAACACAGGTCATCATCCTGTATCAGAAAATTACCATTTCAATTACTGTGTTAGCGGAGGAGGCTGATGGCTGCGGCGCACATCCATCAGCCAGCTTTCTTTTCAACCCCACATTTATATACAGTAAGCTGAGGATCATGGGAAGGAATGGGGGCAGAAATGACATGGATAATGAATAACTATTACCTGCTGGAAAAAGAGAGTCCCCTCTTGCAGGAAAACATAAAATCTGTGCTATAAGTCCAACAATCAGAAAAAAATCTGGCATCCATTAGCTGAAGTTTGCGTGTGCAGATCCAGAAAGCAATGGACGTGATTTTTGTGTTTGTGTGAGTGTGGATGTGTATTAGGGAGGAAGCTTGGGTAGCACACTTTTAACCATAGCAGCAGCAGCATATGTGAAGTAGTTGATAACAGAGAGAAAACGAGCCTGATCTATTAACAGCTATCAGAAACACCTGCTGTGAGTGACATGAAAGACTGAAGGAGCCCTGAAGCTGTGGGGTTTCCCTGCCAGGCAAGCAGGGGGTATGGTAGAGAGCAGTAAGCATGCAGGTAGCTGGACACTCATTAAACACCTCTGAAAGAGTGTGGTGTATAAAACACATGAATATCAAATATTCCTTCTGAGAATACTTCAGGGAGAATATTGCAGAGCACAGGGGCAAATTAAAGAGAACAGAGAGGGACAGGCTTTGAATTTGCAACGCTTCTGTGATAAATACTTCAATGCTGATTATAGAGCAGATTACCTGTAATAGTGGTTGAGGTGGTTACTTCCCTCAGGAGCAAGTGAGTTGTAAAAAATGAAAGGCATTAGACCTAAAAGAAGACTGGATATCCATTAAAGTAACAGCTCAGGTTTTTTGAAGTGGGGTTACTCAAGGCTTGTGGAATTAACAAATATGTTTGGCATTAAAGCAACTTACGAGCCTTTAAAGGAGAAAGATGGAGAGACACTATATTGCAATAAATGGTGGCACTACAAGCCTCAGAGCTAGCCCACCTGTAGGTTAATACTAAGCAACATTGACTGTACTTTATGCTAAAGTGAATGCAACATGTCACGTTCTCCTGAATCCACTGATCAGTCATTTAAAAATAGAGCAATGACTATTGTTGTGCTTTTTCAATGTAACATTTTTGGTCTAAAAACCTCACTGAAGTCCACTCACTTCAATCAACATTCTCACAGGTTAAGGATATAATGACAGGCAATGTATTTGTTTAGTGTTTATTCAGCCACTGAGCTTGGAGTGACAGCTGCTTCACCCTGCAGATATTAGACATGTGGATGTTGTTACAGCCCTTGTGAATAATGCATCAGAGATGATGACCCTTCCCTGACCAAAAGATGGACAGAAATAACGCTGACGTCAAAGTCGACACTAGCTGCACCAGACGACGGGGGGAGAGGGTAATGGGGGGGGATATCAGGCCTATGGAGCTGCCCAGGGATCAGCTACACCTCTCAATCCGTCTGTCTTTTCATCAGGAGAGGGGGCTAGAGGGATGAGTCTGTGTCACATGTCCCCTCTCCCTCTTGTCTTTCATAGTGATGTGACAGACATCTATAGACACCAGGGAGCAGAGACAGGGGGGATGAAATAGGATTGAGGAAGGATGTTTTTACCACATCTGCATGAGTATGAAGGCTTATTCATGCAACAGCATTTTTTCATCAGGTTGTATATTTGCATTCCCAGATGATTTCTGCCAATTATAAGATATGATATGGAGTATGGGCGTAACAAGGATGGGCGCTGACCACTGTGTTTATATCCCTTGGTGTAGAGGTCATCATGCTCTCCAGGCAGGAATAAGTGGACAAAACATTGGTGCATAATTTATTTTCACATTAAACAAACAAAGATGGTCACTTTGTTCTCTCATTGACATTTTTCCTTTATTTCTGTCAGAACAGCTTGGGCTCACTTCTCTTATGCAGGAGGCCTTTTTCGAGGCTTTTAGGATTAAATACGTATCTAATGTCTGACATAACATCCCAAACAACAAAAGGAAGAGAGAACACATTTCTAACTTTTTCTTGAGTGGTTATCTTCTTCTATTTTATTTTATTTTTTTACATCAAACAACACCTCCCCCCATCCATCATCTGTACCTCTTATCCATTTGCAGGTCTCAGGGGCTGGAGCCTATTCCAATGCCAAAAGAGAACCCGACCATGCACAAGGAGACCATGCCAACTCTATGCAAAACAGCCCTGACCAACACAAGGTGGACCACCTTATCATCCTCAAACAAATCAATGAAAAACAAATCATGTTTTATTTTTTAAGAGAACCCATTTTTTTGTTTTATATGTAAATCACTGAAAAAGGACTGGGCCAAAGTGGGGAAGGGAGCTTAAATCAGTCAATCAATCAATAAATCAATCACTCCATCCTTCCATCCACCCATCAATCCATCCATCCATCTATTCTATGGGGCGGCAGTGGCTCACTCCATAAGGACTTGGTCTGGGGACCGAAGAGGGGCCGGTTCGAATCCCGACCAAACCATGCTTGGAAGTTGGTTTGGTAGCTGGAGAGGTGCCATCGGACTTCCTGAGCACTGCCGAAGTGCCCTTGAGCAAGGCACTGAACCCCAAAACTGCTCGGAAGCGCTTCTTCAGGAGGCAGCAAGCCATCACTCTGACATCTCTCCATTAGTGCATGATCATAGGACTTGTTTGTGCATGTGCATGTATACTTCAAAAAAACCTATGTCTGTAAAAAGCATGTTCAACAACAGAGTGTAAAGAATTGAATTTCCCGCAAGGGATTAATAAAGTGTGTCTTCTTCTTCTTCTTCTTCTTCATCCATCACTCAATAAATAAGTCAATCAATCAATCTGTACATGTATTGTGCCAGTTTATGACAAGTTGTTACCTCAAGGCACTTAACAATAGAGCAGGCTGCAGTCATATTCTTCATTTTATAAATGCACCTATAAGCATTAATAAATAAATATATACATCCAGGCAGAGACAAAGGGACTATAAATAAGAATTAAGGATGGCGACAAACCCATCCAAGCCATAAATCTTCTCATCCTCATCATATTTGTCTTTGCTGAAAATTAACTGAATCAAGGTTAACTCCTTGAGAAGTTGCATTATGATTTTAAGAGGGTCCTAGTGTTCAGGGTCCTGTTTTTTATGGCTGTAAAGGTATTTATTATGGAGGTATAAGCATTTGATACAATTGATCAGAGACTTTGTTATAAACTAGAAAGGCTGGGCGTAAGGGGTATAGCATTGGACTGGCTCAGGAGCTACCTCGATGGCAGATACCAATATGTCCAATTAGCAGAAAAAAAATCAAGGTGCCTTAACACTATTTGCGGAGTCCCGCAGGGGTCCGTATTGGGTCCGAAGTTATTTACTCTTTATATGAATGATATATGTAAGGTATCCGAAACTCTTAAATTCATACTATTTGCAGATGATACGAGTCTTTTCTGCTCGGGGGACAATCTGAAGCAGCTGATCACTATAACAAACGAAGAGCTAAACATCATCATGACCATAAGGCACTGCTGTAGTCAGCAGAGCCTCACATCGTCTTAAAAGAGAGCAGAAAAAACTACCCACTCTTATTTTTACATACACCAGAGAGAAGTGATTTATCAGATATCAAAGTGCCTGACAAATTGTATCAGGATTTGTTTTTCTACCAGAGACAGATGAGTTAAAGCAGAACTGAGAGTCACATACGCAGAGGGTTCACTCAGAATGCCCTCTTTGTGGAGACTCCCTCCTCTCTGTGCGGAGAAAATGAAGCATCAGAGCATGAGCCGGCAGGGCAGAGGAGAGATGAAAGAGCGTCTGACTCCAGTCACTGAGATCTCCTCCTCCATCGTTTGATCCTGTCTTCCGGTCGGCTGGCTGCTGAAGAGCAGTGCAGAGAGCCAAGGCCACAGTCCAGGCATTAGCATGGAGGAAAGGACAGAATGGCTTTCAGAGACTACAAACACACACATGAAGAAACACTAAATCACTTAAAGATAGAGGAGCAGGAGTGGTGCATGCACTCGACCTGAACCAGTACAGGACATTCAGTTCAGTAAATCCTGTGGACTAAAGATGTAGCACGAAAACTCCTGGTGTCTTGCAAACAAACCTCTTGCACTCTCTTTAAACCATCAGTTTGACTTGATTTCTGAGGATGACTGACTCCGTCTTCACAAATGTTAAATCATATTTGTTTAATGTTTCAAATAAATTTTATCATGTTTGATGGACCTCTAATATTCTGACTCCAGTCATCTCTAAATATAAAAAAAGCTTTTTTATTTATGTGATCTATTTTCATTCTTAAAATTGTTTTTTTTCCCTTTTCTAATTCATTTTAACCATGTAAATGAGACTTTTTTTTCCTTTTTGGTATGTGTTGTTTTTAAGCAAAATCAAAAAACCTCTGTGATTTTACATAGTCACACTCTTATTTTATCCAGTTTGTCTACAAGAGCTCAATTGATTCAACTGAACCATTTTGTACTTTGTATTTTTCTGGTCCTCCAGTTTTCATAGTTGACTCCTCAATTTTTAATTCAGACCTTTTTACCCTCCATCTAAAGACCCTTCTCTTGTGTGTGTTCATACAAGAATTCAAAAGGCTGCAAAAATCATCAATTTATCCCATTTAACTGTTTTCCAAACTAGCTGATACTGCCGGCAGAAGGACGTATAGGCTGTGTTGTGTCTCAAAATAGTGCCTCAAAATTACGCATATGTGAACGAACTGTTTGAAGCATGCTATGACTCCGTGTTGTCTTTTGGCTTGTTTTCTCTGACAATTCTGTTAAGTAAACATAGGCCTGTCACAATAATTAATAAATCAATTAACTGAACAATAAATTAAAACATCCTCGCTAAGGTTCCCCGCCTCGATGAATTGGTGTGCATGTGTATTTGTTTCCCTCCTCTCTTTCTACCAAACAGGCTGGATGAGAAGATGGCTCACTCTGTCTATCTGTCTATCTGGTTGCACAAAAGCCGGATAGGGCGAAGTGGGATATGTTTTGATATATGTTACCATGGAGATTTATTCTTTATCTCTAGCCTGCTCCAGACCAGGCTAAGTCCCAGGATTTATTTAATCTCATCCCTATTCTCAGTCAGCTGTCCCCACAAACGGAAATCAATTTTTATTCCACTGCCCACCACACGTCATCACATTCAACAAGACCCACAGTCATTATTTGAACATTTGTCATCATTAATCGCAGTGATTCTAGATGAAATTACGATTTTACATGATTTTGTAATCATTAGCTAAGAGTTAGCCATAGAATACATATAAAATGCACATCCCATATTAGTTAGTGTAAAAGTCAAAGAGTCACATGGTGTTTAGTGAATAAGGATAAATCAGAGCAGGTAAACCATCAGCTCCTATAAAACTGAAGTTATACAGAGCTCAACATACAAAGCTCAGAATCAAAACATATAAACAAAATCAAATTATAAAATCAGTGAAACAAAACACTCTCAGTGTAATTAAATTAAAACTAATGATTACTATTAACTTTTAAAATAGAAAAGCTCACAATGATTTAAATGTTAATGTACAGTTATTGCATAGTGTAAATGTTTATGTACAGAGTTATTTTTTTATGCTAACTACATGGTCATTTGAAGTATCTGATGCTGATTTTTTTAGTTACAGTTTATTACAATGTTTATTATTTGTTCACCTATTTTAAGGGTTTTTATTTTGTGGTGAAGGTATTTCTTATTTCACAATTTTTTGTATTAAGGCTATTTATTTGTTGAGCATGCAAATTTGCTGACTCATTTTTTTATAAATTGAAGACAATGGTAAAAACAATGCTATTCGATTTCTTCTGTAAGCATAAAAATCACAGATGGAGGGAGGTATCATATAAAATCTCGTTTAGGGCCCAACGTTAGATAGAGACGACTCTGCATGCACGCACAAACTCGTGCACACTTGCACACATATCCACCTGTAGCATGTAGCATAAAGAGTAAATGTGGATGTTTCAATTTCAGTTTCACGTGCAATTTTAACAAATTCATCTAAGGGCACAACTTTGATTCTGGAGACTTTATTGAACTATTTAAATCGATATTGTGATGTTTCAGCGGAGTGTGTATCAGTGCACTATTATACATTCAGGCGGTCTGCAGAGCTTCCTGTCGTTGTTGTGTCGCTGTGGCGGCGTTTTCTCATTTTTAATTCGGTTTTTTACCTCCTAATACGCCTCCATGAGGACTTCCTGCTTCGACGGAGACAAGCACGCCGCTCTTGTTGTTATGGTGAATCCGTGATTCTGTGATCGATCGCAGGGTCTGTTGGAGTAATCGCGTGCGCGCACTGATCCAGGATGGGTTAAACCTGGCTTGAAGAATCCCTGTGCTCTCATCCTCGCTTGGTCTTTTGTGCAACCAAATAAGCCTGAACCACCTTGTTTTGGATTCGATGAGCCAGGCTTAATCATTTAGCCCGGATGTCTGAATCCTACTTTCGTGCAACAGGCCCCTGGAGTGAGTGTCATGAGAGGAAACAAACACTAACGTGAATGATGGCATGAAAGCGACGGTTCCTAAACTGGCTGCCACAGTGTTGGAATATTTGGGTTTTAATCAGAATGAACAAGGTGTGAGCTCATGAACACTGACGAGCCGATATGTTGTATTTGTTTGAAAATAGTGGCGCTTGACAGTCAGCGCTTACTGAGGCGTTTGGTTGGCAAAGTTCATATAAATAAAACAGTGGGAAATGGTGCACACTTGCAGACAGTGTCGTTTGCTGCATTGCAAAAGAAATGTAGCCCTTCCATGGAGTTGAAAGCCAGCATTTCGGGAAACGTCACAAACTTTTGACACACAGATTGGCCGGGGAAACATACATGTCACAAACAATTCTGAACTGTATTAACTCCATTTTATTTATTGTTTTTATTGTTGTGTGTATTTTTATTGGAGTTTTGTTTTTTTTTTCTTTACAGATAACAGGGTCTATTTTCTTTATTGTTTTTTTGTTTTGGTTTTTTTTATGATAATGATATTTTTTATATGCAGTTTTTCCCCAAAAAGTCCATTTCATTTTCATTGTTTTTTTTTCTTTTTTTGTTTGTTTAATTTATTATATTGTTTAATTTATTTTATTTAAAAGCTTATGACCTTCCAATTACAACTAAATACTCTTAAGAAATTAAAGTTAATTGCTTTTGATATGGTGTACTCACTTTATTACAACATACAATTACATTAATGAAAAAATGATGTTTCAAAATAATAATGACAATAATATTGTTAATCAGCAATCATTTTTTGGAAAATTAACGTTCAGCAAAATTTGTTATCCTGACAGCTCTAAGTAAGCAGAGAGTTTGGCAGTACAGCAATATATAGCATTAGTTTCTGTCTTGAGTTTTTCTGAACAGAGAGAGAACTGACCTTTGACACTGTGGCTCACATTCATGCTCATGCCATGTATCTCTCACAACCTACTTAGAAAAGCACACTTTTATAGATTATTAAAAGACAGAAGCACACACCATGGGGACATGCAGATGTGTCATCACATGACAGTGACATCACCATCTAATTATCGTATTTTCATTGTACATGCTGCAGCAGAAAGAAGGGACAGGCGAGCTGGTGACTGTCAAAGGAGAAAACAAACACTTATCAAATTAAACATCACCAATGTAGCCTGTAAACACCAGAAACCTCAGTGTAAAAGGCAACAGGATAAAAGATAATCAGATGAATAGCTGAGGAAATGATGGGTTTCATGTCTCTTGGTAAAATCTGTGCCAGGCAATTTGTCTGAGGGCCTTTAAAATAACTATTTAGCAACATAAAACTGATTATAATCAGAATGAGTGATGGGTATTTGTGGACTTCTCCCTAAAAGGTAACTAATGAATCAACAGGGAAAAAATGGTCCGTGCAATCCTATAAAACTTATTTAAAATGTTCTTGTATCTGCAGTCTCCCAAGATTTTGAAATTTGGTTAAGATTTGAAATCACAGAGTAGTGGTAGTTGCACAGAGTTAGTTTTTTACCATTACCCAGATATTCAGGCTCTGTTTGGAAATGTAAAGCTCATGCAGCTTTCCGAGAACAGCTCAGAAAGGCTGATTAAAAAAGAGCTGCTTAATTGATTGCCGCCAAGAAACAGAAAATCATTGAAAATCACAATCTCTGACACACAGACTGAACCCTGTAACCCCTCTCACCCCTGTGGTCAGCAGGCTGATGACAGCAGCAGAGAGGAGGTTATTACAGAGCAGCTGCAGAGCTGATGTGTTTTATTTATGACAGGAGCTGGAGCATTATAGATATCTGCACTCAGGAGCACATCAGCTGCAGCGCCTCCTCTAACGACACATGGACAACAAGCAGCAAAACTGTCACAGGCAATTATGAAGAAGAGTGTGAGAGTATAATGAGAAAGTGAGTTTTCTATTTCAGGTACATCTGGGAGCATTAATGTGATTATACGCGATGGAGAAACAACAACACATCACATCACAGCAGCTTTAGGAATCCTAGATGTATCACTGACTTCAAATTTGTGAAGTTAAGATTGACAGCATGATGTTGCTCTTGATAGAAAATTGTCATTTTACTATCAGCATCAGCTATCATTTATGCCAGTTGAGGAGATTTAACTTGTGTTATAGCTCCTGGATTCATCTTGTCAAGCTCCAGTCTACAATGATTTTTGAGTGGCCCAAAGCAGCATGGCCCTATCACCATCCTTTAAAAAAGGAAGAGGTGGAGCTACAAGCAAAGGAAACAGCAGGTAGTGGCTGCTTATGCAGAGATTAGCATATATGCTAACAGCAACAGTAACACTTAGGGGCCGTTTACATGGCGCCGAAAACACTCAAATCCGATAAGTTTTCACTGCTTTTTGGCCTTGCGTTTAGATGGAGTGCGTTACGTTTTTACTGAAAACGGAAACTTTTGAAAACGTACTCCAGAGTGGAAAGGTTTGAATCCGCTCTCCATGCAGCTCCGTGTAAACCCGTATCAGAGTGTTTTAGGGTGAAGCGCTTACGTCACCGCATGCGCAGTGCTCATTCACATGAAGGCTGCGCGCATACCAGGAACAACAACAGCTTCGGCCGTCTGCCGAGTAACGTGTGAGCCTCTTACCGTGCTCGGTTTATTATCCAGACAAAACTATCCAGACAGATTTGTTGTCCAAACTGATTTGTTGTCCAGAAAAGAAACTCCTGCATCTCTGTGCGTCTATTCGCCATTATTGTTTGTGAAAAGTTTTTCTTCTTCGTTCATGTGTTGTAGCAGCACTGCCTCTCTGCAGACCTACACCGCCATCTACTGAACCGGCATGCACACTACAGTGGATTTACAGGGTTTTAACTCGCCTCCAGCATTGTCATCTGAACGCAGAAGAATTTGAAAAGGCAAAGGAAGAATCTTTGCATCTTTAAGTCAGGAGTTTCCATGTAAACAGCACCTAATCAGATCTGGACCAGGTTTCTTTATTAAATATAAACCACTGGAAGCATTTCTTGATACAGAGGAAATTACTTCTTCACATCTGATGTTTTTGTTTTCCTTTTGGATCATGCTTTGTATGTTACACCAAGGAAGTAGCACTTGCCCACTGCATTGTCTGAATAGCTCGCCACACATGTAATTTTTTAAATTACATTTTTACTAATTTTCTAGTGTTTTATGTATGTGTTTTTTTATTTAATTCTGTTCTTTCTAGGGAGCCACTGTGCAGCACTTTGGTAAACTTAAAATGTTGTAGATATTTTTACCCCTACCAAGGAGGCTATGTATTTTTGGTCTCTCTGTTTGTCTGTCTCTTGGCAAGACTGTTGAAAAGTCTTGAATGAATTTTGATTACATTTTCAGGGTATGTTAGCCATGACACATGAAGAAGAGCTCAAGATCCAGGTGCATGGACAGGGTTTTTTTAAAGGACTTGTTTACATTAGGTTAGATTGGAGCTATCGTATAAGAAATGCCTTGGAGTAGCTTTGTGCTTTCAGAACACCTCTGGTTACCTACGAAGGAGATTATGGTTTTGCTCATTTGCCTGCCACTGGATGCATTTACTTGGCACACTGTATCAGTGCATGCCAGTCTTTATTTTGGTTACCTCGTTGTTCAGTCAGTGCATCTAGACTGGAAGCACAGCTGCATCTCCCACATGAAAGAGTGTTAAGATTGACAGGCTTGTCTATTTTTTCTGTGAGCCACATGTGTTCCTTGGCCAAAACAGACAGAAAACGACAAACAGAGAGTCTGGGTTGATAACCATGGAGAGATAGAGCTGTGATAGTAAGAGGATGACATGAGGGCACAGGACATTCATGTACCTGGTGCGAAAGCTGTGGCGGCTCTCAACAGAGCTGGCTTGTGTGGCAAATGCATGTACGAAAATATTTCCTGTGTTTGTTAGTTTGTTAACAAAACTTAAAAAGTTATGTACAGAGAGGATATTTTCCGAACAGGTCAGAAATGAGCCAAGGGCCAATTGATGAGAGTTTTGTTAAGATCCATATCTGAATGAGTATCAAGGATTTTTTAAAAGGATTTGTTAACATTGCAAAACAGTTTTCCAGATTTTTGCTAACTACTCAATAATTTCTCAGCAGGTTTTGATGATATTTTTAGGGAATTTTGGTTATGGGTACAAGGGAGGAGAGTTGAGATTTTTGTTGTGATCTGAATGTGGATGCCAATCCAGGAATTTTTCATGGACTGGCTAACTGTGCATGATAGGGCAGCTTTCAACATTTTGGACAGTAACTCGCCTTTTGCCTTGGCAGTGGGTTTGTTCTCTCAGAAAAAAATCTAATTGAGAATATTTTGGGGGCTAAAACTCAAACTTTGAGAATATTAAAAGAAACATATATATTTGTCTGTTTGACCCTCAATGTATGTGTGTATATATATAGGATGGAGAGGATTTAAAAAATAACTGTATTCTGCATTTATTCATAATATGCTCAATGTCCCAACTTCTTAGGAATTGGGGTTTTCCAGCTACCTGACCTTGTAAGAATTTTCTTCAGATTTAGCTTTTATTTTTAGATACAGGTTGAAAGTCCATTGGCACAACCCCTGCACCCACCCAGAAGATTTGAGGGCAAATACTGTATGTCTAAATAAGTCTATCCCACATACCATTAAAGTGGTCAGTTAAATCAAAGTTTTATTAATACATTTCACCTGAATCAAGCTTGAAAGAAGACAAATCAATATATATGTTCTTCAGTCTAAGAACATAAGTAAAATCATGACTGAAAATCCTATAAGCAGTTCAGGATCACCTCTATGCTCACCTCTGTCAGAGTTATATATAGAGGCATGTGCTTACCAAAAACTGAAGCAGCTCAATCAATTAAAATCCCATTAAAGTCAGCACCACTATTGAGATCATTACCAAGGGGGTGAGACGCCTGATGTTGATGGTGGATCAAACAAGACCTAATTAATTCATTTATTCATTAACGTGCAACTGGCATGCAGACATACTTAGCACAATGCAATGAGTTCAGGCCGCTCTGCAGAAACATCAAACTTGGCATAAGACAGAAAATATAAATATAAAACTCAAATACTGCATCAAAGACAAGTTAGTGCCAAAGTAGGGAATTGGCTGCTTTTCAAAGGACACCGAAGCACATGGACATTTTTCCTGGCTCCACAAAGGACGGCTGCTTTCCTCTCACACACACGCTAGGTGTCAGACTGGCTGCAGAGATACGCGAGGAGTGAAATAAGAGTGTGAGTGAGACAGAGAGGCTGGGAGAGGGCGAACCTCACAGTCTGTTTCTCTGCTCCATCTCCCACCAGCGGAGCTGTGATTAGAGAGCAGCAGACGTTAATGTTTGGTATTGATCTGTGCTCAAATGGCTTCGGGACCAGAGGCCAAGGAAATGACAGGATCATGCTATGTTGCTTCCTTAGCCTGGAGATGTGGGGCTGGAGGAGGTGTTTAAAGAGCAAAAGAGAGACTATAGGTTTAAAAATAATAGGCTAAAAGAGATCTGAAAAGTTTTTGAATAGTTTGTCTGTGTGTGTTTAGCCAATATCCATGCTGGTTTTTAAATTTATTTCCTCAGTAGCCTGTTGAACCAGCCATGTGTAAGTTGTATCCTAAGTTATGGTGTAAAGTCAACAGTTAAATCTATGCTGAAACAATTTAATTTCTATCTTAAGTTCTGTATTAGTTCACTTGTACTGCCGAGACATAAGGTTCATTTCAACTAATGGAGTGTAAAGTTCAAAATTATATGAAAAATTGTCACAGATATGACATTTCAACTTTATTCTTGCAATCAGTTGAGGCCTATTTTTATTTTCTCTATTTTACAGTGCAGTATAAAAAGTTAAAAGCAGTAATTTCATTTTGACTAAATCTCTGCACAGGCTTACAGATGGAAATCACTTCATGTAACTGCTGTTAATTGATACATAGCAACAAAAATATAATATTATTTCAAAACATCAATACAGAGTTAATTAAAGCTTACAGTCTAAATCCACAGATGGAGTGACATATAATATCAAACATCCCCAACAACATGAAACAAAATTAAACAGTGCTTTTTGACTGAACAGCAGAAATGATGTCCTCTTGTGGAGAGCAAATGTGACACCAAGGAAGTTATCATACATTTCTGAGGGATGTAATCTCTATGTCAATGAGGACATCATCGAGAATAAATCTACAAATGTGTTTGTGTTAGTCCTGTTGATCAAGAGTGAGAAGCTATCCTGCAATTTTGGCACACATATTGTCATGTTCACATTTTCATTCAAAATTGTGTCTTTACCCAGGAGGACATTTCTGTTAGTGAGCTGGGAAGAAAGACATATGATCAAACAAGACAATAGGGAACACTGAGCAGCTCTCCAGAGCTTCCAGCAAGTAACCTTTATGGTAGTGTTTATGTCTGAGGCAAATTCCTGGAAGTGGCTAAAACTTTCTAAAAGTCTGTAACTGATCTGGTACTCTGAAGGGGTTCTTTGCCTTTTACTTTTAGAGGTTATATTTTGTCTTTTGTTCAGTGGCTACAGTATGAGAGGAAATGATTATCTTTTATTTTCAAATGCTTATAGTTAAGACTTTTATTTCTAATAAGAGGGGGTGTTTTCCTTTTTTTGGCCTTGGGGGATCCTGTAGTTTTAAGTTCCAGGTAACACATAAAACACGAGGGACGTAGGGTGCAGTCAGTGCTGTCGCAGCAGAGCTTGCGCCATCTACACATTCATGATGGTGCATGTGTAGAAAAAAAGTGCAAAAAAAAAGTGTATCGTATTGTATTTCCTCGTCTTGCACTGTTATGTCAACTGTATGTGTCCATTGTTGTTGCTGTTGTCTGTAAGGTGCAATGTTGTTGTTGCTTGCTGTCCCTTTGTAATGTACAGTCAGTGGAAATGAATTTCCCCTCTGGGGACCAATAAATCTAAATCTAATCTAAACGTAATCTAATCTAGTTTTAAGTTCCAGTTAGTGTTGTTTACGGTTATGCAAAAATATCTTTGGTAAAGTTTCATTTTTGTTAAAAATATTTTTTTTCTTTTTGTCAATAGTTTTTTAGGAATTTGACAGGTATTTTGAGAGTTTCCTTTTTTATTATTTTGCAGTATCAAAAACCATTGTTACACCTTTGATTCCCCAAGACACTATTTAAAAGGATGCATCCATCCATCCATCTGCCCATGCATTATCCCATGCATCTATCTGTCAATCCATCCATCTATGTGATTACCCATCCATCCAACCATCCACATTTCTCTCCTTCTGCCCAACCATGGATCTGTTCATACATGAAGCAACCCATTCATGCATCCATCCAACCTTCTGTCCACCCACCACTCCATCCATGTCTACCTGTCCATTATTTACCAGCTAATGAGTCTGTTCATTAGTCTGTCATCTGTTTGTCTAACTCTTTATCTCTTTATCATCTATCTGTATGTTATTCATCCATCCATCCATCCATCCAACCATTCAAATGTCTGTCTAATCCTTGGATCAGTACATCTTTATTCCTCCATCTATGCATCAATCTGTTTGCCTGTCATGCCTGATTCATACATGTTAGATAAAATGAAAGATGAACTCTTTATGCTGAGAGTGAGTGAAAAGATTTTTATTTCACAGATCTGAAACCAAACCTTTCCATGTTGTAAGTATGATTGACTGAGAGCTTCCCTGAGCCATAAGGGCTTAGGTCACAGGCTGATGCAGACAGAAAGCCAGGTTAGATGAAGAAGAACAGAGGATCTGATTGGACGTGACAGGAGCAGTGTCCGCTTCCTCTACAGCAGCCACTGCCCCAAATGAAAATCTTAAAGGCATGACGCCAGAGGCAGACCTTCACGGGCTGGAGGAGGTGTGGAATGAGGACCCTTTCTACAGTGTCTTTCAGAGTGGTATTGGAGGAAAAATGTAAAACCTGAATAATGAATTCACTGACCAATTAGACAATCTTGCATCACCTGGCCTAACCATCAATACGAAAAAAGTCTCCTCTATGCTGATGACTTGATGTTGTTATCTCCACCTAAGAAAGGTCTACAGCAGCACTTGAGCCTCTTTCATCAGTTCAGTTAGACCAGGGCCCTAGATGTAAACCCAGAAAAAAAACAAACTATGATTTTTCAGAAACAACCAGAGAAAAGAAAACATGCAAGTTTTTTTTGGGCGCCTCTCAATTGAAACACATAAAAATTACATATATCTTTGCCTGAACAGCAGCTGCACAGGAAACTCTAACATGACTGTTTTAGAGCTGAGAGATAAAGCAATAAAATAAATATTAAATTTGATATTTCAATTCCAATCTGGCTTCCAATGTTCGAACTTTTATTACAACCAATTATTCAATATGGTAGTGAAATCTATGTACCAAAATGCAATGGTGACTTTGACGAATGGGCAGAAACAAAAAAAGGAATTATTTTACCCTAAGCTCTGTTAGACCCTCTAACATGTACAAAGACAGACCCCAAACAATGCATGTAGAGCATAACTCAGTCAATATTCCATCATAAATCCAGCCATCACATCAACCTGAGCTGCTTAGAACTGAGACAGAAAAAGTCCAGTCAGCCTGCCAGTCCAAAGGCTTCCCCATAATCACACAAAGCACACTTGTGCTTGAAGACAAGAGAAAACGTTTGAAAAAACTCCCTAAATTCAATGGTCTGGAAAGTTATTTGATAACATAATTACTAGCTAACATAGTTGATTTAGCAAAATTACATTTGATGGTTCTGTAAGATGAGCTAATAGCTTTAACATCAACTGACAACTAAACACTTCTGCTGGTGTCAAAGGCAAATAAGATTGTGAAATAAATTAGAAATATTTCTTAACAGAAAAAACACACTACTAATGTGCCACAGAGGGACAGTGGTCTGTCGATGAAATCACTAGCATCAAACATCTACTTTACACAATGGATTTTTTCCTTCTTTTTTTTTTGAGCCTTTGAATTATTGTGAAACACTTTTCTGTAACTTTGTGTTACATCTTCCTCTGAGGCAATTTTACTCAAGAAACAAATCAACTTAATAAGCCCTGTGAGAGCTGCGAATGAGTGTCTCTGCCTTTGTGGGTTTGAACACACACATAACCAAACTGTACTGTGGCATGAATTGACACAGAAATTATGGCTTCACAGATAGATATGAAAGCATTGACTTGTAAATAAAAAAGAGCTTTGTTGTGGTGCTTTTGTGTAAAGGCATTGTAAATATGATTTGAGTGAGAAAATCTTTCATTAACACTTGGCTCACTAACATTACACAGCAGCTATATCAGCCTGATTCGATGTCTGTCATCAGACAGATCCATACTGCCAAACTCCAATCTATGACAACTGCAAGCAGAACAAAGCTGGATGGTCCAATAAGGTCCTTAACAGGAAGAGGTGGAAGCTACAAGCAAGACGACAGCTGCAAGCAACTGCTAGCACAGATATTATCATAGAGGTTTACAGCTTCAGTCAATGTTTTATCGGATATTTTGGTCCCACCTCCGACATATTTTGCCTTGAGTTTGTTTTATGAAGTGGCTGTAGTAGTTATTTTCTGCTACATTATCTGACTGGCTCATAGTGAATGTGATTAACGGAACAACTGTCCACTCACCTGCCGGATATGCTTTAGAAAGATTCTGCCCATTCCCAAACACTTTCCATGGGCTCTCTCCCAGATAAACTAGTGATATGTACTGAACGGTTCTTCTGGCCTGTCAGGTTAGTTGAGTAATTTGCTACTAAAGTGGGGGGGCATATGCACATTTATGTATTGAAGCAGGCTCTATGGTGAGGGATTGGAGTGCTCTAGAGTAATTCTAATTGACAAAGACAGAGCTGTTAGGAAAAGATTGGAAACCACTAATTGAAAGCATTGTACAGAGTGTTAAATAGACAAAGATAACGCACTCGTGTTTTCAGCATAGCCCTGTAATTGCACACACTCACCACTAATATAATTCCCAGAAAAACATGTTTATGCAAAGATGCAATGTAATATCCATGATGCAAGCCAGAATCAGTAAATAGTGATTTACTGGTATTGAACTGACCACAGCCCTGGTGTTGTGCAGAGCTCTCAGCATGCAATATTATGAGGACTATTTTTGCATGGCATGAATTACAGGTACAGTTCTCAACCAAAGACACACACACACACACACACACACACACACACACATGTACACACAGCATAGCTCTGGGTGTGGAAATAGAGGAGTTTCTTTCCTTAAAATGTTAAAAACAAATTCCAAGTAAGCACACGCTGCCCACTGACTAATGTTTGATTTATGGTTGATGTGAGAGGATAAAAAAGTGGAGTGGAGAGCAAGCACTGCAAGAAGGCAAAGAGGTGGGCCGAAGGAGGGTGAGAAGGAGCTGAATGAGTGAAAGTAGACACATAATGAAAGGAGGACACACAGAGTGGTGGAACATGCCAGGAAGATGAGTGAACATTGTGCTCTAAATTCTGAGAAGATTCAAAATGGTGCTGGTTGTTGAAGCTACATTTATGATAAAGTGAGTAAAATGCCATTCTCAAATCTAGACTCTGTAGATATCCTCACAGAGAAATCTGTCCAGCCAAGCTACAAGCTGATTACTCTGATAAAGGTGTTTCCATTTACATCAGAGCACAGTGGTGCCGCAGATTTGTGTGTGAGTAACACATAGCGAGAAGAACACAGTTTGACTCCCTGTATCGAATTTGCATATTCTCTCCATCCATGCATATTTTCCAGGTTTCCTTTGACTGATGACTCTTAACTACCCTTAGGTGCAAATGTGAATGCATAGGGTTGTCTGTCCCTCTCCGAGGCCCTGTGATCAGCTGATGACCGGTTCAGGGTGTACCCCACCTCTCACTCAATGTTAGTTGGGACAGGCTCATACCTTGCACTACATGAAGAGGGATAAGCAGCATAATGGATAGATGGGCGGAGCAGATTAAAGAGCCTTTATTGTGCTGTCTTGTGTTTTGCCCATCCTGCCATGTGCTTTAAATACAGTATGTCCTCAGCACGATGGAGCACTTCTATGCACAAAACACAAAATCAGTGGCTTTAGGATTCCCCCCTCTCACTTCAGACAGAATGCAGAACTGCTGTAAAAACACTGCCAGTACTGATCTGACAAATTATCACAGAGCAGTGACCAGCTATGGTACATGTGATCTCAGAGGTTTTACAAGCTGCAAGGCAGGGAACGTCCCCTTAGGTTGAAATTTCTTCTCAGGTAGGCTAGTAGCAGGATCTACAGGTATCCTAAGTTTACCAACTCGTTAGTGGAACATGTCTAACTGAGATGTGACGTAATTGACATTTCTCTAATTTTCACAGTCAGAGGTCATTGGGATGCACAGCTATAACAGACATCAGGCCACAGGGATAGGGACCCTTAAGTGGCAGGAGCTCCAACTAAGCACTAAGCGAAGACAGAGTGAGAATAGGGGTGGATCTGGGCACTCAGTTTGTGAACAAGGGTTTTTTTTAACAACAGCGACCTAAACTTAGCAGTCATCAAAATCAAATATATTCACCCAGTTAAGGTAGAATGTTGGCTATTTAAGTTAATATTTGAAGAGCTCTTTTCCAATACGCTATAAATCCATTTTCATTTAGAAAGTATTTACATTATTTACCCAGACCCACCATTGGGTTGGCTGGGGAACTGAACTTTGAAATACAGTTTAAACAGGGATATATTCTTTTTTTTATATAGCTTTCTGGCATTAAATACTGACATGGCAGGTAGTACAATCAGTATAAAAAAGAATAGCACTGAGTAATATATTTTTTTTTCATTTTGGCTTTTATAGCATTTTGGAAATTATTTACACAAATTGTTCATACTTGGATTGTGTACTCTTTAATTTAAAGATATCTTTATCGTCACCCGACAACAGAAACTGGACTTTATTGCTCATAATTTTTTATTAAGAGGAAACAATGCACAAATTCAATATCAGAGTATGGGAGACAGGGACAATCTGAGCCCCTGAGATAATCTAATTAACCTTGTATTTGGAGACTCAGGTTAAATTTTGTTTGTGTTGTTGGCATACGGACTGATTAAACTACTGTTTTCTTCCAAAGCATAACTCTGGATGTCAAGGACATATAACAATAACAAGACTTTGAAACCAATATATGTCTTTTTTTCAAAACAGACATAATTGTCTATATAATGTAGAACTGTGAAAGTTTCAGTAGTTCATTATAATTTTTTAAATTCATGCATAACAGTTCTTATGAGTAAGCAGGGTTATTTTTAAAGCAAACATAATTTAGTGACAGTCACATAAAAAACATTTTAAAAGCAATGCAACAAATACGATGTATATTTTAATTCATGATATTAAAGAAACACTAACTAGGGTTAAAGTTGGTTTGTTATTGATAAAGGAAAATTTTTATTGTCAAAAATAAAAAAATATATATTCATAGAATAGTAACAACATAATTATTTTTATAACTTTTTTAAAATCCCTATCACCATAATTGAAATTACACACACACACACACACACACACACACACACACACACACACACACACACACATATACATATGTAATATGCAACTTATATATATATATATATATATATATATATATATATATATATATATATATATATATATAGTGCTGTCAGGAAATTAATTACATGGCTTTTAATTAATTAATCAAATTAATCGCATTAGAATTTCATATCTGCTTAAAGTCCCCAAATAAAGTATTTGAATTCTTGTGTAAAATCAATACACTAAGAAGAGAACATTTTTCATTGGTGACAGAATAAAACCTAAGTCAGGGCATCTTGTCCAGAAAATTCTAAGCTCAATCAGGCAACTCAAATTACACTTTAAGTGTGTTTCATAAATCAAATTCAAAATAAGAAAAAGGTCGAGGACATCCAACAAACCAGTTAGCCCTGATGCATTATTAAAGAATGCAGTACAAATACAGATAAATACATTTAGAAATAAAGTAAGGCTGAGTCTAAAGTAAGCCATTCCTGTTGTCACCTCGACTTTGTTTGGTTTGGCGAGTGACACATGCGTAAAGTAACACCGCCATGTACGGGTCGTTCAACTGGACAATATCAAAACATTTGTGTGCTATAATTAATCTTGCGATTAATTTTAATAACGCATTGATTTGCGTTGTAATTAATTAATCTAATTAATGCACTAAAGTGACAGCCCTAATATATCTGTATAGCTGAAATCTAGTGAGCTATGTTTGTCTTGTTGCTGTTACATAATGCAACTTATAACAAGGGTTTGCTGTAGTGAAGCTAATATTTTTCATGAGCAGCTAGTAACTAGACGCTTACTTCATTTTACAAGTAACTTGGTCGCAGCTTATTGTGAATAAGCACTATTAGACGAACATGTTTGCCACAAGTTGTGCTATGATTTGAAACCAGCGGTCACAGTGATGCAGCTTGACCCATATGCATACAGAGAAGTCGATCATTGGACTTGTACCACAACCAGTCAGTAGGGGGGACTCTGAATATTCTGGCTTCACTCTGTTGAAGTTTTCATGTCCTCCACTTTTGTTAGTTACTGAAAGTTGCTACCACAGTTATGTGTAGCACTCTTACTGCTCAACACTTGGCACCTCTGTGAGTGTGTGTATATCCTACTTTGTCTAACACACACACATAGATACACACTCACCCCCACACTCACTCTCCATTGGGCAGACCAAGACCAAAGGTGGCTTAGGTTGCCATGGCGACATCCCACCAGAACGGTAATTACAATTAACATCCCATCTAAATGACCACCTCTCTCTCCTCTCCCCCTGTGTCTCGTGGGTAATTATAGACTTCAGCTCAGCTCAGCCGAGCACTGCGGTTGGCCTCTTTTTTATTTCACAGCTAAATAATCTTGTCTGGAAACAATGGAGGCAGAAATAAGAATTATTTTCTTCAAGGCCAAAAGGCTGTTTGCTCACATTAAGGTCCGTGTGCTATGTATCATTGGTGTTAAAATCAATATGCAGCTCACATTTAAGCACTGATCTTGGCATGAAAACAACTTCCTTTTTCTTTGCTTTTAAAATTCAGGACTGATTAAAGATGATCAAATGGTGTTTGATGCTGCCTTTCATCAACATGAGCTTTTCCTGGGCATGGAAGAGGGCATAGACAGCTGATTTACAAAACTATGTGTGCTGCGGCCTTCTCCCCAAGGAGAGCAGCAACAAAAAAAGACCCGTCTTGGTCTCGAGACTGGTCTTGAGACCACATTTTGAAGGTCTTGGTCTTGTCTTGGCCTCAAAAGCATTTTCACTTGGTTTTTGTCTCGGTCTTGGACTGGCCCGACTCAGGATTTTCCATCAAGACCGATCAAGATCAGCACTGATCTGCTGCTCTTCAACTTCGTTTATGTGAATAAGGAGAAACACTTGGTAAAACAACAAAAAGCTTCAATTCATGTGTTATTTCCTCCTGTGATGACAGCAACCTTCCTGGTGTTGTGACTGAGGGACACCCACCTTAACTGTTCAACCTTGTCATGGTTTTTAAAATTTATTTTAATGGTCTTGGTCTGGACTCAGTCTTGACTCCCAAAAGTATTGGTTTTGCCCTGGTCTCAATGCATTCTGGTCTCAGGCAAGTCTTGGTCTTAGATAGTTTGGTCTTGATCACAACACTAATCCAGTGATTAAATAATTTCTAAATAATAATTATTTCACAGCAGAATGTGATCCTGGAGTAATGATGATGATATTTTGAGTTGTTTTTTTTCTGAACAGGCTGTTCTTTAATCATTTCCATCCATTCATTATCTATACCACTTGGGTCGTGTATGGCTGGAGCCCATCCCAGCTGATGTTGGGCGAGAGGCAGTGTATATCTTGAACCAGTCACCAACTGATCACAGGGCCACATAGAGAGATGGACGGCCATACATGCTCACACTCACACCTAAGGGCAATTTTGGAGTCACCAATCAACTTCTTGAATATAGTTTTGGTCTGTGGGAGGAAGCTGAAGTGCCTGAAGAGAACCCACACATGCAAGGGGAGAACATGCTAAAGCCACACAAAAAGGCCCTGACCGATCCAGGGGTCAACTCAGCGACCTTCTACTAGCTGCGCCATTGTCCTGCCCTCTTAAACAAATTGATTAATCTTTTTACTTAATTGGATTGATAAAATGAGGAAGAAAAATCATTTTTAAAAAATAATTAAAAAAAGGTAACTAACATCAAATTTGTTTACACTATTTCCTGAGGCAGTTTGGAAAGATACCCCAATTAAAATAGACAGACATTTGCATCTTAAGTTTGAAGCAGAATTGAATTCACATCAGGTGTTGATCACAGAGATTACTACCTGCTGCTTTGGCTCCCTATAATCCTCCCTATAACTTCCTCAGGCAGAAGAGGAAGGTGCTACAGATGAGACTTGGATCATATGACAGTGTCTCCTCATATTTCCCATCTAAGATCCTTAAAACCTAAAGATTTGGCTACTTTGGAGGTATGCACACATGACACAGAGAGTCGGCATGTAGAAAAGAGAAAAGACTGAAATATCAAGCGAAGAATGCATATATAAATGTTATTGGAGTACCTATTTAGTATTTATTTTTTAGATAAGTGTTCAATATCAAAAATGTATACCACAAAGTACTGATACTTCACTTCAATCCCTGACTAAAGCATCAAACATTTTTTTTTTGCAAAAGGAAAGGCCACAGCTTCCAGGCAGCAGGTTTGAAGATAAAACAAGTGTCTGGTCAAATACAATTGTGCCCAAAAGTTTACACCCCCCCAGCAGAATTTCTGATTTTTTGGCCTTTTCTCAGAAAATATGAATGATAACACAAAAACCTTTCTGTCACTCATGGTTAGTGGTTGGGTGAAGATATTTATTGAAAAAAAAGATAAGTTTACTCTTTTTAAATCAGAATGACAACAGAAACTTCAAAAATGACCCTGTTCAAAAGTTTACACCCCCTGGCAGTTTTGGCCTGATAACATGCACAAAATTTGACACAAATGGGTTTGAATGTCTACTAAAGGTAACCATCCTCTCTGTGATCTATTAGCTTGTAATCATTTTGTGTGTATAGAAGCTCAGCGAGTTTCTGAGCCCCTGACAGACACGTGCATCTTTCACTGCGATGAAATTTCAGGTTTCTGCATCATAGGTAAAGCAAAAGAATTGTCAAAGGATCTGCGAGAAAAGGTATTTCAACTGTATAAAACAGGAAAAGGATTTAAAAAGATATCCAAGGAATTGAGGATGCCAACAAGCACTGTTAAAACTCTAATGAAGAAGGGGAGAGGGAGGAATTCCGTTGAAATCAAACCACGGTCAGGCAGACCGACAATAATTTCAGCTCCAACTGCAAGGAAAATTGTTCAAGATGCAAAGAAAAGCCCTCAAATAACTTCAGCTGAAATACAGGACTCTCTGAAAAAAATTGGGGTGGATGTTTCAAGATCCACAATAAGGAGACACTTGAAGAAGCATGGGCTGGTCGGGTCGCCAGAAGAAAGCCATTTCTACGCAAATGCCACAAAATATCCCGTTTACAATACCCCAAAGAGCACAGACAAGCCTCAAAACTTCTCAAACAAAGTCATTTGGAGTGATGAGACCAAAATTGAACTTTTTGGCCACAACCATTAACGTTACATTTGGAGAGGAGTCAAAAAGGCCCATGATGAAAGGTACACCATTCCTACTGTGAAACACGGAGGTGGATCACTGATGTTTTAAGGATGCGTGAGCTACAAAGGCACAGGAAAATTAGTCAAAATTAATGGAAGGATGAATGCAGCATGTTATCAGAAAATACTGGTGGAAAATTTACACTCATCTGCCCAGAAGCTGCGCATTGGACGTTCTTGGATGTTCAAACATGACAATGATCCAAAACACAAGGCCAAATCAACCTGCCACTGGCTACAGCAGAATAAAGTGAAGGTTTTAAAGTGGCCATCTCAGTCTCCTGACCTCAATGTCATTGAGCCACTCTGGGGAGATCTCAAACGTGCAGTTCATGCAAGCCAGCCCAAGAATTTACAGGAGCTGGAGGCTTTTTGAGAAGAGGAATGGGCAGTTTAACCATCTGAGAAAATAAAGACCCTCATCCACAACAACCACAAAAGACTTCAAGCTGTTATTGATGTTAACGGGGGAAATACACGGTATTAAAAACTGGGGGGTGTAAACTTTTGAACAGGGTCATTTTTGAAGTTTATGTTGTCATTCTGATTCAAAAAGAGTAAACTTATCTTTTTTTCAATAAATGTCTTCACCCAACCACTAACCATGAGTGACAGAAAGGTTTTTGTGTTATCATTCATATTTTCTGAGAAAAGGCCAAAAAATCAGAAATTCTGCTGGGGGGTGTAAACTTTTGGGCACAACTGTATAAAAGACCCACTGGGAATATGTGGCCTGATTTTTCCACCTGTTTGAAAAGCAGCACTGGTTTCAAATCCTGACCCATTGCAAAGGAACTTCTGGGTAAATGACCTCTGCTTAGTAACACATCTGAATTCATGAATGAGGAAGCTTGAAGAATACAGTCAAACTATGAAGAGTGCAGAGAAGCTGCGGATGAGGATGTAAATGGACATGAGAGCTGAGCATATGAATGTGGACATGCATATAAGAATCACATTATTAAAATAAACACAGTGTGAATGAATATTTATGGGTGTCAGAGCTGGCGCAGATAAAAGAAACGAATACAGAGGATTTAGGGAGGTTGTCACGAGTGTGAGGGAGATAAGACAAAGGAGAGGTAGGAAGAATGAGATGAGAGGACGTCAAGAGGGAATAGAAAACTGAAAAAAGAAAAGGTGAAGTTCAGATGAGCATTGGTAGGTGAGGAAGACAGAAGTCGCTCTTCTCTTTCATCCAGGATAAGGTGATAAAGCTGCTCCATGCCACTCTTCCCCCTTCTAATTGTGTCCACATTACACAAGGGAAAGAGGTGTTCAAATAGAAAAAGAAAAAAAAAAAACCTGTCCACACCTCCACCCACCGGTCACACCTCTGCCGTCCTCTCCCGTCCTCTCCGTCACCCCATCCAGGAGCAGCAATTCTCTAGGTCATTATTTCATTGAACAGGCCGTGAGCTGCAGATGGTCAAATCATCTCCACCAAAGACAGAGGAGTCACAATGCCCATCTTGTTGTGTTACTCCGTCCAGGCCAATGGGTTTCATCATCAATAAATCCTTTGTTCCTCCATCCCTCCATCCTTCAGAGACAGAAATATAACAGGAGGTAGAGCTCTGGAGGAATAAAAACTAAAACGTTACAAGTCTGACAGGCTTCAGAAACAGATGATGTATTCTTGACACATAAGCAAAATACAAAAATGATGAGTATGTCTATATGCACACTCATATCTTAAAAGATTAGACTTTTGTGTAAAATCTATTTGTTGTCTGGCTTTATTACTGCAAACTCTGATGTACAAACAACATTTTAATACCCTTTTCCTTATCAATAATGTCAGTCTACTACTAGAACCAACATGTCCGGCAGGAATCAACAGTCACAAGACTACCTCATGATTGTTATAAAACTGATCAGAAGCGATCAAAATATTGGAAAGAAATCATTTAAGTTTAAAATGTCAGAGGATGACCCTTTGATACCATCCCACCTGATGATGTGAAATAAATATTTGCGATTTCCCCACTGCAGGTAAAACACGATCCCGTGGGAAAACACTAAATAACAACACTGACAAAAATGTAAAGAGTGATAACCCAGGCTAATATTAATTGACTGTTATTTTTGTTGACAAGCTCAATAATCAAAGTTAACACAGCATTGTTGTCCTTTTAGTTCTAAATAAATGATTGCAATATAATATGGTATAATCATAATGCCAAGTCAAAGCAAACAAATAAACATGACCCATTATAGATCATGTCAAGTGGTAAAGCTGCTTTCTTATAGATCTGATATCATTACAATAACGTAGAGTCAACACACACTTATTTAAGGTTCAAATGTGTATGATGGCTTGAGATAGATTTTTTGGTGGGTGTGGTAGGCAAAATGACTCTCCTGATTGGAAAGGTTGCAGACCCCTGGCTTCAAGGATGTTTTTTAAAAGGTTCTTTCCTCCCCTGGCACTTTCTATGGACTGTTGCCCAGACTGACTGGTGAAATAGAGGCACACTGTATCCTGTATTGTATTGAGCTTTCTATCTGACATGTCAGGTTAGTGAGAGGGGCTTGTGAGTCTGCTTTTTGAGTAAGCCCATCGGTCTATTTCACTGTAAATCATGTGATCCCAGCTCCATAAAAAGCAAGATAAGCTATTATTCTTTGGAAAGTAGTGTCATATTATAGTGCAACCCTTCAAAGTAAAACAGACAGCATTTGACTTTACAGCCTAGTATCCAAACTCTTACAAACAGTTTGACGCTCATAGTCAAAGAAGGCTGTGTAACAACTTTTCTAAAAGACTCAGATTAAACACACAACAGAGAGTGTTTTGACTACACAATATCAAATAAAACTGTGTCAACTACATTCTCCAGTCCTGTAGCTCAACTTGAATCTGACAGCTGCAGAAGTACAGCACAGAACAGACACATTTTATTCCACAGTAAAGTGAATTCACTCACTTGACTTAACTAAATCAGTGTTATTTGGCTCCAAGTGCCTGTGTGCACCGCAGCCTGTGGGGAATTGAACATTTTTAGTATTTCAACAGACCCTTTATGGGTGTGTTAATGCTGCTGTCTTATTCAATCAAAGCTGAGAGAAAGTGCAACACTACACACTGAAACACTGCTGGATAGAGAATGAGCATCTGTACGATATCAAACATGTTATTCATGAAGGCTGCATGAGATGTGTGGGCTATTCACAAATAAACACTAAAAGAGAAGCTTGATTTTTATATATATCAGTAAAAAAAGTAACTCTAGTGGATAGTTGCTTCAGGGGCATTTAAATGAAAAGTAAAGTATGTGTAGAATATTTGCACTTCCATGTCAGATGTTATGGCAATGACAGCAAAGAGGTGGTGGTCAAATTGTGATTGATTAAGAATAAATATATAAAGGGGTTTGGATGCCATAATTCACAAAATGTTTAAAATATAACATATCTTGAACATCTGTAAATGTGCAATTAATGCTGAAAGGTAAATACAGGTTTTGGAGCAACATATGCCGCCATCAAAGCAACAACTTATTCAGAAACATCCGTGCTTATTTCAGCAGGACAATACTGCGACACATTCTGCATGTGTTACAACAGTGTGGCTTCATAGTGAAAGAGTACAGTAACTAGACAGGCCTGCCTGCAGTCCAAACCTGTCTCCCACTGAAACTGTTTGATGCATATGAAGCACAAAATATGACATAGGAGGTTATGTTATTGCCGCCAGTTTGTTTGTTTTTCTGTTAGCAATATAAATCAAAAAAGTATGGAGGGATTTCGATGAAATTTTCAGGAAACTTCCGGATTGGGACAAGGAACAAATGATTAGGTTTTGGGAGGGACCTGGATCACTGTCTGGATCCGTTATGACAAAAAATGTGATTTTCATGAATAGCTACTGAGCTAAAAAAGATACCATTATGAATCCATTGCTAATGGTATGTTGTCATGGTCAAGGAATCTAAATATTTAGATGGAATAAAGGTAGGACTCATATTTATGGTGAAAATCACAATATGGGTGAGGACTGTGGTGCTGGTCCGAGTGCCTTTCTAGTTTTATACATGCAAACCTTTAGTAACTGCAACTGCATTGTATTACCTAACATTGGGATATGGCACAAAAAGGTTGAAGACCACCACTGCCGTACCTGACAACATTGTTCTTTGGTTTTTACATCATTACCAGCCAGTTTAAACACTGTTTGTAAGTCACCAAGGGTGGCATGGTGGCATGGTAGTAAGTGTGACTCACATTAAGTTCTTTCCAAGCACTCTGGCTTTCTCCCTCAGACCCCAAAATTAGCATTAGGTTGACTCGGGACTCCACTCTACCCTTAAATATTGATGAGTTTGAATGATCATCCATCATTCTATGTGACCCTGCAATTGGTTGGGAACCGATATCAACTGGGATACGCTCCAGCCCCCCTGTGACACCAAAAGGGATAAGCAGTATAGATGAAGATGGATGTCAGCAAAAACATGTTTGTGAAGAGGAGGTAACAGAATTGTGTTATTAATGAGAGGACCATTAAACTGAAGTCTTACTTACTAATACTGTAAATAGGAGAAAAAAAAATTATTTAATTGCTCAAAGCTCACCTGTATATGAATTTGTCAGGATGTCTTTTGGATGTTACATAACTGTTTACGGTGTACATATTGATTAAAAAAATTTTCATTCTTTAATATTTTTAAGCATACTATACACTGTCTGTTTTTGTCATGTACCTGCTCCATGTTAAACTTGCATCTTGCCTGATTAAATGTCTGTAATCAGACAGATTCATCTTGCCAAACTCCAATCTAAAATGACTGTGAGAGGCCCAAAGTGAGACGACCCAATCAACATCCTCAGGAGCAGGAAGTGGAGGAACACAACAGCACAAAGTGCCTGTGCATCAGATATTAGCATAGATGCTAACAGCTTCAGGAACAGTTTTGTCATATCTGGACCTGTTTCTATTCGATGCAGAAAACAATACTGAAAGTACTTCTTGGGGTTTTTGCTCCACTGCTGACATGTTCTGACAAAGTTTGTTTTGCAAAGTGACCTGTGTTTTCTCCTTTAAACTGTAAAATGATTGGCCTGTAATTGATTGATTCAACTATTTTCAAGTCACCTGCCAGATATGCTTTTGTTAGCTTTAAACACACTTTCCCAAACACTTTATTGGCTGTTGTCCGGGTGGACTTGTCAAACTATATTGAATGATCCATCTGGTGTGTCAGATTAGCTTCATGTGCCTTTGAAATTAAGTTTTTCAAATCTGAATATGAAAGGGATTATTTGCTACCAACATATCATTTGAGAGAAGTCAAAACCATAAATAAAGCAGAAGCCTGCAGTGAACGTGGCTGAAAGCACAGTTCAGGCTGATATATTTCAGGTAAAATGTCATAACAGGTATGTGTTCTTTTTGTGTGCTTGTGTGCGTGTCCGAGAGTGTGTTTGTGTGCTGAAAACAAAGCCCAGCAGCAGCAGCAGAGCAGTGTTTCCAAAGAGGATTGATTTTTCCTCCAGCCAGAGCCGCCCCCCTCTGACATTTCACATACAGTGTACGGCCAAAGCCAATATACCGAATGATGAAAGCCAGGGCTGCCTTGTGACCTCAGACCTCTCTCTGATGCATGTCTCAGCCTATCATTAGCTGTGACTGCGGCATGCTGGGATTCTTTTATATGCTGATAAATCCTGATCTCATCCCTGCTCTGCACAGGCCTTTTTTATGTACCATTTTATCACATCTGTACTCTTCCTATAATTCTTTGTTCTCTTGGTTTTTGTATTTCTTGTCCATCTTTTTGTGCTGCCTGACTCAAACTCTCTCATCTGCTACGCTCTCCTCCTCCTCGCTTTACCCCTTCACGCTCTGCTCCCTGCCCTCCGTACATTGCTCCCCTGTATTAGGTTCAGCTGTGGGATCTGCGAATGGGGACGGCAAAGCCCCAAAGACTGTTCTGAAATCACAGAGCGTGAACTTGTACAGAAAACACACATCATCCTTCACAATACACCACCACATGCACAAATACATCACACATACACAGACCCTTTCCCCAGGCTTTGACAAAATAAGTTAGAGGATGTTTTATTTTGGATTGTATAAAAAAAGTCAGTGACTCTTGCTTTCAGGCTTGAGGTGAAAATTCATGTGTGAGAGAGACAAAACTTTTTGGATCAAATGACTCCACTACAGTGACCCCTTGAAACAAGAGTTTCAATATGTTCAAGAGATAATTCTGAATTTTTAAGCAGATTTGTATGAGGTACATGGCATTACCCTGAACATCAGCCACAGAGATATGAGATCAGTTCTGAATCTGTACAGAAAAATTCAGCATGAAAACTAAAGCTGTATATAGCTGAGCATAAGGGGCTTTACACAACTCAAATTCAAGTGAACATGGGGGATTGCACAAAGTGTCTAATTTCTTGACAACCTGCTTTTCCACAACAAAGCCACTTTGTTTTGGCATAGTTTACGTGACATGGCCAACGTGTACAGCTGTATATAGCTCAAGCTTATGTGCCAACTATTTCTGTACATACACAGAGCTGATCCCTTTTGCTGGAGGGATGGGGAATGTTCCTAGCCTAGAATCCAGTACAGTTATCATAGCAGACAAAGGTGGGCAGAGGGCATAACACCTCTCTGCTACACAAGGCTAACTCTCATTTGGACAGAGATGGTGGCAAGATGAGAATCATGAGATCAACTCCTCATCTGTACAGAAACAGTCAGCATAGAAGCTAAAGCTAAATACCACTGAATATGAGACCACCATCTCCACTTCATATAAAGAGTTTTAGGTAAAAACAAGCAATTAAAAGAGCATCGGGTGACTGCTTTTCTCACAACAAAGCTACTTTGTGTTAGAATACTTTACATGCCACAACCAAATTAAGTTTATAGCTCAAGCTTCTGCTGCCTCTTCTGTATGGACACAGAGCTGATCTCTTTTGATCTGGCAAATGTTCAGGCTAGTGCCATGTAGCTACCTTATACAACCTGCCTAAAATCCTGAACAAACCCTGAAATGTTATTATTATTATTATTATGAGTAGTAGTAGTTGTTGTATTAGTATGGTGTTTTCTCAAAAATCATGTAATCCTCAGTCAATCAGTCAATCAATCAATCAATCAAACTTTATTTATATAGCACTTTTCCTACAACATATGTAACTCAAAGTGCAGTCTTTAAAATGAGACCACTGTGCCAGCCACAGGATGGCAGTTCATACCACATTGTCCCTTGTCAATAAGTTAGTTTATTCCTAACTCAGAGAATGTGGAGGTAAACATGTGTGTTTGTACGTCTTTATTTGTGTATGTCTGGGTGGCCCAATTTGGCAGAGATGTGGTAAGCTTCTTCATTTTGCAGCACTCCAGCTAACTAATCAACTCACAGAGGTAGTTAATGTTCTGACTGTGAGAAGTCTGTTGAAGCTCTTTTGAATACTTTTGTGGGATTTGTAAGAAAGTTACAGGAAAAAGCCAGAAGTTCTGGTTCAGCCTTTTATTTCCCTTAAAACAAAAGTCAAGAAGCCTTTGTTCCATTTACGGAGCGTGTTTATAAATCGATAAAAGTGTTGACTTGTGGCCAGCCCTTTGGCAGAAGTTGTTTGGCTTCACTTTTCCAAGTTAAAAAGGTAACTAGACTTCAGTTTTTATGGTACCTTAGTCTCTTTGACTCCTCAAAGCAGCTTTACACTGCAGGCCACACCTACTCATTCACGCCCATTCACTCTCAAATCCATTCGCGTATCGTTGGAGTATCCATGTTGATTGTCCATCAGTATTACCCAACAAATCAACTCACTTGCATGCCAATTTACAAGCAAATGACGCTGCAGTGGGATAAACTTGTGGTTAAGTGTGTTGCATAAGGATACATCACCATGTGACAGCTGGAACTGGGCTCAAACTTGCAACCTTTCAACAGAGCGCACTGTCAGACTGCACCACCAATGCTAGTTATTGTCTTATTGCCATCCTATTGTGTGTTATTTCTTTAACCAAAAAAACCCTCTCACAATTCTTTTGGATATTCCTTTGAAATTCTTTTAAGGAAAACTTCCTGAACATGATTTCATCATTCATTAAAGGGACTGTGAGGAGAGTCTATTACCGCCGACCCAAAGACTCTGCTACCCATGAGCACACGCGGCGACTGTCGTAATGCTGCGTTCCAGTAACCCCGGAACTGGGAGTGACATCATCTCCGACTTATCAGCGTTCCAGTTGAAGTCTGAAAAAACATACCGATCTACCAGGCTATTGTTCGCTGTTGTTAGCATGCCCTGTGTTGTTGTTCACAAATATCACATGAAGAATGTGATTATCACTATGGCAGCATTTTTGCAAATATAAGTCTAACAATACTATGTAAACAGCTGCTCTAGAGCGACACACCCCAGTCAGAAGTGCAAATAAATGGATTATTACAGGAGCTAAATAACTATTCACACTGGGGGCATCCATCTTCCATTGTCAACTCAGGGGTAACGAGGTTTCACCGAGTTCCCAGTAGGAAATTCTGACTTCGGGGGACGTTCCAGCTGCAGTTTCCTACTCAGAACTTGGAAATTCCTACTTCTGACTACAACTGGAACGCATCACAACATGTTACCAAAGCCAAAGTGTGTGTTTGTTGTGTTGTAGCCCGGACCTTCCTCAGAACTCTGCATTGCTTTACAACTTCTTTTTTCAACAACTTACAGGATGCAAAGCGACGAGGTAATCTATCTCTTTCTAGTTACATAGCGGTAGTTTTTGATGTGTGACAACAACAAGCAAGTTTTGGAAAACTTAGTATCGTAGTTTTGTAGCCGGCTATATATCGCTACTAACAGCCCGGTGCTCTAAGACGTGTCCGAATAATATAAATTTGCTCTAGTTTTAATTGTCTTGTTCCCAAAGTTGAGTATCCAGGCCAGTCCAGTCCAGCCCTGTCCTGTCCGACCCGACCAAGAAGCTAAGGAATAGCATTTATAGATAACCTATTATGATGCTGCAAAACTCATCTTAAAGTGTGTATTTCCATCAGGCATACAGTATATCTAAAAGTGAGACTTTTTTGCAATTACTTAGAAACTCCTCACAGTCCCTTTAAACACTCTTAATTAAGGCAAATAGGGACTGTTGTTATTATATTGTAAAGGTGACAAAAAGAGAAGTTAGAAAAGTGGACATTATCAAATAGTATGATTCAAGACACTGCTAAGATAAGACTTTCCTATCTGTACCCAGAACGTTAAGCAGAAAATGGAGGTCAAAAGGTAACTGTCCTAACTCTGAGGGGGCTTTTAAACCAGAATCAATTTCACACTGAAAATTGAGTGCAGAGTACAAAATGTGTAGGTAATAGAAACTATTTTATTGCTTAAGTGATAATTTGATATATAAAATCTTCAGGGCCATTTTGAGTTAACATTAACTCAGTGTAATGGTGTTAAAAATGCTTCATTTTCATTACTGAGATGTACAGACATCCTTAAAGTCCTCCAGAGGTTTGAGTAAATGTTCTGAGGAGATGGTTTCATAAAAGTTTTTAAGACCATTAGCTGTTCTTCAGCTGTCTGTTTTCACACTTCCAAAGCAGAGAGGAGGCTGTCAGAACTAAATTAGATAACCCAGTTTATTCAAGTTCCTGCTGTTACTCCCACACAAACATGCAGTTTAACCCGAGCAACTCAAAGCCATTCTCTGCTTGTTTTGGTCCACTTTGATTTTTTTTTTTGTAATACATAATGTAAAACCTCAACCTTGTCAAGCAAAATCAAGCCTGGGTTATCTGAATACTTATGATGTCAGACTCAAGTATTAAAAGTTGTATGACCAAACATACAACAATAACAATAAAATGACCAAACATACAACTGTAGGAATGTGACAGAACTTCATACCAGTCACATACACTTTAATTATGAACAATTATTTTGGATCTTTATACAGTTTCCTCAAGCCTGGGCTTTGGTGGGATAAATTAAAAGTATGCTAAGAGACTCACTTAAAACCAACTCACACATTTACAATAATTCCTCTCAATGTCTTTTTTTTGCCTTATAAGAGGTATATGTGCCACCTTGTATGCAATTTCTGTCTCAAATGTTTCAAAGGGGCACTGAATGTTACTCACACTTCCTTTAAAGTTATTTTGGAAAGTGACAGGTACCTGTCTTGTCTCTTGATTACTTTGGATGTTCCTGTTTGGACACTGCTGTCAAAAAATAAATAAAAGAAGAAGAAAAAACGGGTGATTAGATTGGTTCAACAGACCAGAAGGAAGTTGTTGCTTTCTCTTAGGGTCAAAACATACAGTAGATCTAACAACAACAAACTGTTTCATTTTTAATCAGGAATATTTGATTAAAAAAAAAACACAAATCATGGATTTTTCCTTGTGGATTCATGAATACAAAATCCCTGAAATGAGACACAGCCCTTTAAGGCTGAATTATAAAGATGTTTTTAGTTAACATATATTTGACCTGAAGGCATTTTTGGGTTGACATAAGTATGATTTTCTGAACTCAGTTGCCCCTGTAAGGATCTATCGTACATACCCCACAACAGCAAACAATCTGTTCTGCTTGGGGGCTGCGATGATCCCATGGAGCTTGGAGGTTAATGAGTAAAAGTTAGTCAGCAGATTATTCTGACGAGAATAAGACTTGATGATGCAGGGTCTCACAGGCTGATGTAGCTTGTTGTGAGTGGTTTATTAATTTACTATTGGTTAATCAACACCACTCCAAAACAGGTCAAAGGCACCCTTGTATAACGGTAACCAGTGCCTGAAATAGGCCTACCAATTTATTTTAGCATTTTCAGAACTCATTAATGTAGCCCAGAGGACGTTTGAATTAGATCTTCAGTTTTTGATTTTTTCACTATTACACAACACCAACTAATTGAGTTAAATTCAAAGTAACATTTTACGCTCACCCTTTGGATTTATAAAACCCTTATGGAGGGATTTGTCTTTCTATTTGCAGAGATTTGTTAGAAATGTCTGATACCTTCATGCTTTGACAGTTGATACTGTACACAGCAGTGGTTCAATAAAGATGCCAAGAGCTCCTCTTGCAGTGCGAAGTAACAAACCACTCCGCAGTGGTGGATTACTCTCACTGAAAGCTGTAGTAATTTCTTTTGGCATATATCCCTGAATTCTGACTTCGTTTCGTCCGGTCTTGGCATCACATCCAGCCATGGCAAACCTAATTTGCTGCGCTTATTCCTCCAACCTTGCTTTCTTTCTTTTTCTCTGTCTTCAGCCTGAAGACGGAGGGAAGTGAGCGGGTCTGAATGCTTTGATGTCGTCTTAAGAAAGAAATCAGCCTTTCATAAGCACTTTTTTCCAACCCAAACTGATCAGCAAAAGTATCACACAGAGAGTCCTCTGTCCCCCCTGGGAGGCTGTCATAACAGGGTGCTACTCCTGATACACTGTGATACCTGGCAAGTTTTTTAATACAACTAAAGAGGGCATCCACAAATGTATTCACATTTTCCTGATAAGTTTAGGCAAAAAAAGTCAACTGATATGATTTAGCATTACTGCCTTCTGAAAAAGATCTAAATTGATCTAAATGGCTGCTGTGAGTATAGTCACACTGCAAAAAAGAAAAAAAATGCTCATTAAAATGGTTTTAGTACAAGTTGATGGACTGGACCAGACAGATTTTATACATGCAAAAATACTCTCTCTCTCTCTCTCTCTCTTTCTCTCTCTCTCTCTCTGCTGTTATATTTTTCAACCAGTTTTTTTTTTGTTTTGTTTTGAGCTTTGCATGCAGTAAGCCTCATATATAAAGGAATATGATGATGGTGAGAATGTTTTCAAGCTGTAACTGTTTCTAACAGCTGGTCCTGAAGCAGCTATGGTTCAGTTTCAGCTCCGACTGAATTAGATGGACCAGTTCTTCTTTAACTGAAATTATCAATTATGATTATAATCTGATCATAGCCACTTAAAGCTGGGGTTGGCGATTTTGGAAAACTAGCATGAATTTGACAGTAGCACCTCCTCAGGGCTCTGCCTATTTCTTGTAAATCTGTCTTAAAATGTGAGGGATACTGGAGCTTGGTTGGGGTTGTGGGATGGCTCACGGCGGGCTTCTCTTGTTTTCAAAGACAAACTTGAAAGGTAAGCATTCTCCCGCGGACTCTGATACCTATGAGCTTGGCTCGCACACCGAGTCTGTGCACGCCGGGAAAATGCACGCGCGGTAGGCGGGCAGAAAGGCGATGGGATTTGATTGGTTTAAAAACAGGTGTCCCGGCATGAGTTTTGATTGGTGTTTTCCCTGTTTTACTCCTGCTATAGATAGCGGATATTTTTCGCTCTGTTTTAAGAACACATTATGAGTTGATTACCATCGGGTCATAAAGACCATTTTATTACAAAAAGTGTATCTAAATCAAATCGCCAACCCCAGCTTTAATGTTGAGTCTACATTGATTTCATGGCACAACTGTTTTTCAGAATGTACAAAACTAAACGAAATAGGTGTTGCTTTTTATATCAATAAAGTGCGTCAAAAATCATTTCAGAATTATTCCTTGAAATCCGTGTAGGAGAGATCACGTTACGCAGACGCGTTGCTGTCCCTAGTGAGATTTTTAACATGGCTTCTCCTGGATCTTTTATCAGACCTCTTAAATGTCACTGAGCCTTCTAACTGCCATCGTGTGTCTTCCTGATTGGTAAAATGGGCACTACAAACACAACACTTTGGATGAATCTCCATTGAACCCCTTAGCCCTTCCATTTTGTCTCACACCTTCCTCTACCCCTTCCCCTTAGCTCTCTGTTTTGAGGGCCAAGGGTAAGGGATGAAAACACACTCTTGAGAAACAAGACGCCACACAATTCCCACTACGTCGTCACCCAGAGCCGCTCGCTGGCTGTGACGTACACAGATGCCACAGTAGCCATAGCTACAGCTGCGAAAGCTAGCTCGTTATTAGGAGAAATTTTAACATAGGCATACAATACAAAATATGATTAATATTTGCTCTGCCTCAGTCGGCAGTGTATTATGGGAAATTCTCATATCCCTTTGTTTCAAGTGAGGTCCCAGTCTGTCTTCGTTTCAAGGACTGTGTAGCCCTCATCTTAGCCTTTCCCCTTAAACCTACAGAGAATTGGAGCACCCCTTCACTGATGTGAACGCTCAAAACCCTTCAGAGGGGCGAGTCCTGATGTCCATAAACAAGGCCAAAGACACGAGATAAGGTCAACTAAGCCAGAGATAGGACCTAAATGCAGGACATGAGGTGTAAAGGAAGTTTCCAAAAAATCTTAATTTAATACCAAAATCAGAATCGATACACAGGTAGGCAGTCAGACAGGCAGAGGTATCCAAAAATGCTAAGGCAAAAGGCAAGGTCAAAAACAAAACAGGATCGGAATGGATGAGAACAAGCCTATGATTAATGCTGGAATGCCACACTGAGGTACTAACAAACTGGCAACAAGACAGGGGAAGACACGGGGTGTAGATACATGAGGTGATGGTGGTTGATGGGCAACAGGCACAATCAGGGATCAGATGTGACAACGCCAGACAGGAAGCAAAACCTACAGAGACAAAGTAAAGTTTTCAAAGTAAAACAGAAATCACAAGACGAGACACAAAACATGAACACAATACGGTTAACTAAACTAAACAGAGAAAAGAATCAGGACACGAGACTGAATGCAGTGAAAGTGTAGTGTATAGGATTAACCCATCCCCATTATGGGTGGTAGGATACGCTGCCCTCCATGCATCACAAAACCGTTCTAAACAGGAGCTTTGTCAAGGCAAAGTTAAACAGTGTAGGAATCTTATAAATGCATATTGTTGAGCCATCATAATGTTTTGAGGAGTTTTAAAGGTCTCACATCAAGCTGTTTTTCTTTTCATTATGCCAGTCCGGGATGCCTGTGGAGTACCTCTGTATGATTTGCAGATCATAAAGCTCCTTCGTTGCCCCAGTATCGCATTTACAAAGGCCTCATTCTGGCTGCTTTTCAGGCCCTGGTGGAAACCCTTCGTTGTAGCCTGAAGACATGTGAAGTGCAAGACCCCACGGGCCCCCTGTACTCCCCCTGTACTGTACCATGGTTTTATTATTGTATCTACTAGAAAAACAGAGGATTATTTACAAAATGTATACTTTGGGGAATCAATTGCTACCGGATCTAAGTGGATCAGTGAGTTTAAAAACAAGAATAAAAAGCACTCCAGAGGTTGCCATCAGTGATGAGAGAAATGGTCTTCTGCTGCCTCTTGTCCAGTCATTACGGTGCCTTCCATACTGAAGTTTTGTCTCCTCCTCCTGGGATATCTGCATAGAGATGTCAGCGGTATCTTTCTGCCAAATGATGAAGTAATAAAGTATTACTAGTCAGTTATTTATCAATTATTCATCCAAATAAGATTGTATAACAATTTAAGTTGTTATTGTAAAACAATAACATCGTAAATGATATTTGATCTACCAGGGAGGAGCTGCTCTCTCAGGCTTGTCCAGTGAGGAGCGACTGAAAAAACCTGAGGTCAGATTTCAGCAAATCTCATGAAGATCTCGCAACAAGTCATTTTCAGAGGCAGAAATCTCACTCCCGGATGTCGGGTAGAGGAGCAGTTGTGGGACTTTCAGGAGTTGTAGAGTCAGGTATTCACCAAACAACATTATTTGCAGGTATTTAATCTTGTATCAGCATGACATGTGACCTTTAACCTATAAGTGGGATGATTACAAGGCTTTTGCTGGCACCATGCACCTCTATGTACCGACCACTGTCAGTCCCCAGACATCCTCTCCTGAGCCAAAATCTGCAAGTTCCCTCACTGGCACTCATATACAAAAAACTTGATCTAACCCTTAAAGAAGCATATACCATACAACATACAACCATATAAGGAATTAACTATCCCAGAGACACTTCAGGTCTAATTTTCTCAAATTATGTGCAGCAATTAATGGAGGAAAATTTAATGTTTTTTCTTAGCAAGGATCAGATTCTTATCCAGCTGTAAAGGCGCCCGATGTGTATGAGAGAGAGAGAGAGATGGGGAAAGAGAGGGAGAGAGATGAGACGATGGCTGGGCTGAAGCATTGTAGAAGAAGAGGATGTAACTGAGAAGTCAGCAATCTTTTGGCTTCTTTCAGTATATGGGACACATATGGGAACATGCAAACTGCATGATCTATTTGTCCTTGCACAGTAGTCCTTGCGGCCCAAGTACCAGTCCAGCCCACTGGGAATTCTCCTGTTTTTCCAGATTGGCCACTCTCGGCCTCTTGTCATATGAAAAAAGAGGGCTTACATGATTGGACAGACTACAATTTGAGAAAGCATCCATAAGGACAAGTGTTTCCTTTGATCAAATATGTATTTAAAACTAAAATTTATAGAGATCAATAGCTCGATAGTTTTGTCTCTGCACCCAGTGAACAGAGAGGCTGAAGCTGTTGATGTGTTCAGCATGGGTTGAATTGGCATGTGCCTTTTCTGCATGTCTACTCCACTGCATCACCCGCATTTCTGGTGCTATCCAATAGCTTTTCATCTTTCAAACAAAGGCAAATACCCCATCTTCCAAAAAAGACATTTACTTTAAAGGTAAAGGTCATGATTTGTCACTGCTTGGATTTGGAATATACAATTTTTAGACCACTATGGGCCTCCTACAAAGCTGGGCCCCAGAATGCACCCCTCTTTTTGTTCCATGGTGGGCAGGCTTTTCTGTATGTCATATTGGGTTGTTTTTGCCACAACTTCTTCTCCAGGCACACAACTGTGATGCACTTTTGGGTCTTTACTCATTTGAATACCACTGTTCCAATTTTATTAAGTGTGCATTAACCACTGAGCTGACAGGGCTCTATGTGAGATAGGTTTGATGAAATTAGATATAATGGAACAAAAGCTGCTTTGTCCATCTGCACAGTGGCCATGTGCAGCACTCTGCAGGGTGATAAAGGTGTGCTGGCTGTGGCAGATGTGTGTGAATCGTTGGCTCTGTAACAGCAGCGCTGTCAGTGAATTGATGGCCTAATGAAATATACAGCAGAAAGACATCCAGCCAGCCAGTCAATCAACTACCTGCATATCAACGGCTTATCAATCAGCCTCCCAGCCAGTCAGTCGGTGAATAAAGTCAGAAAACAGGCAGCCAGGCCTCCCTGCAGACCTCCATCCAGTCAATAAGTCTGCTGACTGGCAAACCACCACAAAGCCAGTCCGTCATCATAGTTGCCGCCAGCCAGCGACTCAAGGTCAGCCAGGCAGCAGCCTGGAGGAGCCAGCAGGTACAAATTTAATAATCCCTCCTGCTCTCATCACCGATCACGGTGAGCTCTCTGCAGAATACATCAGAAGTGACCTCTGCACTGCTGCTGTGTGCATCAGATAATCTCTTCAAACTGAGCTACAAATACATACATGCAGATGCAAACCACAAACGGCACCAGAAACAAAGTGTGTTGCTTTCTCTTGTGGAATACACAGCTAACAAAAGTATCTGTGCATTTTAATTGAAATTCAAGAATACCATCACTGTAAAAAGGATGAATCTTAAATCTATGCCATCAGCTTTATGCTCATCAAAATCTCTTGAGGCTTCATTGTGAGTGATAACTTCCACAAAAGGCCACTAGAGGTCAGTGTAAAGACATTTTGATGGCGAATATTAGAACAGTCTGCTGCGCTCCAGCTAAGGGGCTTTGTCTGACCTTCTCTCTGATAAGAACAGACTATAAATTACCCAAACACTTAGACTCTTGCTTCATCTGATTTTTTTCCTGAGAGCTTTTTTTTAAATGTAATGACTTGATTTTTGAAGATTTAAAAACCTGAAACAACAGTCTTTTCTACACATTGGCCAAGGTGACTTTATACTTTCGTTTTCTCCTGTATTTTCAGAGAGAAAGCATCTACAGCTCTCTTTCAGTGGACCAGGAGCATTAATATGTGTGAAAAAGAAAGAGTTCATGGTCATCACACTGAGGAGAGACAAGAGAGGAGCTTTTCGGGCTCCAGCGGCCCCCGTTGAATAGACTCCCCCCTGTCTCACAAAGGAGGGCTTGTCTGCTAAGGTGCTTAGAAAGTGCTCAGGTCGTTGATATGCAAGGCGACAGGGCAGCCCGCAGCTCGCCTGCTTTAGACTTAATTAAGCTGCAGACCCAGTTGGCAGAATGCCCCCCCAACACACACACACACATATACACTCTTTCGCCTCCAGTGTCCCCCTCCCGCTCTGCACTGCTGGGCTCTGACATCGAAATTCCTCCAGGCTGAATCACTCTAACATCTCAACCTCAATTCTTAATGGGTGAACCTCTACTTAAGACTCACATTCAGCCTCATACTGTAGCTTTATACTGTAAAACAAACACTGAGTCCTTTTCTGCAAAAGAGGGGGTATTTCAGACTGCAGATTTGCATTTTCAAGTCTGATTGGTAAAATTCTGTTGTAGCTGATTAAGTTGTGTCTTTTTGTACTCCACTCAATGATCCACATTGCTGCTTGCAACAAAGAAATGAACATATAATTGAACATATTTTCCTCTAGATTAGAGATGATAGAATAGGCTATGAAAGGACTTTGATCTCTAACTTCTTGTACATCTGTAATACTATAATAACGTGGCAGACTTAACATCAAAACAGTATACATGGTCTTTTACAACACAAAAGGCTAATATCTCCAAATGAACAAAGATACAATTCAAAACCTGTTTCTACAAATCAAAAATATATTGAGAACAATTTTAATATATATCAAGAGCAATTCATAGGCTTACTGTGCTGCTTTGCTGCCCAAATCCAGACTGAAGGAAAAATATGTGTGCTTGAAGAGTTTCCTTTATTTCAATCCCTGCAGCTCTTAAAGTAGCCCCAAAAACTCAAACAATATTTGTCAGAGACTACTTCATTTATTACCTTTAAAAATAAAAGCAATTTTTTCAGATATTAAATCTGGAGTATAAGTTTATTAAGCTGCACTCCATTTAGCTTAGAACTCAGATGGGATTTTTTTTCTCACCTGAGTTGAGTCACAGGCAGTTTTTTTGTTTTATTTGACAGGGACAATGCAGTTTAACAAAGTTCTAGTTTCAGTAAGACATGAAGATGATGTGCTGCACATAGAGTTTATAGCTGCTTATTTCCAACTCTTGTCCAAAGTTAAGTTTCACAAACATAACTGTGGTAGCTGGGTGTGGTTGAGCTCAGCTGCAGGGGAGAGAGGTGTGGGGGATGGTCTATGGAAGAAGTGCCAGGTTAATTGATGCAAGTGTGTCCTGATTGCTATCTTTGTTCTCCCTGCAGTGGCTTGCTGAGGCTGGCTTTTCGACACACATGCACCCAGACAGCAAGAGGGTGCTCCTTGCTGCAGAAGTTTATTGCATGGACTATATTGAATACAGAACTGGGCACAGCGGAAGAGGAACATTTTCATTAATGAGGCATTACTGTGTGAGTGAATAATGTCTGAGTTAGTGAAACCAACTGTGTATGGGTTTGATTGTTAAGCGGAGTGAACACCATCACACAATTTTATGTTACAACAGCATTCCAAATTCACTTATTTTCAGACTTCACATGAAGATACACTCTATGCATCAAAACATGACAAGATATGAATTTCCTTAACCAGTATATATATGCAATGTAAAAACACACAAAAGTCTAAAAAAGATAACTGCTTTGTTATGTTTTGAACCAGCATTTAATTAAAAAAAAAATTTATAGTAAGCTTTATTTCTGTTGGTAATACATTTCAGAGTTTACAGTGTTGAATGGAGGAAGCTGATTGTCTAGATGTAGATCTACAATGCTTAATTTTTCAATTTCCATATAATGTACTCCTTGTCAGGGATGCCGGAAAGGGGAGGAAAATGCAAAGGATTCTAGGGCCCCATGATTGACAGGGCCCCAGAGAGGCCCCTAATACAATTACAAAATCGACAAAAAAATTGCACTAAGTTATTAAATGGCAATTGCCCATATATTTTACATACAATTTATTGGTAACACTTGGTTTATAAGTTTTGCAAAACATTTCTCAAGCTTACCCCCCATATTTACGTAAAATGGTTCAGTCTACCCGCCCAGTCAGACAGCCTGCAGAGCCCTAACTTTTTACAGAGCGAGTGGATGCAGAGACGGAAAGATGCCTCAAAAAATCTGGGAGTAAGAAACTAAAAGGAAGAAAGCTTAGACAGGAGAAGGAAGTAAGGGGTCGACAGTATGTCACCCTGTTCTTTCATAAGCAAGGTTCATGTGATTAAAAGTCCTGGAGCATTAGCCTGTTGTCTACTCACTTTGTCCAGAGTTTATGAACTGCCTCACTTTTCTCCTGTATTAGCTAATATTTCTGAAGAAAACGGGATATTTTACTGCTGTTTTGATTAAATAAACAATGCCGGCAAATGTTTAGCAAGCTGATAGTCAATCAGTTTCTCTCAACAGACACACAAAGAGGAGCAGCAGTTGTCTGTCAGTCCCCCTCTGCCCCCCTACCCCAGTGCCCCACCTGAAAAAAGCCCAGGTACCCCCTGAGGAAGGAGGCGAGCAGGTGTGTGTTAAGCTAAATCATCAGGCCTAGTCTGTACTTATTTCAGAATGATCTTAATAATTTCAAAAGCATCAGCTTTCTTGTGGCCCTCATGAGAGGTTTGGGGGAGAGATTCTTATTATATTTTAAAATTAATTTTAGAAAATATGAATGCATAAAACTTTCAAAGCTTAGTAGAATTGTATTTTTCAGTGATGGTGATGCCTGTCCAAGTCAGAATCTAGACAAAAAGGGGGCATTGAAGATTAAATGTAACGCACAAAGCGTGATGGCTATGTAGCCCAAGTAATCAGTAAGCACCCTGTGCTGGTAAAAGGGGAAGATCTCACTTTCAAGGATGGTGGACTTCACAACATTGAAATATAACCTTTAAACTCTTAAAGGTGAGGGCCCTGATGCAGTGAAATGTTGAATAAACATGTGAAAAAATGTTTTTGTTGCACAGCAGGAGTTCCACTCCAGTGATATATTTCACTTTGGGCATCAGCTCACATAAAGTGTTTGGAAATGGTCCGAACCTTTCAAAAGCACATCAGGCAGTTGATTGGACAATTGTTAGGTCAATCACCTTCATTATTGACCAGTTTGATAATTTAGCAGGCTGGTGCTACTACCATTGTGTGAAATACAAAATGTAAAACATTAATTAGAACATACTATTGCCAAAACATGCCTGAAGTGGAACAAAAGTCTCTTTTCTGCAATGTTCTCTGAATCAGTTAGTGCATATGTGTCAAACTCAAGGCCCGGGGGCCACATCCGGCCCGATGGACAATTATATCCAGCCCGCGAGATTGTTTTACATTTAGTTATTGTTTTTGTTATTAATGGCCTGTAAGTATGAAGTGCTAATAACACACAAACTACAGATCCCATAATGCAGTGCAACAGCTGCCTTGCTGAACAATAGACAACTGGGAGCAACAGCATAATTTTCATATAGTATTTTCAGTTTTTTTTGTTGCATGTTCATATTTCCAACTTTTTATTTTGACAGGAGATATTTTTATGGAGAGCAAAAGCTTTTTAAGTTATTTATAGTTTCAGATTCTTTATTCTGTAATAATAGTATTTGTGTCCACTTATTAATATTTATTTTTAAAAAAAGTTTAGTTTTAATGTGTTCAATAAATATTTTCCTTTTCGGCCCTTGACCTAAAGAGTGTTTTGAGTTTTGGCCAGATGTGCAATTGAGTTTGACACCCCTGAGTTAGTGTGTCATGTGTTCATTTCCTGTTGTAAAATTATGTTTCTTTTGCGTGATGTCTGGTTTTGACTTCCTGTCTTTGTTCTTTTCCTGCCTTGACATCACTTACCTGGGACTTATTTGTAATCAGTCTCCCCTGCGTATATACCGCGTTTTTTCACCAGCCTTCTGACAGATTGTCTTCTTCTCTTAATGTGGTCATGCCTTCCAGCCCTGGAGATCTTGTTTTGTTTGCCTGTTTTGCTTGAGACTTGGTAGACTTTGGAGCTTTACTTTTGGAATTAACTTTGTTTGGATTTTGCTGGAACTTTTGAGTAAAGAACTTTGCCTTTGTAACGTTCATTTCTGTCCTGGTTTTTCTCTGCATCTGAGTCCAGGTCTTCTGAATTGTATCACTTTCTATCGAGAAATGCTTTCATTGTTTTCCAGCTCTGAAAAAAACTGAAACTGAAACTGAAACAGAATCTATGCTCAACTGGTTTGAATCATATCTCTTTGGCTGCACTCAGTTCATTCAGCTCAAATCATTCACTTCCTATCCACTACCAGTCACCACAGGTGTACCCCAGGGCTCTGTCTTGGGGCCCCTGCTTTTCATCAGTGACAGTGGGTACGGAAAGTATTCAGACCCCCTTAAATTTTTCACATTTTGTTATATTGCAGCCATTACCGAAAACAATTTAAGTTCATTTTTTTCTTCATTACACAAGGGTACACAAGGGTTCGTGAAGTAATGTCATTCCTCAAACTAGAAAAAAATAGGTGTACAGTCCAGGGTTCAATACAAAGATTCAAAAAAATTTGGAACCTCTTCCTAGATTTTTTTGCAAACAAATTTGATGCAAACGCCCTAGACTGATAGCACTCCCCATCTCTACCCTTACCCCCTCTTTCACTCTCTCTTTCCTTTCCTACTCTTTTTAGTTGAATATACAATTTAATTTGCCTCATTATACTTACTTTGTTGGCACTAGAAATAAAAGTAACTTATAGACAGTATGTATGTAAGTAGGTAACATCTGTGAAAACTATTGAAAACTGAACCAACAGAGGGATTTTTTATTATTATTATTATTATTTTTTCTCTTGTTGTTGACACTGTCTTATTCCATGTTGTTGCAGCTTACTGTGGCTTTTTTTGGTATATGTAATGAAAAATCAATAAAAAAAACACTTGGATATTAATGTGTACACAAATCACCCCATATTGACAAAAAACAACAGAATTGTAGAAATTTTTGAAGATTTATTGAAAAAGAAAAACTAAAATATCACATAGTCATAAGTATTCAGACCTTTTACTGTGACACTTGTTTTTTTAAATGAGGCATTGTCCATTTCTTCTGATCATCCTTGAGATGGGTCGACACCTTCATTGGAGTCAAGCTGTGTTTAATGTATTGATTGGACTTGATTAGGAAAAGCACACACCTGTCTCTATAAGACCTTTCAGCTCAAAGTGCACATCAGAAGAAATGAGAAGCATGAGGTCAAAGGAACTGCCTGAAGAACTCAGAAACAGAAGCCGTGGAAAGGCACAGATCTGGCCAAGGCTACAAAAGAATTTCTGCTGCATTTAAGGTTCCTAAGAGCACAGTGGCCTCCATTATCCTTAAATGGAAGAAGTTTGGGACAACAGGAACTCTTCCTAGAGCTGGACGTCCAGCCAAACTGAGCAATCGGGGGAAGAGAATCCTTGGTGAGAGAGGTAAAAGAAGAACCCAAAGATCACTGGAGCTGCACGTCATGGCTGAACTCCAGAGATCCAGTGGGGAGATGGGAGAAGGTTCATGCAAGTCAACCATCACCGCAAGCCCTCCATCAGTCAGGGCTTTATGGCAGAGTGGCCCGATGGATGAAAGCCTCACATGAAAGCCTGCATAGAGTTCGCCAAAAACCACATTAAGGACTCCCAGACTATTAGAGAAATAAGATTATCTGGTCTCATGAGACCAAGATCGAACTTTTTGGCCTTAATTCTAAGAGGTATGTGTGGAGGAAACTAGGCACTGCTCATCACCTGCCCAATATAACCCCCACTGAGAAGCATGGTGGTGCAGCATCATGCTGTGGGGTGTTTTTCAGCTGCAGGGACAGGGCGACTGGTTGCAATTAAAGGAAAGATGAATGCAGCCAAATACAGAGACATCCTGGACGAAAACCTTTTCCAGAGTGCTCAGGATCTCAGACTGGGCCGAGGGTTTACATTCCAACAAGACAATGACCCTAAGCACACAGCTAAAACGACGAAGGAGTAGCTTCAGAACAACTCTGTGACTGTTCTCCAATGGCTCAGCCAGAGCCCTGGCTTAAACCCAATTGAGCATCTCTGGAGAGACCTGAAAATGGCTGTCCACCAACGTTCACCATCCAACCTGGTGGAACTGGTGAGGTTTTGTAAGGAGGGATGGCATTGGATCCCCAAATCCAGGAGTGAGAAACTTGTTGCATCACTCCCAAGAAGACTCATGGCTGTATTAGCTCAAAAGTGTGCTCTACTCAGTACTGAGCAAAGGGTCTGAATACTTATGACCATGTGATATTTCAGTTTTTCTTTTCTAGTAAATCTTTAAAAATGTCTACAAATCTGTTTTTTGTCAGTATGAGGTGCTTTGAGTACATTAATGAAAACAAATTAACTTAATTGGTTTTAGGTAAGTACTGCAATACGACAAAATGTGAAAAATTTAAGGGGCTCTGAATACTTTCTGTACCCACTGTACATCCTCCCACTTGGCCACATCCTCAGAAAATATAGCATTCAGTTTCACTGATACGCGGATGACACCCAGCTTTCCATCCTCCCACCTTCCTCCCTCACTAACTGTCTCCTTGAAATAAAGTCCTGGTTCACACACAACTTCCTCAAATTAAACAGTGATAAGAGAGAAATGCTATTAATTGGCAGTGGATCCACTCTCAATAAATCTAACAGTTCCACCATTCCATTTGACCACTCCTCCATCTCCAGCTCCCCTCAGGTAAAGAGTCTGGGTGTCATCCTTAACAGCACACTCTCCTTCACATCACACATCAACAACATAACTCAGTCAGCCGACTTCCACCTTAAAAATATCAACCATCTCCGCTCCTCCCTCACACCTCACACCACCGCCATTCTGGTCCACAGCTTAGTCACTTCCCGACTCGACCATTGCATCTCTCTCCTGTTTGGTCTCTCTCAGAAATACCTCCATAAACTTCAACTGGTCCAGAATTCAGTAGCTCATATCATTTCAAGAACACCACCCACTCATCACATCACACCCAACCTGCAGCAGCTCCACTGGCTCCCCATCACATACCGCATCCAATACAAAATCCTGCTCCACACTTACAAAGCCACCCCCCCCCCCCCCCCTCCAATGTAATACTATTAAATAAAATGTATTATTATTATTATCATTATTATCTCTATATGCACAGTCCTTCTTTAGAATTGCTCATAGCCCCAACTCGTCCTGTTTTTAAGGATGCTGATTGGGCTGTGCTGCTTTACTCTGCTCACAGTAAGTGCAGATTGAAGCTTTGCAAGCTACTGTACAAGGTCAAGACCCCAACACTGGCAGTATAAAGATGCTCTAATCTCCATCTTACTCTCATTTTCTTTCTCTGTCACTTATTTTTTCAGTTGTGCACTCCCGACTTAAACCCCCCTGCCCACTGTTGGGCTACACCCCCCATTGTCTCCTTTTCTGTCTTTGTAGTTTGAACTCATCCTTGTCAATGATTTTAGCAAGCATCTCAACAACCTATTACCTCCATCTTATTTCATTGTCTTTTACTCTTTACTGGTGTTACACATACTTGCACACACACACACACACACACACACACACACACACACACACACACACACACACACACACACACTCTGTGCATCGCGCTCAATGTTTCATCCACATACTGTAGCTGTGAAGGCAAAGAGGGCAGGCTCAATCAAACAGAGGACAGACTCCCCCGTGGCCTGCCATCCCTCTAATTGTGGATTCATCACAGACAGAGCAGATCGATATGGCACTCTTGACTCCGCGCAACGCAGAATGATCTGAAGTTTGTCCTATCGGAATTTCTTTTACCGAGGGGGATTAGACACTTCCATCCTTGTTCGAGGATGGTGAAACCTCGCTTTGGTTGAGAGGGAGAGCTGGAGGGAGAAAACATAACACCCTTTTTTTGCTGTTACCTAATGACTCTGCTCTGCCTTTGTAGTCGCACACAAGCAACAGAAACACATATAGGGCCTGCTGTGTCCTCTGTTTTATTGTGACCTTGGTGCTCCTGGAGAGAGCTGCCAGTGGACATGGTGGTGGAGGAATCTGCACCATTGAACTTATAGAGGGTTCACTGAAAGGCTAAGACATATCTTGATTTTTAAGATGTATAGGTTTATCTTTGATTAAGATGTAACAGAAAACAAAATCCCGAGTAAACATTCATTTGAAAACAAAAACACACCTTGCCTAATGATTGATGATAAGACTGTTCATTGTAAGGAGTTTAATTCTAAACTGAAATATTTTCTTTTTTGCCCAAATATGAGCCAGCTCACTTGGCTTCTCTGCGAAGTCAAAAATTAAACGACCTCACCAAAAGTTTTTTTTTTTCTTTCAGAAATGTCAATTAAATTAATGTAATTTATTAAGATATAGCAATGCACTTTACTGATTTTTCCTGTTTTTTTTTGTTTTGGTAAAAGTAAATTTAAAACATTTTAACAATAATTATATCGAAGCATTTAAAATAGCACTTGAGTGAAATAGCCACATACTGACGTATTAAGTAACAGAAATATAAGAAATTATTCCGATAATTACTACTACTCTTAATTTAGGGAAGTTGTGCCTTAAACCCTCCATTGGATTGTGGTATATTACACTTGACAAGCATTGTATAGGTTAGAGCTTCAAGAAATTAGCATTTTTATCACACTAAATGTCTTACCTTCTATAGTACACTTAAAATTTATCACAGAATATCTTTCCATCTATCTATCTGCAAAATTACCTTGGAAGTAAGAGGCACCTTCCTTATTCTGTGAAATTTACATCATTTTATACCACTGGTCATTTAAACAATTGTGATTTCACCTTTAGTTGATTTTTAATGTGAGTGAATCAGTTAAAGTTTTCTATTAGGATAACATATTTTATTATGAAATTTGTCTTTGGTAAAGTCCAGTTTTGCAATTTGTAAAGTAACTTTACTTCCACCAGCTTTAATTTTGAAGGGCAAAATAATGTAGTTTTGTTATTAGTGATGTAAGCCTAACTGCAAAGAATTATTTAGTCACAGAGAATGACAACAGGAGAGCTTAAATGAAGAACAGGTGAATTTATCACAATGTAGATTACTTTAGACTTCTCTACTGAACGATCTGTGACTTTTAATTTAGCAGAAGAAGAATTAAAAGCATCCTCCACAGCAGCAAGAATGACTCATCAGTGAGTACTCGGTGCTTTATGTTTGTACAAATCCTCCTCCCGCTGCAGGGGTTCTAGTCAGTCAGAAGAATAAACATCTTCATAATCTCCACAAACACATAAATAGGTGCAAAAGTGTGCTTACACCAGGCAAGTGGTGTTAAAAGATGCTGCTTCATGTAAATGGATCCTCTTTTGGGTGAGGGGAAGGGTGCTCTCACATAAGACTCCACTAAGGCCCTGTTTGCACAACAACATTGTCACCAGAAACAAAAAGTTTTTTCCTTTGCATTTTCAAAAGCGCTCCTCGTTCACATGGAGACTGGAGAACACCTGAAAATGCTGTAGCGTTGTCTGCCAGGCCTTTAGATGGTGATGTAGGTTTGTAGTGAAAACAGCGGTGTTACAACACGTGTACGTTTTTCAGTGAAGACAAAGTTTTCACAAACAACAATGGCAATTGGACTCAAGGAAAAGCAAGAGTGTCTTGTCTGGTCATCAAATATGTCGGGATAGTTCTGTCTGGATAACAAACCGAGCACAGTAAGCAGCAAACATGTTGCTAAGTAGATGGCCAAAGCTGTTGTTTTTGTTCCCAGGATGCACCCACAACCTTTTTCTGAAACACTAATGGACATGCGCCACATGTCATTTAATCAGATTCGAAAGTTTGTAAAGCTTTGCACTCTGGACCCTGGTTTCAAGAGTCTGCTGATTCAGATTCAGTCCTCTTGTTAATGGAAGGTGAAAACACGATGAAAATGCTGTTTTTTGGGGTGCTGGTTTAGTGGAGTGGTTAGGCACTTCTGCTGGCCCAGGTTTGAATCCAGCCTGTGGCCAGTTTGCTGTGTGTCTTCCCCTACTCTGTCTCACCCCATTTCACAAACTTATCTACTGCCATTTGCTCCTGTCAATAAAGGCACAAAATGGCCAAAAATTGATCTTAAAAAATCCTCTCTGTGTTTTGCCGTTTTCGTCGTTGTGTAAACTGGGCCTAGGTCCTTGTGTTGCCTGAATCACACAAAGAGTTAATACTTTGGTTTGTGGCAGAGCACTGAGGCTGATACTACAAGATACCTTTCTTTAGCCATTTCTGTGGGCCAAGGGTCAACAACACAACCCTCTGCACCATCTTGCAGCCTGTAACTACATTTGTAATCATTTTTCCCGGGGTTTAAAACATTGATTTGAAAAAAAAAATGCCTATGACCAGAGCATTTTAAACATCATAAGATACAAAAGTCTTTTTCCCCTTTTCACCTGACAGCAACAATTAGAGAAACAGCACTAAAAGCTATTTAGAGCTTGTAAGTAGAGGCACAGACATGGTCTTGTCTACCACTTATACATGTATTTAGATGGTACTTATATAATTTCAGCCTGCAACCTGGCACTTATGTAAAACTTTACAAATAAACTCAAGCTATTGCGAAACTGATGTGTCTAGTTGATGGAAAAAGAAGTTAGAAAAAGAATACATTTAGATCTACATTACGTATTGAATATAATGTGATATGATTTTGGGTCCACATTTTCCAGCCTTAGCTTACTGTAACACTCAGAGCCCAGAGCTGTGTAATAGCAGCTTTCTGCCTAATGTACTGCTGGGTCTTGAGGGAACAGCTGGGGTGGTAGTGGTTTGGAGGAGAGTGAACCCACACTACACAAAGTCCATCTTAACAAGTCATTTAGTCCTTGTAACGAGTCTGAACATGATTACTCTGCTTAATGTGGTTTTATGCTGTAAACTCTTGTTTCTGATGCAGATTTGTCTGAAATCACATTTAGGGTGTCTCACTGTGGTCAAAGATAGCTGTGCTGTGGAGAATGAGTTCATCGTTGGACAAAAGAGGGAGTTCTCTGTCCTCTATTGTCTTATATTGTCTCGTTTGGTAAACAAAAAAAAATACAAGGATGAGATGATAAAGCCCCATTTAGACTGTATTTTTCAAGAGACTGGACAAATTGAATCATCTTTCACAAAGGCCAGATGGATGGGTTATATTTTTTCTCTCTCAGTGATAGACTCGGAAATTGCAGAGGAGCCGCAGTAACACCTTCTCAGTCTGTCACAGCCGCAGCTTTCCCTGCCATCACACTGCGAGAGGGTTCCTGCCAATACAACTCCTCCATTCATTGCCTTTCTTTCCATTTTTTTTCTGTTGATTCCTTGTCATCACTCATTCACATTTTCTATTTGCATACGTCTGTGTAGAAGCACAAAGACAGGAAGCCATGGTGCATGCTTAGACAGTGAGTTTATTAAGAAATGTAGGATCTATCCATGTTGTGTTTATATAAAAAGATCTTTTAGACATTAGGGAGATAAAAAGTTTGATTTGACAGAGTTTGACTTTAATGAATATAGCATCTTAAAGGGGTGGTTCAGTAATTTTGAAGTTGGGATGTATGAGGTGCTTGACAATTAACAGTCAGTAAAGTGGCTGAAAAGGCTCAGTGCTTAACTTTTACGGTGAATGTGTTTAAAAGTAGTTTGTCGACTGATAAAATGGCTGTTATTCTGTAGAAAGCTGCACATGGGTGAGCTGATTTTCTTCTCCCTCTTTTGGTTTTCTGATGGGTTTTTCATTACTGCCACCGACTGGACTAACGTTTGGATGAGAGAAACAATTTTTAAACTAAAAAAGCACTCTGAAGCAAAGGGTACTCTTATCCACTGTCTATGGAAATGTCCAAAGATCCAGGATTTTTGGAAGGATGTTGTTAAATGTTTGTCAGAGGTTTTTAAAACAAAAAATCCTTTCAGTGCCAAACTCTGTGTGCTTGGAATATTTCCAGTGGATTTTTCACAAACATACAAACAGACTAAACTTATAGATTTTGGACTTTTACAAGCAAGAAGGGCGATTGCACTGTGGATGGTCCTACGCTGGGAATGTGGAGAAAGGAACTTTCAGAACATGTTGGTTTGGAGAGACTAACATACATCGCTAAAGGGAAACGGAGGGAATTTATCCAGCTCTAGGAACCTATTAACATGATAGAAGCCAGGAATGTAGGCTTTGTTTGAATGAATATGAAAAAATGATAATTGATTTTATTAATTTCATATATATTCTATATATATGGTCAGCTTTAGTGTGGGTATGGAAGTATGTGTGGTATGTTAATGAATGTACAGGTTTAAGGCCTGGGTTTGTTGAGCTGTTGATTTTTGTCTTTGTAAACATACCAATAAAATTATTTGAGAAAAAAAGAAAAGCACTCTGAAGTACAGATCTCTGCCAGTGCCACAGTCCTCACCCATATTGTGATTTTAACCATAAATATTATTCCAACCTTTATTTCATCTCAATATTTAGATTCCTTGACCATCAAAACATACAATAAACGATTGGATTCATAATGATATCTATTTTAGTTCAGTAGCTATTCACGAAAATTGCATTTTTCGTCATGGCGAATCCAGACGATAATCCAGATCACTCCCAAAATATAATAATTTGTTCCTTGTCCCAATCTGGACATTTCCTGAAAATGCCATCTAAATCCGTCCATAACTTTTGAAGTTATGTTGCTAACAGGTAAACAAACAAACTAACAAACAAACCAACTGACAAAAAAAAAAAAAAAATGCAGACGCCGGCAATTACATAACCTCCTGGTGGAAGGAACCAATCAAACTTTATACATAAAACACTTTTCATACTTAAAATGTAGCACAAAAATGTTGTAAATTTAAATAAACAAGCAGATAAGAGTCAGTGAAACAGTAGATCAGCAGAATCAATGTGCACAGACAGAAGAACACTTGGCCATTTGATCCATCGTAAAATATTTCTAAACACAGGAACTTCCTGGAGACAAAAATAAGCACTCCAATTTTTATTTTTGCCCAGCCAACATTTACACCAGTATAGGTTTTTGGCTTGTTTTTACATGAAAATCAAGTCTACATGTATCTTTATGTCTGCCCTTTATGCATGGCACAGGTTTGGACCAGCACCTAGTCAAACACTGAATAGGCTTAGATTGTCAGGTGACTTGGCACAATATGCCCCTCCCTCTCCCTCTTCATCTTCCAACACTCTTTCCCTTTAACTGTTCCTCCTTTATTTTGCCCATATACTCATCTCTGGTTTTTGTCTTGTGGGCTACTCCAGATTGTTTGTGGGGACAGCTTGCTGCAGTAGACCTGCATGGCTTCAGTTACTACAACTGTAGATATTTAACCTTTTTAAGTCTCATTTAATTATAAGTACAGTTCCTATCAGCTTCAAAATAAACAGTATATTAAAATACAAGGTAGTGTAAAAAATATGTTGAATATGTATCACTGTGGCCATGATTGCCAACATGGACCACCTGCACCTGCTGCTGTGAACCCACATTACTTCAACTACAACATCAACCAACATCAAAACATCATTTATCATTAACTGTTTAACTTAAATCTGTTAAACCAACAAACTGATTGCAGCATAACTAAAAGCTGTTTTATTGATCTTCATCAGTGATCTTCATTCCACAATCATTAAAGCTGTTAATAGAGAGACTATTCTAATATCAATTAGATCTCTATCTCTCTATCCACAGTTTTTGGTTAAATTTACTGTTGTTGCTACTTTTATGACTATATTGAGAGGACCCTCTTGAAAAGTGCTGTGCTGCATTTGAAGCTGAGATTTTTCAAGTCAAAGAGAATTGTGATAAGGCCAATTTTTTTTATCTGGGCATGCATAAATTTATCTTTGTTTGTCAATCTGACCTTTTTAAAATTGCTGAGCTCCAATTAATAAAGGCCCACAGGCCACAGTTTGTCCCAGGCCATAATAAGGACACCCCTGATGTAACTTAAAGGTGCTATGAGGAGAACCTATCACTGGCGAAATAAAGACTCTGCTACCCATGAGCACGCGCGGCGACTGTCGTAATGCTGCGTTTCAGTAACCTCGGAAATGGGAGTGACATCATCTCCGACTTATCTTTGTTGTTTGCTGAAGTCGGAAAAAAACATGCCAATCTACCAGGCTATTGTTAGCTGTTGTTAGCACGCCCTGCGTTGTTGTTCACAAGTACCGCATGAAGAATGTGATTATCACTATGGCAGCATTTTTGTAAATATAAGTCTAACAATACTATGTATACAGCTGATCTAGAGCGACACACCCCAGTCAGAAGTGCAAGTAAATTGATTATTACAGGAGCTAAATAACTGCATCCATCTTCGATTGTCAACTCAGGGGTGGCGAGATTTCACCGAGTTCCCAGTACGAAAGTCCGACTTCGGGGGTCGTTCCAGTTGCCGTTTCCTCCTCAGAACCTGGAAATTCCGACTTCTGACTACAACTGGAACGCACCAAAGACGTGACTGAAGCCGAAGCCTGTGTTTGTTGTGATAAATGCAGCTTGGACCTTCCTCAGAACTCCGCATTTTTTTTCAACTTCGTTTTTTCAACAACTTACAGGATGCAAAGCGACCAGGTACTGTATCTCTTTCTTGTTACGTAGCGGTAGTTTTTGATGTGTGACAGCAAGCAATTTTTGGAAAACGTATTATCGTAGTTGTAGCCGGCTAAATATCGCTACTTACAGCCCGGTGCTCTAAGACGTGTAATATAAATAATAAAATAATATAAATTTGCTCTAGTTTTAATTGTCTTGTTCCCGAAGTTGAGTATCCAGGCCAAAAGGAAAGGTTTTAGGGCCAAGACCTTTAGATAGGCTTATAGAGGTTAAAAACAGTCATGAACAAACTTTACTTTCAACCCAAATAAATCCTATCAAAGAAACAAACAAAAACATGTCTCAATGGACTCTTCAGTAAACTAGACAGTTTCAAACGGTACTTATTTTTTTACTAGATGCAGCTGGCCTTTTTTTCAATAATATTTTCTTTTTGTGAGGTCAATAGGATTTAACAGTTGGGCTCCCAATGTTGGATAGTGTATTGCCATTTGAGGATCAGAATAAAAGTTGGGATGGCCACATACATAGGAGAATGAATAGTTTGAGTATCAGCTGTTTGAAACCCAGGCTAAGGAACTACATGCACTGTTATAAAACTGTTTCCCAGTTTTTTACAGTCTTGGTGCATTAGAATGTTATTAAGGGAGTTATATCTGTAACTCCAGTTATTCCAGTTAGGAAAGACATAAAAATGAGTGAAAATTATTCATGTGTCAAGTTTTGGTAAATAATAAATGTGTAATGTCTCCCATGATGGCACTTGGACTCCCTTTTGATACCATCATGTGATGAAGCAATACATAAACATGCATACAGGTGTCTGAGTGCTTTTCATCTGTTTATGTCTCTCTGGTATTTGTTTCTTGCATGATAGACATCTGAATAGTATTCATCTAGCAGAGATGTCTTCTCTGCATCAGAGCTTAAAATCCTCTTGGTAAAACAGAGCTCTGAGATTGAGGTTGAGATAAAATAAAACATGATTAATTCCACAGTATTGAACACGCCCACTCTCTTTTTCCCCTTTTTACATATTCATTATGAAACTAATGCAATTATCAATACTGAAATCTGTTTGGTGGTCACGTGGTGTTAAAAAGTCATTACATGTGAGCCTTTTTTAATGAACAAATCTAATGAAGTGCAAGTAACATGTTTGAGGCAAGATTTCACTCACCTTAGGGGGTGATATGCCTTTAACAAGGGAGTGTGTGTGTGTGTGTGTGTGTGTGAACGAGAGAGGAGAGACAGAGAGGGTTAGAGTCATTGACTTAAGTAGTGTTGACATGGTTGAAAGACAAAGGGAAAGACACCCAGAGGAAGAATTCAGATGGAATATTTCTGCAGATTTGGAGATCAAATTAGACTTTCCTCTGTTAAATCCATTTTTCGAGACATGGCTATGTAGCAAAAGAGAAGCAAGAGATTGGGATCCATTTAAAGAGCTCGTGTTTTACCTTAAATCAGGTTCATATATTAATTTCTGTTGACTGTTCCCAATTGCTAGTTTTCAAAAAGTATTTGAGAGTTCATATACAAAGTGCCCCTCACTCAGTAAGACCTCCTGACCTTTGAGTCTCCCTCCCGAATCCTTGGTAAAAGGTCAGAGCGGCATTGCTTGGCACCATAATTTCAGAAACTGCATTCATTCTAATAGGCTATGTTAAAATGGACCGCCGAGGACTTCTGACAAGGAAACAATGGGTGTGTTAATGCTTTGTTTGTCTCTCCTAGCAGCCAACCAAAATTCTCCCAAACGTCATGGGACAGTGTATTAATAAAGTCACGATTTTTGCATGATAAAAATAAAGTTAGTGAAAGACTATACTAGTCAATATTAAGAACCATGAGAAGAGGTGGCTGTGTTTACTCACGTTACTGAGACAAAAAAGGAGAGGAGATGGTAAGAATGGCCACAATCTGTAGTATCTTCTCACTGAACTATTGCGAAGGGGCATGTGTTGATATTTGACATCAAGCGTAACATAGGCTTGACAGATACCCTTGAGTGTTTAGGCACTGACAGTTGTAACACTTGACCCTTTGAATTCATGTGATGCATTAAAGGCTTTTTGATGTTTGTACAGGAACAATAATGTATATAAATGAACGGCACTGTGGCACAGCAGGTTGTACACGTGCCTCACAGCAAGAAGGTTGTGGGTCAAGGCCTTTCTTTGTGGAGTTTGCACATTCTTCATGTTCTCTCCAGCTTAGATGGTGATAGGCTCCAGCCCCCGCGACCCCAAAAGGGATAATTAGTATAGAAACTGGATAGATTGATGAATAACAATGTATTAGTTGAAACGAACTTGTGTTTTTCCATGTCTCTTGCATCTTATATCTTACAGCTTCCCCTCCCAGAGTTTTACAACCCCCACTTTGGGAACCACTGCTTCATCGCACCTGATCTAAAATGGCCTATGAATGAAGGAAATGAAGAAAGGATACATGAGGGGATGAGAGTAGAGGCGTCCTGATGCAAGATGTGTAACAGAGGAAACAGGGATGTGAGTCACGTGACTAATCTCCAGGTTAGACTACATAACCATCTCATCACATAAAGACATAATATCCTGACATATGACGAATTTATATGCTTGGAGGATGGGAACACCCCCACCCCCATCATTGAAGATTTACAATAAGTAAAAAAAAAAAAAAAATAGACCAAAGAGAGGAATTAATGGTGGAAAAATAAGTGAAAAATAAGGAAAAGGGACGGATGAGGATATCTGAATTGGAATGTAGAAAGATTTTTCACTGCTGGAGTGCAGCAGTGATTCTTGAACCACTGAAAAGCCTCATTGTGTGTTTTCTTTGTGTTCAGAGCTTAGACATTTGAGACAGAATATAAAGCTGTTTGACTGAAAAACATGAAAAGCACTTACAGATAAAACTTAACGTAGGATTCCATGTTCAACAAGTCTAATACAAGTGCACTTCTAGTTTACACAACTCGAAAGGAGGCCAGCACTGTCGACAGTAACAGTAATGCGGCATCAACCTCTTATCCTCTGCGCCCCCTCTGATTCTCAAATCTAAAATAGCTTTTACTGTCACCATCAGCCACTCCATCCCTTAATCTGTTCAAGGAGATCCATTACCATATTAATAATGAGACTTGAACCGGCCATAGATTAAAGGAGGCAATAAAGACGCCTGGCAGGCACTCACACTGAGTCACTTTAATGACACTGTGATAATTATAACTGCATGTGTCACATGTGACAGACAGGGCTCTGCATACATTAGAAGCATACACACCTCTTCTTCATTTAATTATAGCTTTTGTCCTCATTCAGCATGTATGCATTAGAATACAAGCTTTTACCTTATTGTTTGCATTAGGGTAAGTGCATTAAAGCAAATAATGCTATTGGTGGCAGATGACATTGTTTCATGAGGGTTTCAATTTAATTGAGCCTTGTGCCCACCTGCTCAACGTACCCCCACTTACTCATTAAATGTGGCCTGCCAGTCAATTAAAAAAATAATAACATGGGAAAAGTTAAAAATCTGCTTTCGAAACACCAAAGCAACTTTATAACTGTTTGTAAATAATTCTGTAACACTCATTTTAATGCATAATTGAATGCATTAGTTAAACTCACTGTAGATATGTAAGGTAAAGGGCAATAAACTGCTTTATAATTTGCATTGAAAAAAGTTGCACTGAATTCTGTTACCCCCCTGACCTCCTAACATTGTGTATATTCCCTTTGTCAAAAACACATGAATATACAAGAACACATTGAAATATCCCATAGGTTTTTAGGCTAGAGAACAAGCACAATGCTAACTTCCAGCTTAGCATATATGTCGGCACCCTGCAACACTGTAATGTCTAAAAATCAGATTGAACAAACATGTTTTTGCACTTCAGTCATCACTTGCATTCTTAGCACTATAAATAACCCCAAAAAACCAAGAGAGAGCAACCAAATCCAAGAAATGTTTCAAAAAAGTAAACCCTGAGCAGAATGTGGTGTGTGTACAAACAGCATTCAGTGTGGGATCATCTCAGCAGGGGGGCTCATTATTAAGCAGTAAAAAAAAACAGATTTAATGTAACATACTGTTTATGGCTGTTCTGTATTTGAAACCAAGCTGCTGTTGTGTTGTGTTATTTTTTTATTTTTCCAGCTCAGAGTGACACAGCAAGTGAGTGTGATTCCTCCAGACAGGGTGAGAGATGATGTTTGTTTGACTTGTTTTTGTGGCAACACGTTCTGTGTGTGTTAGATTGTAATTGTGTGTAGAAGAGACAGAAAAGGGTGAGCGCATGTGTGTTTTCAGAGTGTTGGAGAGATGCATGTACACATGTTTGACTTTAGATCAGTAAAACCAACACTAAGGGTGTAAAAACAGTAACAGGTAAGAAGGGAGCATGCTCGAGTATAGAACAAAAAAAGCCTGTTTCATATCTGAAACAAATTTAATGAAAAATTGAGGGGCTGATCACTGTAAGGCGCACCAATCAATGTGCAGCTACACCAAAAAACAACATCAGCGTGCACCTTTAGATTCTGTTTCCAAATACATGCAGTCAAATAAAATAGGCAGAAAATGAGTTCTAACTAATGTCATGCTCTCGGCTCTGCCCTCACACACATTGCCTGAAATCTGTTGTCACTCAGAGTTTTTATGTAAGGACTCATGTTTGCACTCTTCTTTCTCTGTTATAGCGGTTCATTATAGTGAACTGTGATAAAACAAGCATCAAATCTGGCACAAATTTCTTAAGGTGCTTTCACATTAGGCCCACTTGTTTCGAAGCGTGCTGCGGCATCTACATTTTCCTTCAAATATGTTTTTTTTATCCTGTTTGAGACGGCATCAGCGACCTTCTGGACCCTCTTAAATCATCGTAATCCTCAACCAGAATAAACGAATCGACAAATTGAGTAAGCAAAAGATTCACAGGAAGTAATGCATCAAAAGTAGATCGGTTTGGATCACTTTGTTTCACACCAGTGAAACAGCACCAAATGTCGGGAGATGGAGCGGATCGAGACCACCCCTTCACGGAGGTCTTGGACCTGCTGGTTTGGTGCGCACCAAAGTGCGGTGGTTGCATTCACATTGATACTAACGTACCAAACCCTGGGCCAAACTTCTTGGTGCGCACTAAATGTGGTTGGTGTGAAAACGCCCTCAAGGGATCATTTGTCCATCCTGTCTGGTAGGCCACTTGAAAATCCAAGATGGCCACCAACACATCTTCTGAAAATCATGTGTGTCCCCCCAAAATAGATGATTTTTTTTTTTATTAATGATCTTCTTCTACAATTGTATATATTTCCACCTTGGGAATTTATTTTTATTGTACAAACTCCAACCTCAATAAAGCTGGGATGTTGTGAAAAGCATAGATAGAAACAAAACACAATAGTTTGAGAACCCTTTCATGAAAAGATCAGAGACATTTCCCATTCAAACTGATAAACTATTGGGATATGTTCTCTCAATTTGAAGTTGATGCCTATCATGTTCCAAAAAAGTGGGACAGAGGCTACAAAAGACTGGGAAAGTTTAGCAATGCTCATAAAAAACTGTCTGGAACATCCCACAGGCAAACAGGTAAATTAGAAACAGGACGTGACAGGATAGAAAGTGCATCACTAAAGTGAGGAGAGTGCAAGGTTTCCCACTTGAAAAACTACACGTGTAAATCCTCCAGCAATTTAAGAAAGATGTTTCTCAATGTGCAGTTGCAAGGAATTTGAGGGTTTCATCATCAACAGTCAATCATATCATCAAAAGATCCATATAATCCTGAGAAATCTCCACATAAGAACCAAGATTGAAAACCAACAGTGAATGCCCATGACCTTGAAATTCCTTAGGTGGCGCATTCAAAACCAACATAATTTTGCTGTAAAGGGTACAATGGCTCAGGAACACTTTGGAAAATCATTTCAGTGCTACATTAAAAAGTGCAAGTTAAAACTCTACCATGCAAAGCAAAAGAAACAAATCAACAGCACCCATTAACCCACTTCTCTGTGCCTGAGCTCATCTGAGATGCACTGATGCAGAGTGGAAAAGTGTGCTGTGGTCTGATGGATCCACATTTCAAACTGATTTTGGAAATTGTGGGCAAAAAAGGAAAATGATCATCCAAGGCTATGATCACTGCAAAGTTAAAAAAACAGCATATGTGAAGGCATGGCAGTATGGCATGGGTAACTTGCACATCTTGGACAGCAGCATTGATGATGTAAGGTACATACAGGTGTTAGAGCAACAGATGCCGCCATCCGAGCAAGGTCTTTTTCAGGGACGTCCCTGCTTATTTCAGCAAAACAATGCCAAACCACATTCTACACGTGTTGCAAAACAGTGGCTTCATAGAAAAAAAGTTCAGGTGCTAGACTGGACTGTCAACAGTCCAGACCTGACAATTGGTGGTGCATTATAAAGTGCAGACAGGATAATGGAGAAAACAAAACAAAAATGATTTGAAAATCATTGTGCCCTGTTTTATTTATGTTCTACAGAATGTCCCAGCTTCATTGTAACTGAGGTTTGTATTAAGCTTTGCAAAATCCCTGTGAGAAAACAGCGGCCTGCTGCCAATGTACCAAATTTCAGCAGTATAGGGTTCAGCACAGTTAACTTACTTTTAAAACTACAACTTTAGGGTGAGTGTTTCCTATTGTTTCCATAAATTCAGAAGTTCAGATCAGTTTATGTGAAAGCATTGTAACAAGTACAAACATCTCACCTTAGGAGATGTGGGGTAGTAAAAGTCCTGCGGAGCATTGTGTGTGTGTGCAGTCATGTTTGTAGAAGCTGAGTGTGTCTTCGCCTGCAGAGCAGATGGTGGAGTCATAGTGTAGACGCTCTAAGAGGAGACCTCTGTGTGGAGCTCGAGCTTCAAGGCAGATCTGACAGATTTTTGAGTGACAACAGCCAACACTGCTCTCCACCATGGCTGAGACACATAAACTGCTCGTATGAAGACAAGGATTTACATTGTATGTTAACATTTAATTAATAATTCAACACAACTGTATTATTTTCAGAAACAACATCAGCAGAAGCAGGTGGAAGATAACAGATTCAGTAGAGAAGAGAGAAAAATGATAAAACCAGAAACAAGAGCGCAAACCTCCGCCAAGGTAGCTCATGCAATGCTTGTTACATCCATAAGCAATAGTTCCAAATCCATGAATCATGTTGATATCATTATTAGTTAGACAGTTATTGAGCAAAAACGATTTTTTGCCATTGTCATTTATCATGATCACCACCACATGATCATTTGTAAGTTGGGCCATTGCCAACATCTCCTGAATATATCAGCAAAATCTGACAAGTAGTTTTTACATAATGTTGCTAATAAACAAACAACATCTATGTGATCAGCTGGTGACCGCTTCAGGGTGTACCCCTCCTCTCACCCAGTATCAGCTGGAACAGGCTCCAGCCTCCCTGTGACCCCAAAAGGGATAAGTGGTATAGATTATGAATGTATGGGTGGATAACTTGGGGGCAAATTTGGATTTGGTTTCCTGTCCAAAACAGCATCGCATGTGACTAGCAGAAGACCGGGGAATCGATCCAAGATCTTCTAGTCACCAAATGTATGACCAAGCCTCAGCTGCCCTAACAAAAAACAAGTCAGAGTGCTTGAGCAGATTAATTCATCATAAATCATCCCCAGCACTATGAGTTATTGTGAGTCACTGTTTAGACTGAGTTGTTTCTGCTGAACAGCGTCAGAAAGGCAGGTGAGTCGGTCTGTGCAGCATACACATTCATCGCCTGTGGATGCACAGTGAGAGGGAGAGAATCTGATGCTGCAAGACAGAGAAAGAGTAAGAGAAAGAAAAGGAAGGTAAAGAAGAAAAATGGAAAAGATCTTAGCCCCAAATCCTGTAAATAAGGAACGATGGTTTGTTTTCCTTCTGAGCCTGCAAGAGGAGAACTAACCCGTTAAGGACCTCTGCTGGTTAATTTCTAAGTGTGCTTTTCTCACCATAGGTTCACTCCAATAAGTGTGTCAATTGGCATGGAAACGTGCACAGGTCTGCTTTATTGTGTGTGTGGAGGAGTCTTATGTGCACGTCTACAACCCAGCCCATCTGCACGTCTGTATGGAGGGGAGTAATTGAGTGGTAGAGGACGAGGCTCAGCACCATGGGGATCCCGCTGGAGTTATAGAGGGATGAGCAGTCTGCCTCTGGGAGCCAGCATGCCTATCTCCTGCCCTCTCTCTCTCTCGATCCTCTCTTCCTTAAAACACAGTTGGGGGGGGGGGGGAATATCAGGAGGGAAGGAGAAAGCAACTAAAGGTAAGCGGGAGTCGAGCAGTAAACCTCAGAGGGAGAAGCAGCTCCTGCGCTCACAGAGGAAGACGAGAGGAGTAATGGGAGGATGGGGGGATGGAGGAACAGGGTGTGGGGCTTCATCTGAGCTCTCTGTTGACAGTACTATTGGACTGGCCAAAGGAGGTTGATATTCTAGACCTTCTACGTTTTTATACACTTTGAAAAGAAACAAACCACAGTCTTAAGAACATTAAAGGAGACATATCATGCTGATGCATGATTTAATACTTACATATAATATAATAAATTCGAAAAAAAAATACCTTACACCCCCTAAATTTTCAAAAAATGAGATATTGTATTTTTCTGATATCCTAGAACGAGATTTGATGCCTCTGAAAATAGGTCATTGCGAGATGTCTGTGAGATTTCAAACGTTGTGACATCACGAGGTACCTTCCTTTTTATTGGAGTAATCTGATAAAACACTTCCTCCTCTGTGATGTCACAACTGTCACCGATGAACACATCCGTCCAGCAGGGCTTTATAGTTCCCTAGCTCATACTCACTCATTACCAGCTCTGGCCTGTAGGGGGACTCAATACGTGCTCGCTGCTTTGAGCCTGCTGGAAAATACAGTAGAAGAAGAAGGACAGGCTGGCTCTACCCCCAACAGAACTGACCAATCAGAGCACAAAGGGCTGTGACGTTGCGAGGTAACTTTAGGTCATCCTCAGATCCGAGCATTTCAACGAGACCTTGTTAATGGCCCAAAATGAGGATTTTGAGAACGCTGTTATGGGGCAATGAAGGAACTAAATGACTTGTACTGAGGGCAGAAATGCTTCACAGGCATCCTAGTCTGGCATAGTGAAAAGGAGAAACAAGCATGATATGTCTCCTTTAAGCTCATGTAAAATGAAATGACCTCTAGTTCTGTTTTTCTCATTCAAATATCTCTATCATGAAACAGTTCAGCTTGAACGGAGTCTCTTAAGTTCACATCTAAATGCTCAACTTTAAAATGCATCAAGCTGATATCCAGAAGTTGTAAAAGGGCAACGCTGTTAGCTCAAGCTGAACTAAGACTTCAAAAGTCTCAGTGAATGTACCACTCCCTGATTAACTAGCAGAAGTAATATGTAGAAGAGTACTTCACTAACAAAATACTCAAGGTGTTTAGTATGTTAAATATTCTTTCGTAAGCAGCTTTACATTGCGTTCACACTGAACACGACTTGGCAATGGAGGTCACTTTGCTCAGTTCAGTTGCGTATCCATAAAATAGCTCATTTTGCGACTGTTGGATTGCTTGGCTCAAGTTTCACTGCAGTCGTATCATATCATAGATCGTGTATTTGTGTTCATTAGCTGACATTAATCCAACTGTATCTTTTTCACTCAACTACCAACAGTAAAACACAGCCGCTGATGGCCCTCCTCATATTCCTTGGGCTGATAAGCAGGTCGAAGAAGGACAGGACCTGGGAGAACCACCACTTCTGTTGAAAAAGGCGGAACTAATGAAATCACACACTAATGTTCCCACATTCATGGATTGCCATTCTAATGTCATCCTGAACAAAAGCATTTGTTTATAGTGTCGTCACACATCCACAAAATGCTGACTGGCTGTCGCAACACAGCCACATGTAACTTTGCCTCAAAAGTTCAAAATTTTTCGACTTTTGGTGACGGAGCGATAAGGGCTGGCCCCGCCTCATTGCAGCTGTACTTTGGCTTGTCCTGTTTGGTGTAAACGCACCCTCACTCACATTCTTAACAGATGGAGTGTGAGTCTCAGGAAGAGGACTAAAGCCATTAAAAAAATTCAGAACGGAGGATCCTGACTTTTATCTCAGAATTCCATTGGGAGAAATAATTGACTGCATTGATGTTTTAAAACTTTTATTGAAGAACATATTAAAATACTTTTATGGGAGCTATGGTTTAAAGGTGAAACATGCCTTATAACTGCTCTGACCTGTTCTCCTGTAAGTCTAATGTCGACAGATATTAAAGGTAGCACGACTGACCCAAAGCTTTAATCATAAAAATGTCCTGGTCTTATTTTAAGCACAGCAGTGAGTGGTTTTGAGACAACACACAGGAAGGTGTGTGAGGTGATAAAATGAACACGAAGACTGTTTGAGGGATACACACTTAGGAGAGGCGTGAAGCAGAGCCGAGGTGTAAGGGAGCAAGAGTATGAGGAGAAGAGAAAACAGTAGAATGATGGTGTCTGTGGTCAAAGGAGGGGAGGTGCTTTCAAGCTGTTTTAGGAGAGCCTTAGTGATGACAACAGTTTATCCACTTGTTTTTCCACTTGTGTCACACACACACATGTGTATATACATATATAGGTGTGACACTTAAAAAGTGTTGCAATACATCACACAAACCTATTTCCCAGTAGAAATGATGCTAAAATGTGGAATCCACCGTTACTAATGTCAGTCTCAGAAAAATATGATAGTTGAATACACTGATATAACTTTAAGTTTACTTTGAGAAATGTAATATTAAGTTAAATATCCCTTCCTTCAAACTGTACTTTTACTGTCGAACAGTTCTTCTGTATTATCTTAGATTGTACATGTTGTTAATGTTAATAGTCTAAATAATTTCACCTTGTTCTTAGTCTCACCTGTACTGATTTTATTCATCATTTTTTTCATTAAAGAAAACTATTATGTCTTTACGATTCTGCATGTTGTCATGTTGCTTTTTAAAATTGTACTATACACTTATTTTATTTTAATGTTTGTACCTGGTTTCTCTACCCTTAAACTATGCAGCTGAAACAACAAAAATTGCCCTTGAGGATGAATTAAGTATCTCTGATGTATGGTTCTGTGATAAATCTGAAAATGAATCGGCTTTTTCATAGAAACTGCAAAACTAAATAAATAAATTAAAAAATGGCTGCATGTCACAGACATGGTTGCATGCTATGAAACAGCATTTTAGCAGGGCATGGATATATTAATGTGTTTCATGTTGACAAAGATGGTATTGATGGCTGTATATGTGTGGATGGACTCCTTTTTGAAAATGAAGGCAACTTCTGTTTTCAAAAATACCTGTGTGGACATAGTCTAAACAGTCACACTGAACAGGGCTGAAACTGGGACGTTTTTTATAGCCATGCCAAAATGTAACACCTGAATGGATTTTTGGTTAGAACACCATGTTCTTAACATATCTTAAACCAAATGCATTGTTGAAAAGGATTAAAATATGGGACCTCTAAAATATTACCTTGTAAGCCAACTGTATTTTAGTATAACATTATATTAGACTGTCTCTGCGGGTGAGAGTATCTACTTGACATTATTGACACCCCTAATAGCTCCATCAGTTTACAATGTTACTCGTAAAAAGTAAGCTCAATATAGTAAAATAACATAATATGCAAATGAACATTAAACACCTACGCACAAACAGAACTTGTGTCAATCAAACAAAGTTAAGACTGACGGTGAGCAATGATGAAAACAGATGAATTCACAAACTCAGAGGAAAAAAAAGTTTTAATCAAATATGGACTTTTGTTTGCCACACACATGAGTCTTCCATCTCAGCTGCCCACATAAGGCCAATTTGAGGTGCTTTATAATTACACTGAGTTCAGAGTAATTCTCTGCAGTTTCACTTCATGAATAATCTGGTATTATGATCAGCGGGTATGCAAGCTGTGGGCAAATTCACAAACAATATTATCAACCCACACGCAATCATGAAACTGCTGGGTTTTACGTTAGAGCTGCATAGATCTTTCGTGATGGACTGTGAAGCGTGATGCTTGACAATTTAGAAACACCTACACACCCATCAGCACTGTGAGATGCACTCAAGGCTCCAGGGAGAAGCAAAGGTACTCCATATTAACAAGAAGTCAGGAAAAGCATTTGGTACATTATTTCTTAGACATAAAAATGCTTCTTTGCAATAAATGTCATACCATTGACAGCCTGGTTGTTTTCCTTCTAAAATTAGTCAAGGTATCCTAACACACCAGATGAACTGTTCAACACATTTCATCAGTCAATCTGGGAAAGAGCCCATAGAAAATGTTTGGGAATGGGCAGCAACTTTTTAAAAAGTATTCACCAGTTGATTGGAATTTTGTTTCATCAATTATATGCATTAAGGGCCATCAGACAATGTAGTAAGCTGGTGCTGCTGTTTTAACATGAAGAACAGAACGTGAGCACTTTGTAGAACAAACTCTCATCAAAACATGTTGTAAGTGGAGTGAAAATATCCTATCTATAGAAAAGTTTGTAGTGTTGTGATTTGTTTTTTGTTTAATAAAGAAATGCAGTAAAAATCTGATAATACTGAAGTTGTTGGCATATATGCTAACCTCTGTACGAGCAGTCATTTTCTGCTGTCGTAGACACCTCGCCTTGCTTTGTAGCATACTAATTAGGCTGGGCTGCTTTGGGCCACTCACAAGCATTGTAAATTTGGGCTTGGCAAGAGAGATCGGCCTGATCACATACACTGCACATACACCATGTGCACTGCGAGGGTAGTACCAAGGTGTTGGGAACATGCATTTGCAATAGAAATGAGTATTTGGGTTGTGTCCATTAAAAACTTTTCCGGATCTCTCTGCCAACGCCAAACAGCTTACTCTACTATTGACTCTTGATGGGTGTTGTTGATGGACTGGGTGATTGAAGTCTGAAGAAAAAATATATATCAGCATTTTAACAATTTATTCATTTAACAAACAGGACCCTCAGTAGCGTGTGGAAAAACCACACAGCCTCAACAGCCTGGTCCCCTCTCCTCAGGCTCACTACCAGCCTGGTCACATCCCACTGGGGGATGGCATCACATTCTGAAATCATCTTTTGTCACAGGACATCCAATGTGGTTGTTCAGTGTTCATTTGGGTGAAGGTCAGGACTGCTGGTATGCCATCCCATCCTCTTCAATCCTTAATTCTGTAGTTGGTACTCTCAGATACCTGAAGGCACAAGAAGCTCAGAACAAGAGTTAATAGTAACAGCATAAAAGCTGTTTATCATTAGCAGAAAGCTTAAACAAATTTTTCATTGTTTTTTTGTTGCAACCCACCCACCGAGCCTTAGGCCCTGCCTACAAATGCATGTTTCTTACAAATGTACCCCATTAAACACTCCCATCTCCATGGAATAGCCCAAGAAGTACAACTGGTGTTGACTGATGTCGCTTTAAGGGTACAATGGATCCTTGAGGGGTAAACTGCATCCAAAAGCTTTGGAAGCCTTTCAATGAAGAAAAAAATCCTTGTCCTCAAGTGCAGTTTTGTTTTATCTTCTGAAAATGTTATAGTAGTTGATCCAAAGTGTCAATTATGTAACTGGCAATATCTTATTTTTTTCATCTTATTTTCGTGATGTTAAACTTTTAAATGCTGTTGTTGAACTTTACATTTGACCCTTGAAAAAGATAACGCTTTCTGCCAGTCTACTGAGCTATTGAATGTGCAGAATTTCTTCCTCTCTTGGTTTCTTTACGGTATTTTCCAATCAAGAGCAGCCAAATGTCACCAAAAGATAAGAAAGCTATCTGTCAGTTGCCCAGAATAAGCAAAAAGTAAAATATAAGAAATGTAAATGGCACTTTGTACCATCTGAGACAGAGACTGTATCCAAGGATATCTAAAACAGGTAGACTGAAAAAAGGTTCTTAAATATTAAAAGGAAATGAACAGGTTTCAAACTGTTTTGGATTTCTTTAAAAAAAACATTGTTACACCACATAAACAATCCACCAAACACTATTTTTCCTCCTTTTTTGAGTGTCATTTCTTGAGCTCACCATCAGTTAAAACCCTTCAAAAATAGGTGATGCCACATGAATGAGGCAAACCACTCTGTACGTCCTCCTCTCACTTCCTGGAAATGTTGTTGCTATCAAAGAGGATTTTAAGGTGGCAGGCATGTCTGTAAATCACACTGAGGGGAGCAGAGCTGTTATAATTGCTTTGCAATGCCCGTGATGCCCCACCACATTATCCATGTCATAGCTTATTGCTTTTTTATTGTTAAGTGCCTCATAAAAGCAGCATCGATACATGACCATTGATTTGTGCATGGACATGTAGGCCCCCCAGATGGTTCACATGCATGAATCACGAGTGCACACACACACACACACACACACACAAATATACATACACAAAAAAGGCAGAGTGTGCAGAGGGAGTCACATGGACAGAAGGATGCCAGCATCAGATCTCAGACCCCCACACTGGCCTTCTGAGACTCAGAATGAATAAATGGACGACTCCAGATGGGCAGGAGAGACTGAAAAAGGAGAATGGGAGTGGAGGGAGAAAGGGGGCGAGCGAGCCTGCTGTTGGATGGAGCTGCCTGTGAAATGAAGCCCCTCGTCACAAGCGAACGTGTGTGTATGTGTGTGTTTGCACTGTGGAGCACATTGTCAGTATTAGCTCAGCGCAGGCTCCCACATCCTGGCTGGTGGTCACACAGTTGCATCGCCACACACAGACACAAACACACACTCACAGACACAATATGCAGGCTTATCACAGAGCGCAGAGCACTCCTCTGATTAATAAGCTATGGCACTGTGGAGTCACAAGCCAAAAGAATCCACTTGGACCAAATCTGGTTAGCTCTGGGCTGCACGCCGTCTCACAAATGAACAAAAACTGAACAGTGCATTGATCTTCTCTCCTCTGAAACTGGAGATGAGTTTAGTCTTGATAAGCTTTTTGGGAAACTAGGTTTGGTCCTTCCAGTCTGTTACATTTTTAACTTCTCATATCTGCTCTTAATGCTTTATCAATGAAATCCTGGGGCCAAATCTGAGCTACCAATTGATGTCCAATTATGCTTTGATATTGATCATTTTGTCTCTATTCATTTTACCATAAGATCACAATCACATATGCATACATTTACATGCAGGTCAAAAATCAGCCCACAAAACAGTTTATTTCAGTCAAACTGAAACTTTAACAAGCTAGGACCAAATCATCAGTATGAAGACTTATAAATGACATTGAAGTGAAGGTTCTTAACTGGTTATTTTTAATGTCAAGCTTGGTGGGGAATTTTCAGCAACCTCAGGATGTGACACATATTTCAACAGAGGTCACATTTTTTTTAACATTATGATACATTTTGTTGATGCTTTGCTAAAATAAAAACAGTACTGGCAATGTCAACAGCAGTGATCATCAACTGATGGCCTCAGAGCCACATCAGGACCCCAAAACTTTTTATCCAGCCCCCAGAGTAAATAGAAATTCAGAAAATGTGCAATTTTGTTGTGGTTTTAAAGGTATCTTTTTTCCCTAAACTACATACAACTATTAATGCACCCCCAGTAACATTGTGGTTGTAAAAATTATAGGGATGAATTCATATTTCATTACAGAAATTCACCTGTTGGTCATTGTGAGGCAAGCTTCTACTGAGAACAAGCGTGTCAAGTGTATTTCAGTCAAACCCAGCAAAGAAAAAAAAATCCCAGAAATTATTTAAATTTCCCCAAGTGATTGGCCACATTTTGGGTGATATATAAGGATGGGAAACATTTCCACATGGGGATCAACAAAAACTCCCTCAAGGAATCAACAGCATCAGTGTTTTTGCTTAACAATTCCCTTATCAGTTCCTTCCACTTGGTTCTGCTAGCCTTCTAAATCAAGTGTGTGTCTCTCTTATCAGAGGAAGTCAAGAGAAACGATAACAAAGAAACACAAGGAGTTCACAGAATTATTTAAATACAGAGCATGGGGTTAAGGTGACATTTTTATAGGCCAGCTCTTTTTTCTTTTTTTTATTGTTGCAAAAACAAACAAACAATACAGACAGAGACTAAGACATATAACAGGACAGGTTACATAGCATAAAAGCAGACGGTTTTACCAATAGACAAAACAGAATAAGGAACCAAACAGAAATAAAACAAAGAAAAGACATAAAGCAGAAAAATAAAAAGGAGCTGTTTTTGTGTGCATGATGTGTTTGTGTGTGTGTGTGTCTTTTTGTTCTTTATCAGAAAAACAAAGTCTTCATCAACCCTTTTTTGCAGCTCTTTTTAATGAAAAAAATGCACAGGAACTGATAAGGGAATTGTTAATCGTATCATGAAGCAGAGTTAACATTGTTATCATTAAAGTCTTGTCAATTCCTATCCATAGTGATAGGGACTGATCTCACATGTTAATGCTAAGAAACCTTCATTCATCCATTTTCTATAACCCTTTTCTCTTTCGGGGTCAGGGAGGGGTTGGAGCCTATCCCAGCTGTCATTGGGTGAGAGGCGGGGTACACCCTGAAGCGGTCGCCAGTTGATCACAGGGCCACATAGAGAGACAACCATTCCCTCTCACACTCATACCTAAGGACAATTTAGAGTCACCAATTAACCTAATGAGCATGTTTTAGGTCTGTGGGAGGAAACCAGAGTGCCCGGAGAGAACCCACGCATGCACGGGAAGAACATGCAAACTTCACACAGAAAGGCCCTGTCCGGGGAACACACCTGTGACCTTCTTGCTGTGAGGCACGTGCACAACCTGCTGTGGCACCATGCCGCTCTGCTAAGACACAGTGGAAACAAAAAAAAAAAATAGTTTGTTAAATATAATGATTACACCAAAATAAATGTAATATTAATGTTTTTTCCCTCATCATCTTTGTTTTATTTTTCTATTTGGCCCTGTGCATATGTCCACAAAAAAACGGCCCTTGTACAAATGTGGTTGATAATCATGGGTTTACGGGATCATATAACTTAAAACACTATTAGGTGGTTGATTGGCAATCACAGAAAAGAAAGTTAATACAGAATTATTGAATATATCTCTGTTTTCAAACTTTTATTCATTCATTTTTTGTTTTACAAACAGGACATTCTGCGATGTAGGACTTGAAAAAAAGCTCAAATAAGCACAAGGCAAAGAAAACAGCAATAAACATTAGATTGTGACAATAATTTATCATCCATCCATCCGTTATCCATACCGCTCATCCCTTTCATGGGAGCTAGAGCCTATTCCAGCTGACACTGGGTGAGAGGTAGAGGAACAGTGAACCAGTCACCAGCTGATCACAGGGCCCATAAAGGGACATAAAATCATTCATACTCACACCTTAGAGCACTCTGGAGTCACCAATCAGCCTAATAAGCATGTTTTTGGTGTGTGGGAGGAACCAGGGTAACCAGAGAGAACATGGAAAGTTGACAGAGAAAGGCCCTGACCAATCTGGGATCAAAGTGGGGACCCTTTTGCTGTGAGGCAGGTGAACAACCTGCTGTGCGATCATGCTTCCCACAATAATTTAAATGAATTAGAATGAACTTGAAATGAACTTAGCTGAGTTCAACTTTGTCCAAATACGTGCGTTTGTTTATTCTTTGTGTATCTAGAGCATATAACTCGTGTTTTCAACAGATTTTGATCTCATTTTCGGAGAATGTTGATCAAGGTACAAGAAAAGGGTGATTAGATTTGGTGGTGATTTACAAACAGTTAATAATGCAAAAAATTCTCAACAGATCCTGATGGAATTCCTCAGGGAATGTCGGTCATGGCACAAGGGAGAAGTCAATAGATATCGGTGGTGATCTGAATCCTGATCTATAGGTAAAAAAACATAGGTAACGTAGCATTGTTGGGCAGTTTTTCCACACTTTGCTGATTAATCAGCTAGCAACAACAGTGTCACTGAGAGGGTTTTCACACCAGCATGGCTCCCAAGCCTTATATTGAACCAGCTGGCCTGTTCAGACTGAAATGTTGTTCTGAACCTGAAAATGTGATTCATGGCTGGAACAACAGAAGCTGATAGGTATGAATGTGGGCTGGTCTTATGGAACTGGTTCCAGGACCATGCCGGTGTGAAAGCCCTCAGACTGGTTTAAAGTAAGTGCAAAGAATGGAGTCACACATGAAAAAAATGTTTTAAATAATTCATTTTTCATAAAATGAAACAAACAATATAAATAGATATCATTAGTCAGTAAAATTAGCTAAGGCAAAATGGATCTGCTTGATTGCAAACACTGAACTAGGCAGATCCAGTTGTGCTTCAAGGCTAATCAAAATATCTTTATCATTAAAATTTTCCCAGACTAATCTTTCGTACAACAGTGATTGTATATGTCCACATATTTGTGCTTAGATGGGCTTTATCTCAGACGATAGCTCACGCTGTAGTTCTACATGTCTGCCGCTCCTCTGTGTCACATCATTGGCCATCGAGCACAATCAATCAAGGGAGCCCATTGTGCCTCACAAAAAACCAATGAGCTGCATCAATAACTGAGCCTGCACTCCCCACCCATGAATATTCCTCTAATGAAACAATTTCTTACTGCAACACAGCCCTGCAAGTCAGACAGGAAAAAAGACAGAGGCTGCACTGCAACATGAATGCCTGCACTTTGTCTTGCACTGTCCCTGGAATATGTGAAAATAATGAGGAGAATGGGGGAGATCTGCAAAAAAAGACATGTGCACAATGATCAATGTGCTGCCTTTTGTCCTCCTTCATGTAAACTAACAGCATTCGCAAAGGGGAACCAGCTTACTGTAAACCATTCACTAAAATACCCCTCCCCCAAAGATGCAACAATAGAAAGCAAAGTGAAGAAATAATGACTGCATTCATGTCTTCCAAACATCACACATGGAAGAATCACAGTAATGTCCTCCCCTCAAGCAGCCTTCATTTCCATTACCACAACATATCACTCCTCAGTCTCTATTAACCCGAGGACCCAGGCCATCCCTAGCCCGCGATACAGAGGGAGCACTTTGCACCAAAAAAACAGTGCGTTCATCACTCTGCCTCCCACCACTGCCATTAACTCTGTGCTAAGACCATTATTTAAACACTGAAAGCAGAGCGGGTTATTTGGAGCCTCGCAGTGCCAGCTCGGCTAACGTCTATTCTAACGTCGCAGCTGCAGTGTGTGTAGTCTGGAATCTGTCGAGGGGCCAGTAAGCGACGCTCCATTGAGCCTCCACAAACAACACAAGACAGAAATGAAGCAGTGAGGCAGAGAAAAGAGGGAGTGGAAGGAGAGAAGACAGATGAAGGCATAGACGAGAGGGAGAAGTGGACGGAGAAGGAGACAACTGAAAAAAAGAATGAAGGACAAATAACAAACAGACTTGATGACATGATGTACACTCTACATTCACACAGCAGACATTCTCTTCTGACTGACATAAGGCTTTATTAATCCCTCAAGGGTAAAGTCAGTTTTTACACTTTACTCTAAAGCATGTATCTCATGCAATTGGAAAAATACTCACCGGCAACTTAATGCATTTGGGCACAGGGACCTGGTCGAGATGACCTGTTCAAACCAGGCAAAAGAAAGAGGATGAAAGTTGATTTAAGGGACTTTGAACATGACCTGGTTGTTAGTGCTAAATGAACTGGGTTGAGTATTTCAGAAGCTGCTGATCTACTGGGATTTCCACATGCAACATAATCTTAAGTTAACAGTGAATGGTCCAAAAAGAGAAACTATCTACACAACAACATTATTGGCAAAAAGGAAGGGGTCGGGGTGCTGGTTTGGTGGAGTGGTTAGCAATCAGGCACCACATGTACTTGCTTCTGCCGGTCCAGGTTCGAATCCTGCCTGTGACCAGTTTGCAGAGTGTTCTACTCTCTCTCCCCCTTTCACAAGCCTATCCACTGTCTCTCTCCTATCAATAAAGGCACAAAATGCCCCAAAAAATACATTAAACAAAAAAAAAAAAAAAAAGAAGGGGTCAAATCTCTGAAAATTTTCCCTCAGTTGAAAAAAGATTTGGTGGAAACAAATTATGTTTTTGTAAAATCCACAAGGGTCATTGTAGGATCCTTGTCTGTGAACTCTGAACTTTTAAGTGACACTTTTAGAGTCAGACATCCTGCAGTCCCCCATTTCTGGACAAATAATACCGCCACAAGCCTACATCATAAAAACAGTGGTGCAAATGTGTTTTTGTTTTTTGTTTTTTTTACTAATAATAATTCCCTAACTATACCCATGTTTATGCGAGCTAATTTTCCACCATTTTTATACAGTAAATAAATACAGCAATGTTTACATTGTAATGTTTATATAGAATTAACACCATGGTACAGCAAAAATACACACTGAAGTGTCAATCAACAGTCCGTGTTTTATGTATCACTACATTAATTCATTCATTTTCAGGTCAGGTTGGGGGCGGGGGGGCTGGAGCCTATCCCAGCTGTCATTGGCGGAGAGGCAGGGTACACCCTGAGGCGGTCGCCAGTCGATCGCAGGGCAACATAGAGAGACGGACAACCATCCACACTCACACTCATACCTAAGGACAATTTAGAGTCACCTATTAACCTAATGAGCATGTTTTAGGTCTGTAGGAGGAAGCCAGAGTGCCTTGAGAGAACCCACACATGCACAGGAAGAACATGCAAACTTCACAAAGAAAGGCCCTGTCCAACCCGGGAATCGTTCTGGGAACCTTCTTGCTGTGAGGCATGTGCACTACCTGCTGCACCACCGTGCTGCCCATAACCCTTTTTTTAATTTTAACTCCAAAACAGTCAATAATTACACTTGACAAGAAGAGTTAAAGTACCACCTCTAACAAAACAGTGGAAACAGCACTTTCTGATATGGTCCCATGAAGACACTTAACAAGTTCTGGCATTAACTCTGGTAGTGTTGATTTGTCCATGCAGATTTGGCTGTAAATGGACTTGAGCTTATATAGTGCTTTTCTAGTCTTTGACCACTCAAAGCTGCTTTACACCGCAGGTCACACCTACCCATTCACACCCATTCGCTCTCACATTCACTCACTGATGGTTCAGAGTTTCTGTGTTGGTTATCCATCAGTATTTCTAATACATTCACGCCCTTTCATGCCCATTTACACACCACTGAAGCAGCAGTGGAAGCAACTTGGGGTTAAGTGTCTTGCCAAAGGACAGATCGCCATGAGTCACCCGGAGCTGGGCTTGAACCTGCAACCTCCCGATCACTGACCAAGCGCACTATCCAACTGCACCACCGACGCCACAACTGTGCCATGAGTCACAGTTCTTCTGGAAAAAATGCTTTGTTAATGCCAGAGCTCAGAGGAGAATGAAAGCCAACCTCTGATAAATACTCATTAAATCTATCAGATCTTATAACTGTCAACTTCTTTTACAGTCTATGTGTGTGCTTGAGTCTTGAGGGAGAAAGTTAACAACTACAGCTGACCTTGTGTGTTTTCATTGTTTTAATAGGTTGGTAAATAAAGTTGGTGTGTATATGCTCTTTAGGGAAGCTAAAAGTAACTACAGCATGAATTGAGACAAATGTAAGTTATGTTTTCTCCATATTTACTGTGTAGAAGTTAAGTGTAAAGAAATAATTTTGTAGAGAAATTGAATCTTGAAATCTGAATCTTCAAGTTAGGGACTGTTTCTCAGAGGAAATCCAGAGGGAGGGGTCAACCTTTTCAGAGGAAAATGGTGCATAAAGTCATACTTTAAACAAACGCTCAATGGGCAGAAATGAATTATCAACCAAAAAGACTCAAATGGAGGAACCATTCAAACCTGACTCACACTTCTCTGAAACAAGACAAAGATGCATGTGACTCTCAATCCATAGCCCTCTGCGTGCTGTAAGTCACGTGGATGCCCCCTACCTGAGCCATCTCCTACGCTCTTGGCCACAAGCACAAACAGACAAACACACATTAGTGCACCCAGCACATCTCCTCACCACAGAGCACATCATCCACTTCAACAACAACAGCGATATTTACAGCCCGAGCCCCCCCACGGGGAAGGCTGGGGTCCTTGTCACGAAGCCGGCCCTCTTAGCACATATAGAACTGTAGGTGACTTCAACCGTCACTGTCAGTCTGAGAGGACAGCTATTCTGGACTCTGACAGGAAGCACAACGCTGCTGTGAATCCTGCATCTGAGGCTCTTGATTCCTAGAGAAACAATAAGAGCGAGCCGGCCTTTGACGTCAGCGTGGTCATAAAGGCAGAGACGAGGGGAAAGATTAACTGGAGCCCTCAGAGGGGAGCAGACCTTCTTCCTGTTGCTAGGAGGCACTGAGTGTGCCATCTTTTGATGGCTGAATGTCCTTAAAAAGGACAAATATTTCAGAGAGAGGAAGGAAAAGAGAGAAGAGTGAACTAAACTGAGATGTTCTTTGTCAGGTCAGATCGTTCTTAGCAGGTTCTCCCGAACAGGACCTTTATGAAAATAAAAAAACAGAGGGCTGGATTTTGAAAACAGAATCAGTTAATACCTGGAAAATTGATGTACTCTTGTTTTTCTAGTACAAAACTGAGGGGTTAAAACATGAATTTAACAGCAGATTCTACCAAACTGTTATTAAATCATCCATCCATTTTCTATACTGTTGATCTATGGAGGGGTCACAGTTGGGGGTGGGGTGGGGGGTATCATGAAAGTGAGTTTTCCAGATGTCATAAAGTCCTGCACAGTTTAATATATCTTAAAAGCCGAAAAAAGGAAGTGAAATAAACGGAAGTATATTTCCTAAGTTAGCTTGAAAAAAGCAGTACAAATAAAAAGAAGTAACACTGATTGTTGTTAAAGTAGTTCTATTAAAATAATTAAAATAATTATATTTAGATAATAATCTAATTAGTATTAACAATTATAATAATAAAACTATTATTATTACCTGTGACCCCAAAAGGGATGAGGGGTATATAAAATGAATGAATGAATGAATTATTATTATTATTATTATTATTATTAAATAAATATAATCAAAATATAATAGTAAGAACAGAATATTTTGCTATAATTGATAGATATTTTTTGTCACTATCATTTGATTTAAATTTATTCATTTTGCTAAATGAACTTAGATACCTTAAAGATATTAACTCCTCTTGTCCTGTTGATCTCAGCTCAATACTTTTTACCCAGGTGCAGCTTTAGTGCAGTGAAGCTGATACTTTTAACTAGTGACATAGCTTATTGCATTCTTCAAGCAGTTCGTCCATCATCAATGGCTTGATGTTGTTGCTTTGTCAGATATTGTCATTCGATAACAGTTACCAAACAGTGCAAATGTGTGCCAGGACATGATTACACTTGTGTGAGGAGATAAGCCAAAAGTGGACCCAAACAAGCCAATAAAAACTCCAGCAGGTCATCCAGTGATGACACAAGTTAGTCTGCATGGGAGTGGAAGGTCAGCGGGTATGCCGAGTCAGCAGGCCTGTCTGATGTCAACTTTAACAGAGATCCACATGTTTGTGTGTGTTTGTGTGTATGGGATAGAAACAGCAGGTTACTTTATGATGTACAGATTTTTGGCACCTTAGCAGAAGCTGCTGACTCTCCTGTCAGAGCTTTACCCTTCGTGAAAGAAAATCATCACAGAGGATTTAAAGACCTGCAGCTCCCCTGCTGGAGCACACACACCAAACTAACAGATGCACAGCTTGGGCTGTATGTACACAGAAGAGATGTTTTATTGCACACATGCAGAACTTCATGCAAAGCCATTTTAAGTGGTTCAAATGAGTTATATTCTATTTTCAGATTTGCTTTTTAAGTACAGCAGGAACACCTGCAAGACACCTGTTCATGTTGCCATGTATGCCTTTAAAGATTTAACAAACATATTACATTTGTTAGAGGCATCTGGTAAGACATTTAGATGATCAGAAGGATATAGAAAGGTACCAAATGCTGACCTTGATGTAAGGCCATCTATTATTTGAGGGGCAGCCCCTGAACTAAGACTCAGTGACGTTTTAAAAAATGGGCCAGGAGTGTCAAAACTATGGCCTGGAGGCTGACTGTGGCTGACTTATCAGTTTCAAATGTCCCTTATTGGCTCCTCTGCCACTCAAATTTTGTGGTTTGATTTATTAAGAATACAGTGCTAGTCATCCTCCAGCACATTTTCAAGTTTTGCAGTTTGCACATTTATTTCATCTGAATGTGCTGAGGGGACATTACGGTTCTCCCTCCTAGCTGCACAGTGCTGTTGTCTTAACCGAGGGTTGATCCAGAAGCAAGGGCTGATGTAGCCCTTGAAATCTAAAAGGCCATCCCTAAATCATTCATAATAACTGGTTATTGGCAATTCCAAGCCATTTATGAAAAGCTTTGCTTTAGTCAATTATTTTCTTAAGCTCATTAAATTTCTCCAGAATGCAATAAATGCATGAAAGATGTATCAAGGAACATCAAGGAATATCAATGTGGCCCATCATCTTTTTATTTAGATATGTTTTAAATAACTGCTGTTAAATAAGGCTGCCTTCAAAAAACAAAGTGAGCAACCAAAAAAAAGATCTAAATCAAATAAATATTTTGGTATGACTGTCCGTATATTTCTAATTCTCAGGTACATGCTTGCACATGATCAAGAGCAGGGATCTTGGAGTATTATAGAAAGGTGCATGTTTGACCAGTTATACCAAAGAGGTGCTTATTATCATCATGTTCTTATGTGGGTTGGAACTCAGTCATAATCTGAACAGAAACAGCTGTGTTTGAAGTGGAAAAACAAGGCCATGATTGGATCTAAGACCCTGTCCACATGGAGACAAAAACATTTTGATTTTCAAAATGTTCTCTGTTAAGATGCCATCGATGAAATAATAAGATGGTCTGGCAGAAATGTGTTTGTTCACATGAAAACACTGAAAACACTCTAGTTTATATGCAGTGTTGGACAAAGTACTCAATGCCAGTACTCAAGTCAAAGTATAGATACTCATGTTCAAATACTACTCCAATACAAGTGAAAGTTGCTCAGTCATATTTTTACTTAAGTTAGAGTACTGGAGTACCAGCTTTTGAAAATGCTCAAGTATTAAAAGTACATTTTCCCGTTGACCTTACAGAACATAATGACTGAAACAATCTACAGAATGCACTGAGCTGCTTATAGATCATGTAGAATAAAGAGTTTGAAAATATGTTACAAAGCCCATGGAAATGCAGACTAAACACTAATGAATCAACAAAAGGACAACCATTGCCATTTTCTTTGGGGTGTCCTGGTACAACTTTTACTCCTCCAATACAATACCGATATTGCAACCTTGAGTATTGGCCGATACCGATATCAATCCGATACGATATCAGCAGGAGTCATACAGAATTTTATTACCTATTCTGTAGTATGGACTGTAAGAAAAGGCTTGATCAGGTGAGATTACTCAAACACAGAACAGTAGTCAGCAATATTAGGTATGAGAAAAACTAACTAATTTGTTATTAAATAATAGGTTAAAAGGATTCAGCTTTACACATAAGAATATACTACAGTTAAAATAAAATAAATAAAAAATAAGTTTTAAAACCCTGGAAAATAACCGAGATAAATCCAATAAAAAAGAAAAACAAAAACATATATTTTTAAATTGCAAAATAACCACTGTGTTTAACTAAAACATAAGCATATTCTACAACTGAATTAAATAAAAAAATAAATAAATCGTAATGAACTGCTTGTATCAGAGTGCTAATATCTGAGATTTCAGATGCAGGCCGGATCGCAGTAGCGCATGCACGTCTTCTTCTTTGTTGTTTAATGGCGGTTGGCAAACCAACTCAAAAGTGCATTACGGCTATCAACTGGGCTGGAGTGTGGAACAGGATGCATGAAGTATAGATAACACCACTTGAACAAATCACATTTTAGAAGAGAAAATAAATTTCATCTGCTGACTTCATACCTGTACCTAAAAGTAACGAGTAACGAGGCTATTTATAGAAATGTAGTGGAGTTAAAAGTAGAATATTTGTCCTTTAAATGTAGTGAAGTAAAAGTCACAAGTTCCAAAAAAATAAAAAAGTCAAGTAAAGTACGGATACCCAAAAATGTACTTAAGTACAGTACTCCAGTAAATCTACTTTGTTACTGTCCACCCCTGTTAATATGAAATGCTGTATGTGGACGAAACACTCATACAGGAAAACACTTGTGCAGATATGCCTCAATTCTTGGTTACTTGCATCAAAAACGAGGCTAAAACTGGCTTCAATTCTCTGTTTAGGTAGTCAAAATAAACATTTCTATTTGCTTTTGAGTTTAAATACATAAATGTTGCTACTAATGTTGCGTTCCAAACTCAGAAACTTCCCAGTTTAAATCTCTGAGTTCTGACCTGAAAGCGTTCCAGGCAAATTACAACTTTGGTTTGAGGAATTCTTATATGTAAACAAACCAACATGACAGGTATTAGAATAGTTATGCTTTATCAACTTGCTCATTTGAGTGAAACAGAGGAGGGGAAACAGCACATAAGATAACAGAAGCTTACACTTTACAGTATTTGTCATTATTTAGAGGCTGCCATATAGTTCAGGCAGTGAAGTGACATCATAAGTTGTACATCAATCTGGTATGAGTTCACGGGTGGGAAGTTACGAGTTCGACTACCATACCAGTGCACTTTGACGAGTTACAGGTGGGAAAAACACGAGTTACGGGTTGCCTGGAACGCAGCATTAGTGTCTTTCATATGCCAAATATTTGTTCCATGTTGGTCTATTATAAGTACCTCAAACCACTCAATTGAGAGTATCTTACTAATTGTAATAATTTAGCCCTCTATGAAATGTGACCAGCCCAGGAGTTGCTCTTCCCTGATCCAACCTATTGAACAAGTCACATGCAGACATAACAACTAGGCTACCAGTGGTAGGTCTATCTAGTCTGATTTATTTTAATTCAGTTGATATTGGTCACATGTTTAGAAATGTTTTGTTTAATCAGACTAACAGTAAGTGTCCCAAATGTAAGAGAGCACACACACACTCTACAAACATGCTGTCCCCATCAGTGAACCAGCTCTGTTAACCAGTGGACGACTTAAACAGTGCAGCTCATGAGAGTCGATTGGGATTTGTGGGAGAATATCTCCTCACAAGTCCACTGCTGATTTCAATAAGTAACTGGGCCATGATTTATAGACTTAATCCCCCACAGGCAGCGTGCACAGCCAGCTCTAATGAAACACATTGGTTTGGATGTGATCTGAGGAGTCCAGATAGCTGTGCCATGTGGAATAGAACATATGGATCAGTGAGCTCCTCTCCAACATTCCTGAACAATCTGGACAGGACATTGAGCGTTTTATCGCCACCAAGGACTCCATAGTAAGTCTGCAGAGGCTTCCAGCTGCTAGTTCCCTGTGGGATGCACATCCTCTCTATCCTCTGGAAAAACAACTCCTGCTCACTGCTGCAGCTGAATTGTGCTGAATATATATCAATGCGGGACCACATAACAAATCATAGGTACTTTTGGTCAAAGATTACTTCAGTACAGGTTCAAGTTGCCTAGTCAAATTATTAATGAAGTTTCAAGTCAACTCAAGACTTTTCACAACCAGAACCAAACAGAGGGTGCTAAAATCCTGACTTGTTGAAGTTAGACATGACAAGTACACGCGATAAATTGAATCTTATTTAAAGGATAATCAGGCTGATTTGGTACCCCAAGAGAGGAAAAGCACACAGACATGAGTGATTGCCTATATACATATGGACTGATTGCCTATATTCATATGGACTAAAATTAAAAAATAAATAAATGGGTTACACTTTCCATGAAGTCTCTTTTATAATGCATTGTTAATATTGTGTGAGCATGCTCAGAATGCAATATGATCAATTATACATGTGTTATGCTGTTTAATCGGAATCATAAGCATCTATGATAATTCATCATGCTTCATAATTGCAATCACAAGTCATTTTAATACTAGTGTTACTAATGAGTAGTAATAGTTTGTTAGATTATACATATAACTATTACAAACTTAAAATGTTGGCAATGCTTTATAACAAAAAATCTGACAATGGATTTATTGCTAATAAAAAACAGTTGCTCTTAAGTGTCACCCAACAGGTGTAAACAGCTTGACTTTGATCAAATTTTATATTACACCTGAATAATATCTAATGGTACAATTGGTTAAAATCAACAGATAGAATGGAAAAGCCTATCATTAAGAAGGACTATTTTAAAGAATGAATATTAATGGTATTTGCAGATTACAACCAAAATATCCAATCCACCATATTTATAATGCATATTTTCATAAACAGTGAAGTTTACCATTGTGCTTCACTTAACTATTAAGTAGAAATTGAATAAAACAAAACAGAATAGAATCAAATAAAATAATATCAATAGTAAACAAAACACGGTAGAATAATTAAAACGTAACACATTTAAAAAGAGAGAGAACCAAAGATATATAAAAGCAGAGACCACACAACTGTCATGCTGAGTTAAAGCCAACATCTTACCATCTTACATCACTTGTTGCAACCAAAACATAATCTCAGTGTTCTAATGGATCACTTAACAATGCATTAAAACCAATTCTGGTCGTCACATACACATTAATAAAATCTGTCAGGGAGACTTTTAATGAGATTTTAACTTCTCACTTGTTAGATATGTAGTGGAGTCAATAGAATGATATTTGTCTTTCAAAAGAGGTGGCATAAAAGTCATGTTTCCTGTATAAAAGAATAATTTAGTACAGTGCTTTTACTTTAGTAAGTGCTCAAGTGAGTTTGCTTTGTTACTATCCACCACTGAACGACTGTGATCATAGTGGGAGACTCCATATTATACGGTTTGCAGTGGAGTATAAAATGTCATTTAAACTCTGGAAACTCTGCTGCTGTGCTCTGCCAGACCCTCATGTCTGCACCAGCACTTTTCAATAACTCTGATCTCCAATGAAACTCTGTCCCCATAAAACACACCAGTATCATCTTTGTCTTCTTGACCCGTGACTCATTCTGTCCATTTGGATTAGCTGCACCGTTTTCTTGTTGTGAGATCATCTGAGAATATGTCATCAGTTCCACTCGTAACCTCAGGACCCTGACCGGACTCTGCTTTGGTTACAGAGTGTACTGTGCAGCTTAAGTGATTAGCTGCCATTAGAGTGTTTTATAGGAGCAAACAGGAGAGGGGAAGGATTACAGAGGTGGTCTCTGTGCCATGGGGCATTGTGTTTCACACAACATTCATCATGCAATCAGCTTCCTTCCAACATGAGGACTCACCGTGGTTAAATCATGGCACCCTTAGCTGTCTTGTCTATTTTCAGATCAGCAAATGCCTCTGTAAAACAGGAAGTGGAGTTGGATAGGTTATCAGGGGTTCAGTGGTCAGTGAGTGTAAAGCAAGAAGTTCACATCTCTGTGTACATCCATACTGTTTGTGAAAAGGAAGGACAAACTGAGTATGGAAAGTCAACTCACCTGTGTTTTAAGCACAGACAGATCCATCTTGCAAAACTCCAATCTACAACGATTTTGCTTGGCCCAAAGCTGCCTGGCCCAATCAGTGTCCTTTAAAGCAGGAAAAGCGGGAGCTACAAGTCAGATGGCAGCGGGAGTATGTGCTTGCACAGAAGTTAGCAATAGATGCTAACAACTTCAGTATCAGTTTAATCAGATCTTGACTGCATTTTTTTTATATGATGCTCCACCTCTGATGTTTTTGCAAGAGTTTGTTTTATGAAAGAGCTTAAATTTTGTACTTTACATGCACCAGTAGTGCTTGTCTACAACAACATCTGATAGGCCATAATGAATGTGACAACAGAACAATCATCCAATCACCTGGCAGATATGTATTTTAGGGGTTTTGCCCGTAATCAAACACATTCAGTGGACTGATGCCCATGGACCAATGAAATATATTAAATGGTAAATCTGGTGTCGTACTAAATGAAATGGTAAATATTAAAAATGGATCTAAATCTAGATAGTGCTTTTCTAGACCTCCTGGCCACTCAACACACTTCACACCACAGGTCACATCTACCCAAACACACCTATTCACTATTGTATTCACTCACTCATCGTTCTGAATTAATTATCTTGCCCAAGATTCTCTGATATGTTAGAGGTTGTCCTGAACCCTTTACTTTCTGATTGATGTGTGAGGGCACTACCAAATTGAATGATCAAGACAATGCAAACTATTAAAAAATAGATATATTGGGATAAAGATAATAAAACACCAACACGGACCAGGAGCTATTAATTCTTTGCTATCAGAAAAGAAACTGTTCAGAATACACAGGGTACTCTTGCCCCTTAAGACTTAAGTAAAGATATTGACTTTAACTATAAAAATGTATGTGTGTGCATAATAATGTCCTTTTATGGGAGCTTAATGGTGTGCAGATCTCTCTGTTTTTCTCTACAAAGCATACATCCACTCAGTGGCACCACATGCAGACAAATTCAGGCAAATCCGCACAAGTTTTTGATTGTATAGGCATTTCATTCACAAAGTCAGAGCATTTTGGGTGCCCGAATACACACATTTTTGGAAAGGTCCCAAAAGAAGACAAATCTCAAAATGCAGGCCTTTAGTCTCTATTTGTACAACAAATATTGGTAATTTCAGAAACTATGTCACAGCCCTACCTCCCCCTTAAACTGCATGCACAAACCCTGACAACAACAGACACAATGGCGGATACGGTGACACGGCCACGCTGCAGAAGCCAATGAGCTTGTTTTGGATTTTACAGCAAAATCCTCTGCTCCTCTACTACCACTGTGAGCAGCAAGAGGACAGGGAGAAAAGCATACAGAAGTGTTTGCTGACATTTCTCATGATGTACACGCGTACTCCATGTCTTCTTCTTGGGTATATATATATATATATATATATATATATATATATATATATATATATATATATGTATGTATATACATATATATATATATAGTATATACTACAGTATTTTCATGTGGATAGACACATTTCTGTCTTTACAGAGAATATTTTAAAAGTGAAAACGTTTTTGTCTGTCTTTCTGGCCATATACCACCCTAGCCCCTCTTGACCTACCACTTTGTCTCCCCTAACTGGCATTTGTGTATCTTGTGGAGGCATAAAACCACCGGGTGGTTGTTCCCTGTTTATATTGTCTTACATGCACCCAAGCCTCTTAACTGCAGACTGTAGCAGGCATCACTTAAACCTGTGATCTCGAATACAGACTGAGATGCTGAACCTGGCTGGGACTGCATCTGGCTGCAGGAGTTGGGGTCATTCAATCAGTCATTCAGTCATTGAGCTGCCTTCACTGCACTGCAAGAGTTCACCAGGGGTTCAGCGCTGCCAACAGAGTAGTGTGAAACCCAGTCTGCCTGCCACACTCTGGTACACACTCTGCTGAACTCACAGACCCAGAGGTGTATGTGTGTGTGTGTGTGTGTGTGTTGGGGGGGGGGTTCTCATGGCTGCAGAATAACGCCTCTGCCTCTGTGTTTGTGTGTGGGTACTAAACCGCTTTAGCTGAGTGTTTAAACTCACTCTGAGATAACAATCATTAACACTTTCTGATGCTTTGGTGTACAGACTGTGGGAGCATTCATCATGGGGAAATAGGAGAGGAGACATTCTTTCAGAGGGAGGCTTTTTCATTTCCCAGAGCATGCATGGCCTGCGCTGTTCAGTAAGTCAGACAGAAACAAGACAGTGGTACTCAGGTCCATAGCTCTGAAGATCCAACACAAAGACTCAACATTTCTGTGGAGAGGGAAGAGTCAAAGTGTGGGTATTGTTCTCAATTTGTCTCTGGACTCTCTGAACCCTGTCATTAGGGCGCAGCTGCCTGCATATACTGTGAATTCATGCATCTCAACCTCATAGCCTATGTGTATCTTTACCGTTCCATAGGATGTAAATCTGTGCATACTACATATTGCTAGCGGGTTACATAACAACCCCGGCAGCTGCAGCTTCACAGGCAGACAGGAATTAACATGTTCTGGCCACAGTTTCTCTTTCCATCTGTGTCTCTCTGTACATGCATATGTACGCCTGCTCAAGTGGAATTGAGCAGAACTGACTGTATGAAAGTGAGACAGTGTTAACATTACAGCTGTTTAGAATTTAGTCCTTTACTTACGCTGGAAGACTTTACTAAGACTTTGCTAAGACTGACTAAAAGGGATAGTCAGTATTTTTAAAGTTGGGTTATGTATGAGGTGCATAGCATTAGTCTGAACATTTGCCACAGTGGGGGGGATCAGCCCTGCATCTATACAGAAATGGCACAGAAGGTAGTGTAATAGATTGCTGCACATTGGGGCCGAGGCCGCCGTGTTCATATGAGAATTTCAAGTGACAACAAGCCACAAAAACAAAGCACATAAAGTACCTTTAGCCTGTCAACAGCAGTGTACCTCTCTGGTGATCTCAGCTCATTCTCCTTAAAGCTGCAAAACTGCTGGGAGCCAAGTACGTTATACCAGTGGTTCTTAACCTTTTTTGGGTCCTGGACCCCCTGCATGGGTTCTTGATGTTCTTAGCACCCTGTTTCAACTGATAGAAACAGTAGAAACTGCATTTTAAATCGCATTATGGCATATATTCACTCCTTAAGGTAAAAACCAAGAGCTTTCAACAGATAAAACTGAAGTAATTATGGGTATTTTATTTCTTATGATCCTAAAGGCGGCCCTTCTTTACCGACGAGAGACAAAGCTGTAACACATGAAGTGAGCTATAGCATGAAGAACAGGTGAAAAAAGAGACTAAAACTTTGTTTAATCATCTGTTCAGATGTTTCTTGGTTTATCTGAGAGCAGATCACAGGGGACGATTGTTCATTGACTGATGCTGTCTCACAAAACACATGGGAGTGTGCAAATGTGCGTGAATGAGATGGACAGCAGTAGATCATCAGCAATCTATTAATTAGAAAAAGCTCATGAACATGTCTGTATGAACATTCATTGTTGATTATTCATTTGCTTTTTGTAGAGCTGTTAAAAGCCACCTTCATCATTAATTTTCCTCAGTATTGCAATGGCCAAATTCACAAAAACATGACTTTCCTCATCCTGAAAACTGTTATTTCCATCTAAAAAATACAATGAAAGATTAAACTAATTTCATAATATAAACAGTGTAAAGACATGTGATTCATGTTTTTGTCACTTATCCTGTGAGACACCAAGCGTCAATCACCCCAGCGCTCTCTCTCTCCAACTATTTAATGCTTGTAGAGACAAAATAAACTAAAACCCTTTATTATAGGAAAACAACAGGTGGCATTTCTTAAGAATCATCTCTATAGGAGCACTGAAACAGCATGGGGCTCACAATTTGATAATGATTCAGATTGTATTGAAGTTTGAATAAGAGGCCTGTGCAGTAGCAATACAAATAGGAGTGAGTTTCTTAATAAAAAAAATAACTTAAACTTTGATACATATTTAATTAAAGAAAAAAAAATCATGTTACCCTCTGTAGTTTAGTGAGATGAAGGTCTCAGTCATATTTGAGTAAAATAATCATATTTTTATTAATGCTAACATCAACACTGCAATTGCAAGGACCTCTTTTAATCACACCACAGACAACTAGGGGTCCTTGGTCCCCGGATGAGAAACACTGCTCTATACAATCCGTCTTCAAGACTATGGAATTAACCCTTAAGCATATTAAGACTTTTTCCAAATGAAAAAACACTAACCAAAAAAAAGGAACCAGAGGTGTTATGGTTCTGTCTGTCTTTGGTTATTTAGTTTCATGTACTTTGTTCCTTGGTTAAACCTTGCTTTCTTGATTCTGCTAATTTTAGTCAAATTTCTGGTTTTGTGTCTTGTCTCGTGTTTCCTGTTTTATTTTGAAATTCCTGTGGTCCTCGTGGCGTGTTCCTGCCCTCCCTTCTGTGTCTTTCTGATGATGATGATGATTCCCTCCACTTGTGTGATTGTCTCACCTGTGCTTGATGACTCCCCTGTGTATATTGGCCCTCCTCACACGAGGACAGCCCCGTATTGTCTTGGTGTCGGCATCAAAACATTTATCGTTGTTTACACATTGTATTGTACATAGGCTTGTGCATTTACAAGACAACGCAAAATCCACGCAAAATCCTGTCGTACATACGCCCGGCCTAAAGGTGACTCTGTGAAATTGGTTTCTCAACTGACGTGTTTGTCCCAGAAATTGTTCGTTCTCCCAGGTTCCACCCAAAACTCTCGTCGGGTTGCCCGTCTGGTTCTGCTCCGAGGTGGATTCCACATCAACAAGTGCTCATGCACGCGTAACATGCTGCGTCTCTGCATGAGCACTTGTTGCTGTTGTTGCCTTAGCTGGTGGTGTTGGTGTTCTGTGAGCAAATGTTGGTATAAAAGTCGTAGCAATATTTGTAGCTGCTGGAACAAGACCAGAATCAGCCAGGCTGCCGCCATTGTTGTTGTTGTTGTTGTGTGTGACAACGTGGGTTGGGGGACGGGGAGGAGGAGGGGTGCTATGAGGTCACCGCCATTTCTGGACTTATCTGTTTATACCAACTACGGCATGGAGAGGAATATCCAGATGTCCACCTGCAGACCCGTTTTCAAAAAAGATGCAGAGTCATGGACAAGTACACCACGCCGTGTGTCAATATCACCAGACTGATAGTTTATTTTACCGGAGTCGTACAAATTCGTACTCGTGTAAAGCTCACATTAGTCTCTGTGTTCCCTGAGTCTTTTGTTGGGTCATTGTTCGTCTTCCCTGTGTCACCATGTGCTCATGTGCCTACGTGTATCCTGTGTTCCTGAGTTTGTAGGTAATCTGTCTTTTTGCTAAGATCAATTTGGTATTCGATTTGTACTTTGTTTTTAGTGTTTTGATCCCTTTTTTGTTAATAGCTATAGAGTTTTTGGTTGTCTGCATTTGGGTTCTGCACCTTTGTTTCTTGTTAGTTTTTGGTGTTTCTAATAAAAACCGTGACGAGAGGCATGTCATCACACAGGCCACATTGTTTTCACATGAACTCCACCACTAGCAAGAAAAATAGCCAATCAACAATCAGAATTTTGGCTTTGGCTCTTGAGGTGGCCATTTAAAAGTCTAGAAATCCCAGGCCCCAATTAGGTTATACCCCCATCAAGACAACCCACTCCTCAAGGTGTGTGGCCAGAAACACTGTCTTACAGCAACAATGCAAAAACTGTAAATCTATCAGCAGCACAAACACCAGTCTGCATATCTGTCTGTCTGTTGTGAAATTAGAATGTGTTTTTGGAAGGCCACAGCCAGACAGAGGTCAGTTAGTCTTTGTTTACTTCTGGGATTTTTCCTGCAGGAAATTCCTGCCAATTAGAGTGCATTTTCCTCACACCTAACACGTTGTTGCTCTAAGTAAATGTCCCCTTTGTGACCACAGACTGGACATGGTTTATCTTTAAACAATCTGAAAAATTGGTTTAGAATTCGGTCCAGAGAAAACAAGCACAAGGCAGGGAAACGGCTGGAGACAAAAGATGCTGAAACGTTCAATGTAGTACTCTGGGTCAAAAACAGGGCAGCCAAAAAAGTCTTACTCACTTACTACCTCTGTCACTGAAAAGAAAGGGAGATATCTGAAATCATCTTGTATCTTTTTTGTCCCAAGTTCTGATATAATGTAGCGTTTGTTTACTTACCAATCACTGCATCTGGCTGGTTGAGCAAATTTAAGGGACAGTGCACAAAGCACAAAGCTTTAGCTTGTCTCCTTCCTAACCGGAAAGATATTATGGTTAGCGAGCAAAACAAGAAAATACTTCATGACAAGAAGTCCTCAAAGATTTTTTAGTACTGTGGCTCAAAGTGGGAAAGACTGTGTACAAGTGTAGCATAGTGTATATGCTGTAATGGTATTTCAACATATGCAAAATCAATATGCTCCTCCCAAACAGTTTGTAAATTTTATCTTGGTTGGTTATTTCCCCCCGTAAATGCTACCAGTTGGTATTTTCTGTGCTTGTCTTCTGGGGACCCTCTTACTTCACTAGTCTCATAGAACTTAGTCCTAAGTTTGGAAATAGTACCAGGGTTGACACCAGTTAATGAGGCTTCTCTGTGTACCACAGCACCAGCATCCAGTTGCAGGGCTTTTGGCACATTTTCTGAAGGATGCTAACCACATGTTTAGCTGTGTTGCTCATTCCATAAACGGATAAGACCTTACATATTGTAATGCATTTTAACGACTTATCAGACTTTCTAATGATAATACAAAACCAGTTGCTATTATTAAAGGGGAGAAAAAATTGACTGAAAAATGTTTCCAAACTTTTCAGTAGAAGCATACTCATTATGTTTCAGAGTCAAATTGTCTCACCAAACATGCTCTATTTGATAAGACTAAAACAAAAAAGACAGGGACTGAATGGTCCACTTGCTTGTCATTGGTTTTTAGGCAACCTTTCTTACATTTATGCACTTATACTGTCTCTCAATGACTTTTTTACATTTGTTGACATTCACACATGCCACTAACTTTCCCTCCCTTCACAGGTATGTGTGCTGTTTCAACTCTTACAGCCCTGTGGATCGGTGATGCTGATGCGGGAGAGTTTGATTGACATGGACAACCCACCGGCCTCGACATGAAATACATTTAGAAATCAATTACAGAGCTCGATGATAGAGGGAACACTCCTCAGCGGTGCATTATCAGCTCTTAATCAAGGCTGCTGAATAGAGAGAAGAAATAAAAAGATGAGTGTATAAGTGTGTCTGCACACACACCAGTGACACAGGTGACTGCAGTTGGGCATGAAAATAATGAAAGTATGGGTAGAATTTAAAAATCTCCGAAGAGAGAAACAAAAAGACAGAGCTAATAACTTATGCTCATGTGTAATCCTGTATGAATGGTGACTTGGCTGTTAAACTTAAAGGACAGTAGCCATGGTGTTTATCCTGTCTCATAGTAGGATTTCTTAGTCTTCTAGGATTTTTAAAGATTTTAAAATAATATAAACAATTTGGTTGAACTGATATCAATAGTTAAATATTTTTTCTGATTTGAATGCATTTCTTATCTTTTAAAAGCGAGATCATTCCCTATCATTGAAGTTACCGTATCTTGGTTGCTTATTCCTGGGGCTGTGAGTTCCCCATCATTGCATTTGATTACTTCCTCTCCCAGTTAAATACTGGCAGAGGGGAAGATTTCTGTAGAACACATCAAATATGGAGCAATCCCTGAAAAAAAACTGTTCCAGTTCCAGTATCCCACAAGAAAATTATTTCTGTTACCTATATTCATTCTTGTAATTACCTCCACCAAGGAGGTCATGTTTTCGCCAGGGTCTGTCTGTTTATTATGAAAGAAATGGAAGCATGTTTTTAGCTAGGCTGTGATATGGCTCATAGATGTCTCTGTTTTTAATCCATAATGATGAGCTTGTAAATTGTTTTTGTCTCTTTTGTATCTGTCTGCAACTTTGTGTTTTTTGCTGCTGCCTGTCTTGGCCAGGTCTTCCTTGAAAAAGAGGTTTTTAGGGCGTTTTCACATTAGGTCCACTTGTTTCGAACCGTGCTGCGGCGCGGTTTGCTATGGGTTCGCCCCTCTCCCCCTCCCCCATTGGCTTGCATTCACACTGGCAGTATCGAACCGTGCCCGGACCCACTTGTGTATTTACTCAGTTTGAAACAGCAGGGGGCGATATGCACTGGTTACCAAACCTGCTACAGAGGATGACGAAGAAGAGACTGCCATGGTAACCATTTCCTACACCAAACAATCAATGTTTACGTTTCGCTCTCTTCTACATTTTCCTTCAAATGGGTTTTTTAATTGTGTTTGAGACGGCATCAGCGACCCTCTGGACCCTCGTAAACATCGTAATCCTCAACCGGAATGAACAAATTAACAAATTGAGTAAGCAAAAGATTCAACTGCGGGATTAAAAGGAATTAATGCATCAAAAGTAGATTGCTTCGGACCACTTTGTTTCACACCAGTGAAACCGCACCAAATGTCGGGAGATGGAGCGGATCGAGACCACCCCTTCATGGAGGTCTTGGACCGGCTGATTTGGTGCACACCAAAGTGCGGTGGCTGCATTCACATTGACACTAACGTACCAAACCCTGGGCCAAAACTTCTTTGGTGCGCACTAAATGTGGTTGGTGTGAAAACACCCTTAATCTCAATGGGACCAACCTGGTTGAATAAAAGTTATGTAAAAAAATAAAATAAAATTTGTTTGTTTGTTTGTTTGTCTTTTAGCAAGATAACGCAAAATCTACTGGATGAATTTAGTGGTTTGGTTCAAGGAAGATGCCATTACATATTGGTGGTGATGCCTGGAAGCAAGAAAATCCCAACATTTTCTATGAAATCCCATAATTTAACATTGGGCCATATTTTAGTACATGTATTTATCTTTTTATGTACATAATTTTGAATATTTTCCTTTTAATCAAAATGTCCTTTTACCTCATGCCTTGCTGATCTCCAACTGTCCAATTAAGATTAGACTTTCAGTTTCCAGGCAACCTGTCAATTATTTGTCCCTGAAGCTTTGTCTGATAGAGCTCTCACCCTTCCCCTCAGCCATGACCAAAGAGGAGGCCATGTCCACTTTAATCTGAGCAAAACCAAGTCGATGATAAACCTCCCAGGAACATTCATGACTGAGAGAGAGGCATGAGACAGGACAACATGTCAGAGAACATTTTGTGAAACATTATATCAGAGAAGACAGAGAGGCTGTGAATAGTACTGCTGTGGATTTTATAAGGCATGACAAAGTGTTTGATTGTTTCACGTCATGCACTAGTGAGTGTGAGGCATATGGGACGATCATTTACTGCTCTGTGTTGTAATTTATTCAGCTAGTTTGATGTTGGGGAAATACCACAGCTCTATCAAAAATGAAATTATTGCCAAAATTGTTGTCATAGTGCTCTAAATGTTATTTTCTCTGTAGAGATGTTCAGTAAACCGTCATGCCTCACAGGCAGGAACATCACAATTGTCAACAATAAACAACAAAACTGCTCCAACATAGAAGAAAACACAACATCTGCGTAGAATTGTTATTCATAATCAGTCGGATAGATCTGTTTTTATTGTCATGATTTCATTAAACAATTTTCCTCATTAAAAGTTTATAAGATAAATAAATGTTTAATGAATATTCTGACATATAAGTGGGTACCTCGTGCTGGGTTAATTAAGAAACTTAATTGTCACTCAGAGGAGAATCATCAAGGTAATCAAGGCTTGTCAAAGTAAAGATGAAAAATATTCATAGCCTCCACATGGCAGCTACTCTGACAGCAGCTAAGAAGAACCAAATATGGTAAAACTGTTTAACAAGTATGGTTGAAAAGGGACAAGGATGACTGAAATCACCTGAATAAATGTTACTGACAAGGTTGTCACCCCCTTTTTAGAAACAGTTTTAAGCTTCTTAAGGATCTTTTCAAAAACTGGAAAAGAAATACTACACTGCATAGAAGCTGCACTATTTGTGTGATTTATTTGCATTGATTTGTTTCTTATCCCCTTTCTGAATTATTTTTTAATTGCATCTTTTATAGGCACATGTGACATATTGGCAATCCCGGTTAAGTCTGAAGTCTTTCAGGTCAAGTCCAAGATAATCCACAGTTCTCTCAAGCACTGGTCTCCAACTTTTTTTTTTTTTTTTTTTTTACCACAGCCCAGTTTCATTCAAGACAACATAATCCTCCAAATGTCCTCCATCATCAGCTATGATGATGGAGGACAGGAGGTAGCCAAAGGCTTATTTCTGTACCCCAATAAGAGAAATTGATGCAGACCCTTTTTTATAAGCTGCTTGACATTTAGAATCCAGCCAGCTGAAAGTCAGCAGTTGATATCAGATAATCCAGTTTCTAGTTATTATTGATGGGTATTTTATTTGTTCTTACCTCTTAACTGTATCCATGATGAGTTGGGTTTTATGAATTTTTAACCAACTATATGTCCAAAAGGTAATGTATTGTCAGGACAATACCATATGATTTTGGAGATGAGAGGTCTGTGCGTGACAGAGAAAATACATAGAGTATTAGAGATGAAATATGTATTGTTTTAACATCATTATATTGCATGGTGTACAATGCCAGTTCTGTGACTCAAAACATGCCATGCTGCCCTTTTTGTTTTTTAATGGGGATCTAAGCTTTACCTTACTTACTCATCCATGTTAAGTAAAAGTTTTTTAGATATCAACATCAGGCTATCTCAGAGACCATAGATACAGTCATCATGTTACCAGAACTTAGAATTTATAAGCATCAGACAATACTTATAGATAGATGCGCTTCAGTGTCCTCAAGTTACTGCCATGTGTGAGAGTAGGCAACCTTGTGATGGGGGGGAGATTAATTTTAGGGAGGGCTCAGCCTCGACCACCTTAAAAATAGGGCAAGAATCCCCTGTTGTCCAGCGTGCAGGTTAGAGAGTGCATTGGTAAAGCAGTATCTGTGCATCCTTTCAAAATAAAATGCTCTTTGGTCTTGGCAATTCAGAATGGGACATGAATGTCTGTGTCAGTTTGTGTTCTGTGGCCTGGCACCAAATAATCTATGGGCTCTGCTGTAAAGCCTGGCATACACTGCAATTTCAACACAAATGTTGTGTCACAGAGCTGGCTGTGAAGTCAGAGCAGATGTAGCCTGACTGTGCATTTTACAGTGTAGCGTACACAGACATTCAAGTTTCATCTGTTCCATTACCACAGGAGGCAAAGGCAAGAAATAAAAGAAGGCAAGTGTCATGCTGTGTCATGGTTTGTAGCAAAAATACAGAAACAATTGATCAAAAAAACAAAAACAAAGAATAAGGCATACATTACTCTGAGGAGTAATCATAAAATACATCTTTTGCATTCATTTAATTACAAACTCCAGACACAGTTCTTTGAACGAACCAAAACGGACTTGAAAAAAATAGTTAAATTAAGTTTTAAATAAATACATTAGCATATTACTATCAAAATTCCCCATTTAAGAGCGACTAAAAATAATTCTAACTAGAATAGCACAATAGCGCAAAAGCATTTCCAACATATGCGAGCAAGTTTTAATATATATATAAAAAAACTGCCCTATTGTGCAATGTCAGGTAATAATTGTAAGAAAGTCTTCATACAAATCTGGATTTGCATCACTACCAAACAACATGGACATTTTCTAAAAATTCTATCCAAATATATGTTGGGAACTTTTTCAGTTTTCATGCTAACAGATGGATGGACACATGGACAAATGAACAACTGCATAAACAGTAACAAAAACAAAACATAACCTTCTTGCCCTGAAACAGAGGAGTTAGGGCCAGGTGCTTGAAATGGAATCACAGTTTACGTAATTTCTTTTTCTCCAACAAAATTATTACGAAACTGGAGAAAATTATTCCTCCAATAGAAATGTAAATGATGTCAGCAATGTTTTCTGTGTCAGTGAACCAGGACACAAGCCTGGTTCTTACTGGAATGAGGTAATAATTGGCCATGTGGGACCAAACACTGGAGTACAGAGGTTGTTGCTTTATGTGGGGTCAAGGTCAACAGTATGTGAGAATGTTTTCCACTGATGGAAGAGGAGCTGAGGGAAAACATTACAAAATGCATGTTTATTCTTTGAAGGAAAAGACTAGAAATAGGTGATCATTATTAGGGTAAGGGGTGTCTATTCATACACAAACACCTCAGTCAGGTTTGCATTTGAGATACTGCAGTGCTGTAGTACTGAAGAGCAATGGGAGGGATATAGCCCCCTACAGTATATCAGACCAACCAGGTGGTCGAAACTGCTTTATTTATTTTACAACACAATTTTAAAATGGAGTTAACAAAAGTGCTGCACAGTGATGACAATCAGATATAATGTTGAATAATATAAAATAAGGCAGAGATAAAAACCAAACAATTTAATACAAACACATAAGACAAATAAAGCATAAAATTTAACTAAAATAAAAGAAAATTAAAAAACAGATAATAATAAATAAATAAATAATGGCAGAGACTTTATTAAAACAGAGACCGCCTCACTCATGCTGAGTTAAAAGCCAGCAAATAAAAGTAGGTTTTAAGATAAGATTTAAAAATAGGTAAGGAAGGGGACTTTCTGACTTAAAGGTGTAGGGTGATCCATAATTTAGGAAGTACAAAGGAAAAGGCTCAGTCGTCTTGAGTTTTTAGTCTGGCCTTAGGAACTACGAGAAGAAACTCCTGCAGACCTCAAAGATCTTAACTGTGTGGACTTTTAAAGGATCAAAGATGGAACAAAGTGCAACAATGGATGAAAAAATGAAAGGCCTGTGAGGTTTGATATCAAATCATTCCTGATCTCCATATATTCCAGGTTTTAAGTGTTATGTCCATGCAACAGCTATGCACTATCTAATGGGGCATGTTTCTGGAGCGGAGTACAGGGCACTGCAGTTGGATTGTCACAAGCTCACACGGTAATAAAAACAACACAAAAGCAGCAGTTTGCCTTACCTGTTGCCTGATTTGCTCTTGCTTGGCTCCCTGAATTGATGTAATGTTGTTGCAAAAAAACGAAAGACAACCAATTGTCGTGCATTGTGTTTGAAATAAGAGTACATGCATTGTGTTTGGCGTAGTGGACAGCACCCCATGTACATGCTTCTGCCGGTCCAGGTTCAAATCCCGCCTGTGACCAGTTTGCAGAGTGTCTTCCCCTACTCTCTCTCCCCCTTTCACAAGCCTATCCACTGTCACTCTCCTATAAATAAAGGCACAAAATGCCCAAAAATATACATTTAAAAAAAAAAAAAAAGTTATTACAGTGACCATTGTGGGTTTTTCGTTCTTTAACAGAAGGGTACCAGCAATTTTGTCCACGTCTGTGTGTTTTTTCTCCTCATTACAAGCGCACACCAAGACTGTATTGAAGATCCACCCCTCAGGCTGCAACCCCTGCTTCCTCTCCAATCAGATATGTTGGGCAGCCAATCAGTGCACAGCTCATTATCATCGCTTCCAGTAGCATGTGTTTACAAAGCAGAAAGAAAAAGGGAAGTGTCTGAGGCTGCGTTTACACGACGCCAAAAATGGTCAAATCCGATACGTTTTAGTGGCGTTTTGGCCTTGCGTTTAGATGGAAACACGTTATGTTTTGTCCTAAAACGGAAACTTTTGAAAACAAGCTCCAGAGTGGAAAGTTTTGAATACGCTCTCCATGCAGCTCCATGGAAACCTGTATCAGATTATTTCAGTGTGAAATGCTGACGTCACCGCATGCGCAGTACTCTTTCACAAGAAGGCTACACGCGCATACCACAAACAACAACAGCCTTGGCCATCTGCCGAGTAACGTGTGTGAGCCTCTTACCGTGCTTGGTTTGTTATCCAGACGAAACTTTCCAGACAGATTTGTTGTCCAGAAAAGAAACTCCTGTGTCTCTGTGCGTCTATTCGCCATTGGTGTTTGTGAAAAGTTTTTCTTCTTTGTACGTGTGTTGTAGCAGCGCTGCCTCTCTGCAAACCTACACCACCATCTACTGAACTGGCATGCACACTAATGCGGATTCACTCGTCTCCAGCGTCGTCATCTGAACACAGAAGAATTTGAAAACACAAAGGAAAAAATCTTTACCTCTTTAAGTCAGGAGTTTCCATGTAAACGTAGCCTGATCCTCTGCAGAGATGTCTATTTTAACTTTTTCAATTCAACTTGAATCAAATCCTTACTTGAAGGACACAAAAAATGCTTTAAATGGTAAAACACACCAGCACATGGGAAATTTAAAAGGCACTAAGAGCAGCAGTAAATCAATGCATCTGAAGCATTTGTTTTGATAGAGTGTCTGAAGAATTGTTGTTACTGCAGCAGAGTAACCTCAGTGTACCTGTCTTTGACTCAGGCCATGTGGTCATATGTGTGTGTACTTTTATTTTGCTGGCTACACTCTGTCCTGTGTCAGAACAAACACTGTCACCTCACTGTGCAGTGTATCCAATGAGAGTAAATACACACTGCAAAATTACATCATATCAGCAGTATGTGTCTTATATTTGTCAGACCTAATGACAGTATGTTATTTAACTCACACACAGAGAGTGTGATGTCAAGTAAAAAAGTATGAAAAACAAATATTACAGAGAGGCTGTTGCTATGTTTTTCTAACTTGAAATTCCTAGTTTCCCCCCTGGTGTTTAATTGCTTTGTTTTTTGTCCTATGAGATTGTGCACAGTATTTATTATGGGATTCTATTTCCTGTTGGCATGTTTAGGGGTAAATTATTTTTGATTTACGATTCTTTTTTGGTCATCTGCAATGTAAAGCACATAGAGTTTACCTGTAACTAACTGTGCCCTGTAAATAAAATTGCTATTGATATTGCTGTAAAATCAAATAGCTGACACTAAAGTTTGAGCATTTCACCAATTTACTTTTGCCTGTCTCCTGCTTTACACATATTTTTGTGTGCATAAATGTACAAAAAGGTGTCTGCTTTTTTTTACTCAAGGCCTAGAGTCATTAATGTCACCTTTAAGCAGACAAAAAGGACAAATCTAAACCAAGGTGTTTCAGCAAGTCAGCAAGCTGTCATCAGAAATGTAGAACACTGGATCTGCATCACTATTCAGATCACCACTAAAATCTAATCACTTTTTCCTCGAACATGACAAACATGCCCTGAATATATTACAAAAATCCACTGAGTACTTTCGTATTATTAGCAAAATGCAGAAAACTGACAAATCTCTCTATCTTAACAAATTGTTCAGCTTCTTTTTATTTTTGAATCAGGTTTCAAGTTTCCAGGCTTTCATTCACATGTGTTCAGTTATGCCCGACACCTACCCTGGTCTTTCCTCCTGTGCACTTAAACATAATGGAAATAAAAGATATGCAAAAGGAAATAAACTAAATAAACTAAATGTTAACAATTTGTTTCAAAAATTCCTGGATTTATATCTGAAATTGGATAACCACCAAAATCACTTCATTCTTGTGCATGACCAACATTCACTTAAAAAACTAATCAAAATTCAATTGTAATTTTTCAGATTATCCTCTTCACAACTAGCAAAAGCTCGCAAAACATAACCTCCTTAATGGAGGTAATAAGATAAAAACAGGTAAAAAGGCAGGAGTAGTAGAGCACTGATACCCTTGTTGAACCAGAACTGATACGATGAAACAATATGTAACTTATTGATTAATAAGGTCTGATGCCATTTAATAAGAAGAAATTATGCAATTCAATTTAACCTGATTTAAAAAGTAATGATACTACATAAAGTAGAGTGATATGATTTGAATCAATATATAATTTAGTGTTATACGAGAACTATGAAATGCTTTATGGTACGATGATATAATACGGTATGATACGAGCTGATAAGATGTGATGCCATTTTATATGAGACGCAAGATATGACATCATGTTACATTGAAACTGATTCGATATGGTTCAATGATATATGAAAAGATCTGATGTTATACAATACCATATACAGAGAGCAATATGATTAGATGAGAACTGAATGATAAATCAAATGAAAGAAAAGTAAGTAGACTATGTTAGGATGTCATTGGTTGTCTACCGCTTTTGTCAAGGAGTTTGTGTGGAGGCCTGGATTGTGCTTAAGGAAGTTTGATTGTTGATTATTATTCTCACCTTTATGAGTCATTTTATTGGTTTAGTATTATTTATTTATTTACTTATCATCATTGTTATCAGTTTAAATAATAATTGTTTACCAGTTTTCATCTTTTCTGTTTCTTAGATGACGTACTTTACCTTTAACGGGGATTGTTGATGCGTATTTGATGCGTGATGACATCATCCGGAAGCGGGCTATCGACGGGGCTATGGCTAATGAAAGAAAAGTTTGCCTTGGTTCTAAGCAGTTCAAGAAAAGGCATTTCTGTTCGTCATGAGACTGGGGGATAGCCTGAGAGCTAGTGAAGGATGGGAGTGATGATCAGTGTGTTAACACGCCGGTGGGGCTTTACGCGGCTCTGCGGAGCTGCGGGGGCCGGAGCTGGAGGAGCGTGGTGGTGACCGATGAATGGACTCGTGGCCGGTGGCGATTGGGGAAGAAGTAGTGGGGGGAATCCCCGTAACTACAATGAGCTGATTGGACTTCATTATCCTCGGTTCTGAGGCTTCGGAACGTCATGGACATATGAGGATTAGTCGGATGGATTAGGTTTGATGAAGAGAGATGCGCCAGCCTGAATGAAGACCACGGAGGAAACTTGCTGTGCTGGATTCACTTTTTGATGGCGGCTCATGTTTCGGACTCACTCAGTCTGGACGGCTCGGATGGTGGACGGTGTGTTTTTGGCTCTGAAGCGGTGAGGGGCATTTTGGCTGAAGAGTGCCTCCGGGCTGGTTGAACATCGGGTGTGGGTCTGCTCATTGGTGAGTGATGCCGACTGATGAGTTGTTGATCGAGTATGATGGCAAATTAATTTGAAATTTACACCTGAAGTTTAAGCGACTTTGCCGTGGGTCAAGTGTGCGAAAAAAAAGAGGGAAATGGTCGGTTAGAATTTATAAGAATACAGGAAGATGTGTGGTTGAGGTGTGGTCCTGCTCCTGAAATTCTGCTTAAAGCTCCACTTCAAGCTTTGTGCTTGTGTGTGTGGGGGGGAGCAAAGCAAGGCTGAGAGCAAGACGGCTGTCTGTGTCTCTGTGATTAGCTGGAGGCCAGTCCGGGGTGTACCCCACCTCTCATCTAATGTCAGCTGAGAGAGGCACCAGTTTCCTGCCACCCCACAATGGATCATCCATGTAGATGTTGAATGAATGGCTGGTTGATTGAGTTGGATACATACGAACTTATACAGTATCATATACTGATAGTTTGAAAACAACAGACTTTACTCACCATGAGAATCATACTTGCACATACAACCTACTAATTCGAGCTTGTCAGTGGACATGGCTTTTTGGCTTCTCAGTTTTTGTCTTCCCCATTATCTATCTTTTAACAAGTGTTTGTTGTCTGTTTGCAGCACCCTGATATTGTTAATTGCAGCTAGCGTGCTCCCAACTGAGCTACTACACAGTTCTTTTCTTTGCTGTTAAACCTGTAGTTAAACATCTGATAAAGGTATCATACAGGATACTCGAACACAGGAAAATGTAGTCTGGTTTTGCACAAGAATTTGCTTGTGATGGCTGAATGATCAAGAACTATTTAAAAAAAACTGCATTGTAACCCAGTTGAGTATTTTTCTCACTATTTTGAAAAAATAAAGAAAAACATTTAAATAAAGACAGCTTACATCTGGGTAGCTATAACAGAGCACCTGCGGCCCCTCATTAATAATTAATCCACATCTCAAATAGCTGGATTGATGTCCATGTATTGTGAATAAACCTGTGTGCTCTTGTTACTCTTGGGATTTGTAGTTTTGGCCTGTGAATCATATTTGTGCTCTATGATGAAATTTGGGGGGGTTCATTAATCCAACATAATTGCCCTGACCATCTGTATGACTGTCTGTCTATCTGTCTGTATATCCGCATCCAAATCTTGTAGCCCCCTAATGTTGGCTAATTATGTTTTTTTTCTTGCAGTTAGCAAGGACAAATGTGATCTGTGGAGCTAAAGAAAGTTCATTACTTTCAATATTTAATAGGAAGACTTTGTTCTAAATCATATCACATGAACACTGATGTTCAAGTGATAGTAAAATGTTTTTGGAAAGTTTTACTTTGGCCAGTGTCTATGATGAACAGCAATCGGCAGAAAAAAAGTCAGCATTTACAATGCTTTTCATTCTCATTGTTGGGTTTAACTTTTTTTTAACATTAAATTGGAAAGGTTTACTGTGTGTAAAACACAGGGTGTCCATAAAGTCTTTTTACAATTTAAGAAATTTCTTACAAAGGCAGTTGATGAGCTATCTTAAACCTGATTTGTTTTGTTTTAGTCAGTGTTTATTCCAGGTTTTTTTTTCACATTCAAATTTTGTGTTTCACATATTCTTATATTGGAAGGAAAGGCTTGTCTTACACGATTGAAGTTTTCCTCAGATGTTTTAGATCGCCCACTCCCCCCTTTATCCAGCACTGTCCCTGTCTCCATAAATTTATTGTGCCATGCACTAATTGAAGGAAGCAATGGTGGATCTCTTCCATACTCAGTTCTGTAGTTTCGCTAAGTCTGCACATCTGATTTTGTCTCAATAAACAAGGACACACACTGTGCTTTCTCTTGAAGAGTAGCCATTTTATAGAGGTTCATTTAACACTTTTCCTTTCATTTACAGAATATCTGAAACACAAAATTTTAATGTGAATAAAACTTTAATAGACACCGATTAAAATAAAACAAATCTAGTTAAGATATCTCATCAACTGCCTCTGTAATACATTTTTTAAACTGTAAAGAGATTTTATGGACATCCTGTACCTCTCAAACCAATATGACAAATGAAAAGAGGAGCAGTGGTAAAATATTGGTTAATAGTTCAGTCTCTGAAAACAAGCGGGATGGCTTTGGATACATCTTTAAATATATAAATGTGGCCTAAAATTTCAGAAGGTCTAACAGCACACACTCCTTTTTGAAATACAAAATGAAAAGCTGTGTTTTTAGTTTGATTTAAAAAAAATACCCTGACAGCGTGCTGTTTTTACATCAAGTGTTGCCCAAACTACCCCAAAACAGGAGTAGGCCTACATCAAAGCCACCAGATTATAGAGACAGAAGTAAATGGAATTAGTTTATCTCCATTAACTCTCTCTGTTTTTAACAGCCTCTGAAATAAACTTTTGTCATTCATGAAGTTTTACATTTAAGTCATTGTGGGATGTAATGAACTGTGAAAACTATTCTGGGCACAAACTGTGCATGTTCTGAGCCATGAAGCATTGAAACTAGTTATGTAATTACTCATTCAGCTTAAGCATGTCACACGGCCCACAGCCTCTGAGCACACATCATATAGAGCGGCGCACTGAGACTGTCAGTGATGACGTAACAGAAGCACAGGCACTTGAGAAGACAAATGAGTCCGCAGACAGAAAACCTGCAATAAACTGAAAGTAATCACATATGATGAAGTGCAATGTTTTTCAACAATAATTCTAGTATAACAGGAAAAAAGTACAAATGTTTAAATGAAAAAATATATAGTCCTCTCAGAATCATCACTGTAATAGTAAAAGAAAATTTGGTAGAATAAAATTCTCGGCCCTCCTAAAAAGCTATTTTGTGTGTACATTTGTTCTTAGAATCATTTCAGTTAGAGAACTGACATTAGAATCTGTTTAAATTATTTATTCAGCAGCAGAGCAAAGTCTGATGTCTTGGACCTTGTCACTTCTTGCAGATTTGTTATTAATGCAGATTTGAAGACTGATGAGATTTTAACTTAAATTCCAATCTGGAGCCTGCAGGAGGTTGCTGAGGTGGTAGAGGGTTGAAAACAAAAGAGTAAGACATAACCAGGCACTGCTGGCAAATATCAAGCAGGGGAAACAAACCACTTATCACTCATAGATCCGAGCTTTTTCTGTCATTTGGTCTACCCATTTTTTAAATCATATGCTTAGATCCTCAATATTATAAGCACAATCAAGTTGAAGACATCTTTTATCTGGACAATCTTGGGATTTGAAATATTTATGCTATGAAAATGGTCAAGGGCGGTACCGTGGCTCAGAAGCAAGACCGTAGATGGCTCGATCCTCGTTAGTCAGAGCCCTTCTGGAGTTTTCATGTTTTCTCTGTGCATCCGTGGATTCTCTCTGAGTACTCTAGCTTCCTCCCACAGATCAAAAACATGCTTGTAAAGTTAGGTGGTGTCTCTTAATTGCCCTTGGGTATAAATGTGAGTGTGAATGGTTGGTTGTCTCTCAGGCACCGTTTACACGGAGACACTGTCAACTAAAATGTGAAGTTTTTTCCTTTGTATATTCAAACTTGATCAACGTTCAGACAGAGCCAAGAGAAACAAATGAAACCACTTTAGTATGCATTTCAGTCCAGTAGGTGGTGATGTAGTTTTGCAGAAAAACAGCACTGCTACAACAGTTACATGTATGAAGAAGAAAAACTTTTCGCAAACAACAATGGTGAGTGGATGCACGAAGACACAGGAGTTTCTTGTTTAGAAAACAAATCTGTTGGGACAACAAATCTGTCTGGATAGTTTTGTCTGGATAACAAACACAGCACTATAAGCAACAGTGCTTATAGTGCTCTGTTACTATAAGCACTGTTGCTCAGTGGACTGCTGAAACTGTTGTTCCTGGTATCAATGCACAGCCTTTACACGGAGCTGCATGGAGGAGTGTTTTGGAAACTCAACACCCTGGATCCTGGTTTCAAAATTTTGCGGAATCAAGCACTCCAGGTACTCAGTGTAGTCCTTCAATGGTCTGGTGACTGGTTTAGGATGTACCCTGCCTCTCGTTCACTGACAGCAGGGATAGGTTCCAGACCTTCCACAGGACAGAAGGTAAGCCACTACATAAACCAAACTCTAGAAATGGTTGTACATTGGAGCTTGGCAAGATGAATCTGTTTGATTACAAACCTCAATCATGCCGATCCATTTGCACTGCAAGGTAACCTCGCGAGAGGTTATGCTAAAATCTGTGCCAGGTACAGGTACAATTCCTAAAGTAGAACTGAGTGGAGCTTACACCAATGGCATCATGTTCTCCTGCTCCCATGTCCCTTTGAACACTGTTAAAAGCAAAGAAAATGTATTTTTTGCAGATCATGGGACCTTCAAACTAAGTCACAATAACAAAAAAAAACTTCAGTAGCCTACAATCAAGTGTGGCATTCCAATACTAAGTGCTGACCATTTCTGAAACAGAAATAACCTAAAGTTAAGCAATTGATGAATTACTAACAACAGTAAAAAATCTAATGTTTAATTAGTTCTACCAATTTTAATATTTTTCATTAAAAGTAGTCCATCTTTATTTCATTATAGCATTCTATGGTAATATGCCCAAATAAATGTGATGCAGAAAAGAACATAATGCAGAGTGTCTTAGGTGCATTTTAACAGATTTCTTGTGTTAATATTCAATATACTGTTATCAGTAGCCATTTACTATATATTATACATTATACATGATATTTATGTAAATACATATATAAATAATGCAAATAAAATGAGACAATACAGATCGTGCATAATGGCATGCTAATGCACAATTCATCACATCACATCATCACATGATTGCATGTTATCATTTGGCCCACAAGACCTTAATAACTGTTTGGCTCATCTCACTCCAGCTGTTGTCCTTTTAGTGGGAACTACTTTCAGTGCTGGGCAGATCTACTTTCAGCACATCTTGTGCCAATTTTACTTGCCATGGAGTATAACTGCACTTTTACTCAAGTCAGATCAGGCATTTGCACTCTCTCCATCTGAAGGAGGGCAGATTTAGGCGGGTGGTGCAGGTACGTTTTACTCTGACATGTACGAAGGCTTTTTATTCAACATGATTATTTCCTTCATTTTTGTGAACCTGCTGCAGCCTATTAACTCCTCGCGTGTGTTCTTGTGACTTGGAGTACTTAATATGCTGTAGGCTGGAATGACTCCTTTAATGCACCTCCATATGAAAGCCCGCCCCTCCTCTAAACCTGCATGTTTAATTTAGAGGTCGCCTCTCATTCTGCCATGAGAGCATTTTAGGGTCGCTGCTAAATGACAGATTACTCACATTTGTTTGAGCCTATGTAATCCGATTCCGCTCCAGTTCATTCTGTGCAAATCTCATGTCGTCATATTGTAGCAGCCTACTGTAGGAGCGCTCCTGCCTCCCTGCAGACCCGACCAATCGAGCGCAGAATCATCTGACAGAGAGAGGACCCTGCACGGCGGTGAATAATGTCAACATCTGTTAGAGAAGGGGGTTACTGAGCCCCACAGTTACATCATAGATCGATGGTCATAACTGCATCATTCACAAGATTTGTTTTCATCCTGTCCTTATTAAGTTGTTGCCACAGAGCAGGAATGGGCAAATGTGGTGACCATGATGATTTCTTAATCATGATTGTCACTGGTAGAGGGCCATTTTTTTAAGGAATGAAAGGATGAATAACTGTACAGAGGACATGTTAAATAATAATACTAAAGAATTAGATAAATGCAGATTTCAAGCCAGTTTCAGCTACTTTTAATGCAAGTAATTGAACATCTACTGGTTAGCTGTAAGGTTAATTAACTTATATTTTATGATAAATGCATAAAAGAAAGCTCTTGGGAAGTTATAGTGCTATTTTCTTAGAAACAATGATATATTTTGTTTTTGTCTGGTTTCCACATGTACATTTGTTTCATACAGTATGTCTTTGGCATATAGATAGTAGGAGTAGGGGTAGGAGGTCCACACATGGCCCCCTGGGCTGCCTGTTGCCCACTCCTGTTCTATAGCTGTTTATTCCATAATAGAAAAAGCAGGACAGAAAATGTTTGACTTTAGTTCAATGATTTGAATAATTCATAAGTAGGCATAGGCATGGGATTTATGTTGAGTTTTAAAATGATACTTAGAAAATACAAAGAAACAATTTATTACATCCATATGCTGATTAAAAATACAAAGGCTTCAGAAACATGATGTTTATTTATGCTATGTCTTCCATATAGATGAGCATGGCTATTGAGAGCATTGATGTGTAATACCTGACATCAGATGGGGGCCCTGAATGCTCCCAGAAATCCCTGCAGCAATTTTCCTTTCACTTCAAATTCATTGTTGGGATATTTCTTTTTACATACTATTTATGTTTACTGGTGATCTCACATATTCCTCTAGTCTACTTATAGCCTATATGAAGGTGAAATATGAAACTTTGCCTTGTTCTTTTAAATGTCTCTTTGCTTGTGTTTTTTTTGAATGTGTTAAATCACAGCATAGCCTGTTGTCCTCGTGTTGATGGATATAATCAGTAACTTTACAACAAGATATACGAAACACATTTCTTTGAAATGACTGAGGCTGGATTTCACTTTGCTTGAGAAAAGTAATATTGATTGTGATAAAACTGTTTTTCTTCATGCACTCTTGGGAAAAAAACATATTCTTGAGGATTCAACTTTTCTCTTAATTTTCAAAACTGTATTTCAGTGTTATTCTCAGATTTCATCTGGGCATTTCCTGAAACAATTTTCCTTTGTTACCAGTGTTTTGCCTTTGGTTTCCCTGATTCATAAAATCCCTCAACATTCCACATGACTTAAAAAAACATCCAACTTTATTCTCCACATGTTGACTTAAGTCAGAACTTTAAAGAAAGTATTTGAAATATACTAGTCAAATTCATTCTTACAAGTTTTTTTTAACATACCCTCAACACTGAATTTAACTTTAATTCTGAGAAAAAAGTTAGAAATGTGATATCAGTTTAAGACTTTGGAAAAATGTGTTGATAGTTGTCAGAATAAAGCCTGAAAGCTGAAATAAAAGTACGAATTTGGAGAGAAAAAAATCTCTAACTTTTAACATAAAAAATATGATAATAGAAACTATAGATTTTCATCTCTGAATTCTACAAACCAAGTCAGAACTTAAAAAATGCAGTTTGAGATCAGAATTCTGACCTGATCTCAGAATTCTGACATTTTCATTCTTGCTTTGATTTCATAATTGTACAAAATAAAGTCTGACTTAATCTCAGCATTTTGAGATCAAAGTTAAAACTTTAAGAATAAGGAACTGAAGGGTGCAGAATAACTTTGTGTTTGTGCACAGACCCATACAGTATGTGTTTGGCTTCCACCTCGGGCAGGTGGCCAGGATTTGATATCCAGTGTTTTCCTCTTTGTTCTCAGAATTCAGAGTTTTGAGCATAAAGCCTGACTTCTGAGATCATTTTTCAAATTCTGATTTCTGATGGTTTCGAATTAAGTCAGAATTGTGACTTAATTCTTTGATTCTAGAGTCTTAAAAGGACGAAATATGAAAACATTTAAATTATGACATGTGATGACATTTTTCAGAGTTTTTACTTTTTAGTAGAACCATATCTAGTCTTAAAAAAATGTAATCTAAACAAGAACCAATCAGCTTTCTTAATAATGTTGTTCAAAGTAGGTTCCTGTTTTCTTAGATTTTGCCCTTAATCCTAGAACTTTCCGAACAAAATATAAATTTTAGGACTAAAGTCAGAATTTTAACACAGTAATTGACTTTCTGCACAATCCCTGAGATAAACATCAGATTTATTTTCCTGTGTTTCCTCCTTTGACACCAAATTAAATTCAGTTTAAAATAAACTGACAAAATTATTACCGAGGGCTTTAACAGCAAAAGCCAAATAGTTGCTTTTCTTTTTTCCAGATAAATAGTTGTTTGATCAGCACCAAATTTTAGTCTGACTTCTTGATAATAACATGAACATGATCAGACACTTGTTCACGTTCAATGTTTTGGAGTGCTCGGTGCAGCGTCTCCTCTCCGCCTCCATCGACTCTCTCGGCGCTCGGCTGTGCGCCTGCACACCAAACTCGCTGCGCTCTGACCACTGCAACTTTTGCAGAGACTCCTCACTCCTCCACAGACATGTCGCACCGTAGCTGAAGTGAAGCTGTCATCGCGGCTCGTCCCTCGGAGCCTCCAGGAAAACAACAAACTCCCGCCGCGGCTCGGACCTGAGCTGCAGCCCGTCCTCTCGGCGCGTCCCCTCGGCTCGGACTCTACGTTTTCACGGACGCTTGGATTATGAATTATGAGCATTTTCCTCACTGATGAACCGCCGGGCCAGTAATGCAGGAGACCGCGGCGACCCTCTCATCCCTGGTTCAACATGGCAGATTTTCATTGAGTTTTGAGCAGAAATCTCGCTTTATTTTTTGCCATGAATAACAGAAACCCTTGCACCGATGGCCCCTGTATACGAAGGTAAGATGCTTTCAAATGTGCTATTGCCTGACTCTCATGTACCAGTGTGCTTCCACTGAACTGCGGCTGCTCCGAGGGAGGGATGGTGCACCCTCTGCTCTTTTGGTCACAATCAGAAGGATACATAAGATCTCATGAACATTAAACAACGTGAGCCTGCAGTGGAATAACATCCAGCTTTGTGCATTGAAGCTGCTGCTCACAGTTGGAGCGTGATAGCAGTCAGATTGAGCTGCGTGCGTAAAAATAGCTGATGAATAAGGTCAAACACACACATGCATTGGACACACACCAGCCCTCGTGTGTCCAAACACCTGGACAACGGGTATATTTGTCCCTGTGTCTGATCCTGGAGGAAAATCTGCTTAAAGGGGAGAGACTGAGAGAAGGTCGGGCACACATCGGTCCAAGTCTCGCCTCTCCTTCTTCTTTCATTTCACCCTTATTCAAACACCAACCTTAAAACTGGCTGACTGATGTGTTTATGTGTCTCCGGGGAATCATTCAAGTGTCTTATTTCCCTCCCTGGACCTAAACACAAGCGTAAACCCAGCATACTCGCCATCGCTGCAGCATTGTTGCTGTGACTAATCCAATTGCGAGATTGCTACCCCGCGTGTTTCCCTGGATTGTTCGCTCCCATTCAGTTTCTATGATATTCAAACAGTGGGATATGCGCGTGAGACAGTGGCTTTGATATGCTGAGTTGTTGCAGGGCGGGTTAAGAATGTATGGCCTCACAAAGGCAGCAATAGGCTCCGTTATTACCCTGCAGGAACGGTATTTGTGATGGTCCCGCTGCAACTACACACACACTCCAAGCAGACAGGGGCGCAGCCGGGATTTGTGGGGCCTGTAAACAGATGTCAGTGTGGGTCTCCTAACAACACTTACTATATGCTAAAATAGTAATGATAATAATATTTAGAATTGTAATAAAATAATGATACTATAACTGTGAGATAATATAACTATAATAGTACTTCTTATTAGCATTACTATAATTATTATTAATGTTAATGTAAAACAATATGTACATTATTTTTGTATTGCCATTATACACCAGGGCTACAAACATTTTTCTGTTCCATTTTCATGCTTTTCAGGACTCAGCTTTTTTTTTTATCTGTTCACTGGTTATTAAAAAATACCTCGGGAATATTGGCAGTAGTGGTGATCAGTTAGGTCTTTGTGCTTGCTTTGTTTACATCAATCTAAGTCAAATCTGGCACACTTCTCCTGCATGTGAGCACCAACAAACTCCAGAGCATTGAATCACACTTTGGAGACATTTGCGGAAACATCAGAGTTTACATTTTATCTGGTAATTGTTAATGTAAGGGCTGCATATTTGGATACAAAGTTGGCTAAAGGAAGAGGCTGACATACTACTCGGATTGTGTCACTTATCTCCAGTATGTATTTCACATCCATTTGGGAAAAATCTTATAGACAGTGACCTGGAAGGAAAGGATACAGGAAAAAACTACAGGCCAATTGAGTGAATCTTTTGTTGTTTACATTCATTTTAAACAAATCAAAGGCACAGCTATGCCAGCTTTTGCGTAAAGGTCAGGGTAATTCATCTTTGTAGGTAAGATGCTGATGGCTCAACGTGATACTCAAACCCAAACAAGCAAACTGCACAAAGCTGACAAACTTAATATGTGCATTGGTACTCAGAGATTTTATTGTAATTTTCCTGAGTTAAACCTGAAGATGGAGCAGATAGGAGAGCAAATAAGCACAGTGTATGGTGCTATGCTGCCATAATCTGTCTGACTTTACCCTTCAGTTCGTTATGAATCAAGATTTGTTTTTATCACACTGGTTAATATCAATACCTTTAATGTTCAAATTTAATTAAAAAAAACACACTCCAACAAACACACACAAGGTGCCTTTGGCCCCCGTTTGCTCCCCATTGTGTGGACAACCCTGCTTTAAGTGGGCCAAAAACAAATAAATATTGTAGGGCCCTTGTAAGTCATTAGCCCTTAGAGTTGTCCTGACTTTTCTCCATATGGCATCCCCGCCTCCAGATTAAAGACTCTGATCAACAGTGACTAAAGAGTCATCCATTTGCAAGCACTCATGTGATTAAATTCAGTGATTTTGGCCTTATGCATCATGCAGAAAGAAGTATTGCAGCTTGTTCAGACGTTTCTCAGATAATCTTTATAATATACAAAAGGGCTTTACATGCTGTTAAAAAGCTTCTAACATTAAATGGCTCAAAACTAGTGATATACAAATGTTGTTGAAAATTTTGTGTTGTATGAAAGATATTGTGTTTCACATTGTCTTGTTTACACGTCCCTCTGCTGCTTTCAAGGAGAATCCTCTATGTTTGTGAAAATATATTATTAAGGATAACCTAAAATTATTATTTTTAGTTTAAAGCCGAATGTGCAAAGTTGATCAGACAAATAGGAACATGAGGGTTAATTAAAGTCACTCACCATATGATATGAATGAGGCAAATATTTAGAGCTTGGCCCTGATCAAGAGGGGTCTATACTGTGACTGATTTTTATGACCTTAACAGTTTTTACTATAATATCTGTAGTTGCTTACAGTCAGAGGTCTATACAGCAAGTAACTGTAAATGGCAATTTTGGTGATGATTATGTTTTTTAATGATATGACATTTTTTTGATGGGTCGGATGCTTTTGTAAAAGTCATTTACTTGATAATAAATGTTGCCTTCGATTTTTGGTAAAATAATATGTTACCAGTAAACTATCTTTAAAAAAGTTAAAATGCAGTTATTTCGATTTGAGAAGAAATGTGTGATGTGATTTAAAATGCAGTCATGAAGTTGTTGCTGAAAAACAGTATTAAGACAGTAAATGAAATGACAGTAAGTTTACTGTTTTAAAAACAGTAATTTACAAAAATTAATACATTGTGATCCTGAAAAGAAATCCCAGTAGGTACTGCTGTTGAAGTACCTTGTTAGAGTGCAGGTGCATGCTTCCTCTGAAATTCATACTTTAAGTACTTATTTTCACATTTTTCCTGCTATTTTAATCCCCAAAATTAACTTCTCATAAAAGTTTACAAATGTTAATTTGGTTGATTATTTCTCCCTTTTCACAATACCAGTTGATATTATATTTCATACTGTTTGAAAGCCTGATCATTCACCTTGACAACAAGGTACAACTTGTAAGAATCCTGCGCTTGTTGAATGAGCAGCACAGCCAAACACGTGGGCAGCCCCCCCAAAATAATGTGCCAAAATCCCCTTCAACTGCAACTGGAGACTGATGTGCTAATACACAGAGTGGCAACATTATTTGGTGACTGCCCTGGTACCATTTCCAAATTTAGGACCACGTTCTGTGAGACTGGTGAAGTCAAAGACAGACCAGGGGAAGTGAGTGTCTCAGTAAGACAACATCCCAAGAAGACTGGCTCCTCACCATTGCTTCACTGTGAAACCATAAGCTTTCCTCCTGTGGTTTTTGATGCATTTTCCTGGATGTCATCCACACTTGATGTGTTTTTTTTTCTATGGATACATAATCCTACAAGTTGTCCCTCATTGTAATATGAATAACTTTTGAAAACTTTTTTTGAAGTATAGATATATAACGTGATCAAACCTCTAAATCATGTAGGCAAACAGTGGAAAACAACCATTTTAAAGCAACATTTTAATATTTAATTTTCTTAAACTGCTTCTGTAAATCTAACATGCATGACTTTCCCTCCTGCCTCCTAAAGAAGACCGTCTTATTTTTCTTGTTTAGGTAACATAGTTTCAGCAGAACATGAATGACAAAAATAAATTAACCTCCTGCTAAAAAAAACCAGATAAAGAGAAACGCATGGTCCAGATTACTAAGGTGATTCTGTGGTTTAACATATATTGACACTTTAAGTGTAAAAAGCTGCAAGGATGTGTTAAAGCTTATTGGAGGAAAGGCTTCAATTTTGTTTATTTGGCCTCAGAATCAAATTTCCATTGGTCCATAAAAAATCCATTGACCTCCCATTGTTCAGTCAGTCTGTCTGGAGAGGGAACTGAGTTATTATTTTATTAATATCCTGGAAGATTTGGAGCTTTTGATGCAGCATATGTGGCATGAGCCCTGTAAACCTCCCCCTGGCTTTGCCTATGTGCCGTATCATGAGCTACATTCAGGTCCTTAAACTCCCCACTGTGCTCTTATGTCACTGCAGGAATATTGTGGTGATTTTTCATCAGCGATGTTGAAGCTTAGAGGCATAGCCCGAGTCAACGTCACCTCAACATGAAAAGAAAAAGTTGAAATGAGACTCCTATGCAAAAGGTAATTAGTGTAAATTACATTCCCCAGCTTTTCCCTTCACCATGGAGAGGAGGAGAGGGGAGAGAAAGAGGCGGCAGGGGGAATTAATTACTCCGCCTGTCCTCCTCGCTGCTGTTATGTGGAGCAGCCATGGAAATGACCAAAGTCTCCAGTGGAAAATAGTTTTTTTTTTTTTTTATTTGAGGAAAAGGGGGGTCTTTTACGTAGATTTAGACAGGCTATTATGGTGATTACTCAACCCCTCGGCTAGAGAAAACCAATAAGTTAAAGCTTTAAGATAAACTACTTCCTTTGATTATTCCATGTTGAGCTCATTGTGGAAAACAGAGGAGGTTTGCTCTTGTTTGCAGACCTTAATTACATATTTATGTTCAATTTAGAGGAATCATAAGTGTGTTCAGAGTTGATACTCAGAGGTCAAAGCTTACAAATACATTTACTTTCAATGCTGCAATTTGATTTAGCTTTTTGTCTACTTAAATGTTTTTTGGCTGTTTTAAATGGTTAATGGACTTTAGCCTGTATAACACTTTTCCAGTCTTTCTGACCACTCAAAGTGCTTTTTCACACAGCAGGCCACATTAAACAATCCACACCCAGCCATTTTCACATTTACTTACTGATAGTCTTGAGTTATTCCGTAAGTTGTCCATCGGTATTAGCTAACACACATTCATACCCATTTATATGCTGTTAACACAGCAGTCAAGGCAACTTACGGTTAAGTGTCTTGCTCAAGAACACATGCTCAAACCCTCAGCCAGACACTGATGCCACAACAGTGAAAACCCAGTAATATCACTTCTGTGGAAATGGAGGAAGAGCCCATGACCAACAGTGACCCTGAAACATTGTAGTTTTGGTAACAAAGTGCTGTGAAGAAGTTTTAGGTAAGTTTTGGTACAGTAAAGAGTGTCTCCAGACATTCATTATAGCAATGTTCTCCAAACTTTGTCCTTCCACAACCAAATATTTCTCCTTTTGACTCATTAGACCAGAGCACCTGCCATTTTCTGCAGCAAAATTCGTATGTTTTGTGCACAGTTGAGTTGTTTGGCTTTGCTCAGATGTTTGCGGTATGTTTTTTTGTCTGTAAATCCCCCATTAAGACAGTCTCTGGCAAGACTCTGTAGCCTGTAGATAGGTGTACCTGTGTCCCACTGGTTCCTTTGAATTCTGAGCTGATGGAACTACTTGTCATATTATGACCTTAAAGAGAAGTGAAAGTATTGTGTCTTTTACCCGCTACACTAGATTTCCTTTGCTGCCAATGACGTAGCACATTTCCCCAAAAAGTCTAAACAGCAAATCTCAAAACTCAAATCTGCATTGGTATCTTTGCCTGGAAGTGACTTTGCTGATGTAATATACCTATCTTGTGTTTTGTTGCTGTTTTTAAAGCATACATCTCAATTTAAATTTTTTGGGAGAGTATTTGATATCTGTGCTTGATGGACCAGACAGTGAATTTTAAACTGGAAGGGGAGAGTGAGAATGACATGCAGGAAAGGTGCAACAGGTCAGCCTTGACCCATGGCAGCCCACCACAAGGCCAACTGCCTTGTGAAGATGGGTAGCTCTGACATAACAAAGAAAAATACACACATCTCTTTTAAGTATATTTTAACTCAAGCTGACTTTTTTCAGTTTTGTGTTTTGGTGAATTTCTGTCTGTGCTCTTGTCTCTTTTTACTTGTTTGCCTTTGGTCCCTCTTGGCTCAAACAGAAGGCCATCAGGCGGGCTGCTGGCAGGCCGGGCACCGCTCTGTTCACCCTGGGAGCTCAGTCTCATAACGCAAACTGACACCTTGATGGATGTCTGATGATCGGAGCAGGTCCAGCAGCCTCCAGCTGTGGGAAAGCTAATATTCAGACACGGCCAAAGCCTGCCCACTGCACAGCTCTCTGCACAGCTCTCTGCACAGCTCGATATGAATCCTGTGCTGAGCTCATGCCTGCATGTGTGCATGTGTGCATGTGTCTTTATCCGTGTATGACTTGTACACATGTGCCATCTCCCATTTGTGGAGCAGGCCTGTGAGAGGATTAGACAGCTGCAGAGTCGGACACCAGGCAGGAGGGCAACTTTACCGAAGATCACAGGTCAACCAAACGATTCCAGAGAGGATCCATTCATTCCTGCCTGGAAAAAGGATGAAGTGTGAGTCACAGGCTGCTGATGGTGTTGGTGATGATAGATACTGCAACAGATTAATGTCTTACTTAAAAAAAAAAACAGTCACATTAGGACTGAGACAATACAGTTAGCCATCAGTTTGATATTTTAGTTTTTTGTTATGATTTTCGATACACTTTTGACACCTTCGGATGAGGGAGTGGTGTTTTTGGTCAGTTTTACAGGAAAGCGGGTGTTATATGGAGGAAAGCAATTTTTTAAACTACAAAACAAGTTATTTAATTTACCTCTGAGCCAAAAAAACAGAACCATGAACATTCTTGGTGTATTTGATGATTAAAAATAAGAAATCTTGCATAAATTCAAAACATTTTCAAAAGATAATGTGCTTTTCTAACTCACAGCTGTTGCTTTTGATCTATATTGTTGGAAAAAGAAACAAATTTCCTTGCCAAACAACTGCTTTTTCTAACAAGCAGATTTTTAAGTTTACAATTAGACACATTATGATGAAATTTTTAATATAATCATATTTTTCTCATTTTTCTGAACTGAAGTTGAAGATGTTTTACCAGTAAGTCAGCTCATCAGTTAATACTGCTCATTCTGCCTTTTTTTTCTCCCCAATTTCTGCTAATTTCAGCAGATGGGGAGTTTTTTTCTTGCAACAGAAGTTAATGGTAAAATTTGCATCCTCAGTTTTATAAGCTGACAGTCTGCATGGACTGGTAAATGCTTGGGTACTCTTGCTATGATTAGCAATTATTTCCAAAGTCTTGTATTTGATGTAGCACTTGTGCCAACATTCCTAATACCTATCGAACTGAATCTTATCTAAGGATGGGGGTTCATATGCATTTGCCATGAAGCCATTATCAAGGAATCATCTCTGATATTTTAAAGTTTTAAAAGTTTCAATTCAGGAACCATTAAGGTACTGGTACTACTTTTAGAGTTCCACCTAACATACCCCATCGTAAGTGATGGAAAACAAGAAAGAAATACTCAACCAGGGATATAATAAAATGGTGCTGTGTCATAGGTCCCAAAGAGTTCAATAGCATGATAGATTAGCCTGCCATTGCGTTTGTTTTTGGAACAATTCAGCCATACACACAGGCAGGCACACCCCTACAGTTTGTCATACAGGCACACACAAGTCAGAGCCAATATGAAGGGAAATACAATGCCTGGTAGCCTGTATGTAATGTTAAAATGAATGTCTTTGTAGCAATTCTTAAACATGTGTGGAGTCTAAATGCCAAAGTATAGTGGTCCATGTCAGGCCCCCCACTGCCTCCCATCTAGCTTCTAAAATTTGTGAGGTAGAAAAACATGCTATGCTTTTGAGGGTAATTTTTTGTTGTCACTACAATTGAAACTTTTTAAAGAACTGCATTTTTATCGTTTTTATCAGGAATGACTTTGTGTTTGACCTGACACTGGACAGCCCCTGCTAGTAAGTGCTTGACCAGGGGAACAACTGAATCAAGTAAAAAACAGAGATGTAGAACAGGACTGCCACAAAGAGCAGAATGGAAAATCATATATTACCCTGTGTATCTGCCACTATGGGCCTGATCTACTAAAGGTTTGTGTGTATAAATGGACGTGCAAACTTGAAAGCACGTACAAGGCTGATCTACTAACAGGGTGCACTAAGAATTGTGTCTGTCAATTGAGCGAAATAGCACGGACAGTCCATTTAGCGCATTTGCCCTCATGAATATAAAGATTACATGCAGATATCAAAACGAGCTTTAACTGGGAGGAAGAGATGCAAATGTAATCATTTAGCACCCGCAATGTGATTTATCAAGCCCACAACTGATTGTGCACGGTGTTTTTGCATCTAAATTTAGTATGTTTGAAAAGCAGGTGCAAAAGAGGCACAGCATTATGCACGGAGGGCTGCAGTCATTGTGGCAAGAAACAGGGGTCACATAAAGGGGAACATTTTCTATCACTGACTGAATTTTTGGATGAAAAACAGAAGGACTTGGAGGCTGTCTGTCATTATAATGGAATGGAAAGAGGGACAATTTCAGTGTAGCTTCATACTCATGCAAATGCATGCGTAAAGTAAACTCTCTGTTTTGTGCTCTTAATACATTCCGGAGGAGGTCATTTAACCTGCGTTAAAAAAGGAATACCTTCATAGCCATAATCACCCTGTTTGTCACTCGGAGCTGACTTCATCAAAGTGTCCATACACTGACAAGAACTACAGGAGCTGTCAGTGAGTGGAGGTTATTGATGATGAAGCTTTGCAGCTATGTGAATGCTGTCATTAAGAATATGTTTTATTGTATACAGAAAAGGAATATTTAAAATAACGGATAGAAATATGGCATGAGGGAAAAAGACCTTGTCCGTCAAAATAACAGATGACAAAACAGGTACTGCAAGTGTGTTTATTTGCCTCCAACTCCATGGCTTCAAACTTCATTTTTTCATTTTCAGCCAACCTGCTCTCCAAAACTCTTTATGGTGACAGCAGGTAGCATGCACAAAATCCTCATGTAAAGAGAGCGGTCCGCACACAGTCATTGTAGATCACCAGCATCACGCTCAGTTATAGCACATGCAGTTTTGTAGGTGGCACACACAATTTAGCACTTGTTATTTTGGATCTTAGTAGATCAGACCCTTTGTGTTGTCTGGGATCTTTTTAAGGCTAGCTAATGCAGTGATTAAAAAAAGATTGCAATATCCAGTAATGGGGTGTTTACGGTGGACCTAGGCACACTTCCAGAGTGGCAAGTGGCGTATGGGATTTCCAGTGGCTTGAAGTTGGCTGGTATTTGTCTGGAACTCTGCACGTACTTGGCTGGAAAGGTGAAATTGAAACAGCTGCATCTTGATGTTAGTAAGACCTAAACATAGTTACATTGTTCTTAAAAGTCTGTAATGTGACTGCTCGCACAGAGATTAGCATCGATGCTAACAACTTCAGGTCTGTTTTGATGGGAGTTTGGTTTACAAAGTGTCTTACGTTGCTGAATTTGCTTTTGAAATGTAGTGTTTAGTCCATCTGGTGTGTCAGGTTACCTGTAATGTTTGTCAAGCAAAAACTGGCCTTTGTTCAAATGCAGTTTATGACCTCTGGTTCTCAAAATGCTGTTCCTGAGACACCAAAGAGACGGCTGCAGCATGCCTACTTTAAAACAAGTAACAATTAAAAATTTCAAACTATATATTTTCCAGTACTGAGAAAATATTTCCATAAAATTTTGTTAAATTCTCATGAGATCATAGTCATTACTGACCTATGATGAAATGAAGATAATCTATTGTAAACCTGAAACATGTTTGTTTGTTTTATGCTCGAACCTCCTCCATGGACAGTGGGAGTACCAGATCACTGGCAATGTTTTTTTTAGTGGTTTTGGCTTTTAAGTTTGGCAACTTCAGCTGTACTGAGGTGTTCAGTATTTTAACAAGAATTACGGCATCCCTGTTTTACTTGGCCTTTGTATGTTTATGTGACTCAGAATAACCTCATGACCACTGGGTACAGGTTGTACTCTTCTCTGTATCAGGGGACCTTCATCCTCTGGGAGCAGGAGGACAGAGAGATCCAGACTTTCTCACAAACCACCCTCTCGTCTCCCTCTGCTTCCACTCACGCTTGTTTGGAGCTGCTTGATTGATATCTTCCTCGCTGGCTGTGACCCCGGCTTAAAGTCCAAGGTTGCGGCTTTTTAAAGTTTGATTAGAATTGCAGGAAGAACCCTGGGGGCCTTTAGGGGCCACTGCAGGGCCGCACTTTGTGGCAGAGTTAGGGGAGCTGAGGAGGGTCTGTTACTTCCTGACTGTTATAACATGCTGAGTGGTGTGTTAAGCTCCTCACTGTCCGTGCTAGAGATGGAGATAGGCTTGTGGAAGAAGGTAGAGAACTAAATGTTGATGGTTGAATATCCTTCTGAGAAAAAATCATCACTCCACAAATCAGCGTATGTGCCTGCCTGACTTGTTTATCTCTTGTTCTTTACTTGCACTCAGTGTTTGATCTGTTTGTTGACCTGATGCATAACCTCATGACTTGTTTGGAAGGCACTTTGCCCAGAAAGGGTTATGAAAATGGATAAGCTGTCTTTACAAGTATCGCTTTTGCATTATTCAAAGCTTCCTATTTGAAAAGGAAGCAGAATCCAGTGTTCAGGGATTCTTTGCTATTGATTTGTTGAAGCATTTAGCAGAAAAAGTAGCGGCTTTGGAGGGCGATAGAATGTAAGTTTTATGTGTGATAAGGCATGTGTGCAGCTCTGGGTTAAAGACAGGGGAATATGCGAGCTCTCTGATGTTCTGAAATAGTTCACAGGTGTGATCTGAGGCTTTTGGAAACAGATGGGGGAGGTGGAGAGGGTAACGTCAGCCTGAACTGAAATGACAGGTTAGCAGGGGCCAGCCTGACACAGGAGGCCCAGCCTTGAATGTGAGCAGATACCTCTGGCTATTCCAGCAGGCTCTACTTTGTATTTACTCTTCTTAGCAAATTTCTCTCGAGTAAACTGCCCACAGCGCTGGCCCCACTATTCTGCTGCCTTTTATTGGAGGGTGTGGGATGCTCAGGCGAGATGCAGTGGGCTTTCATTTTCATTTTCTGCTCTGTTGGTCAGTTTGATTTTATGTGCAGTTAAGTCAAGATATTTGAATAGTTTGATTTTTTTGTTTTTTTACTTGACCACTGTCCTTTTTCCAGTGTACAAGTATCAGAAGGAGAATAGATTCATAGATGGAAGTATTTCTGACTACACTGTGAGGTGATTCCCTCAGAAATAGGCAGCTAAGGTGGTGGCGGAATAGGTGTGTGTGTGGTAGAGGGTGGGCGGACATGCTTTGTTTACCCAAATCAAAGTAAGCTCTCTATGAATAAAGCTCTTAAGCCCTCAATAAACAAACTCCAGAAAAAAATGTACACACCACATTTTAGAGAAAATCACATCAGGCTTTAAAGGTCCCATGTCCTGATGTGTTTAACCATTTACATCATGTCTCAGGTTTCAGTTAAGCAAGAATTTGATTCAAGTTGAATAATAAAAACATTTTTTTTTCTCAGTAGAGGATCAGAGGCAGCTCTTTTCCCTCCCCTTTGGAGACACTTGTGTCTGAGGAGGCAGGGAGGCCACAGAATCCACTATGCTGATTGTCTTCCCAAATTATACCTTATAGGAGGGTGGAGAAGGGGTTATAGACCGCAGAGCAGACTTTCCAAACAGTTGTGGTGTTTGCTTGTGACGAGCAGAAAACAAGTATGTAGGTGGGAGGCAGTACAGCTATTAAAAGATAAACTCCAGGAACTGAAATGTAGAGTGTTTTAGGGGCATAGCACATTTCTCCTTGAACTGAGTTAAGTAAATGGGGAAAAGAAGGAAAGATGTGGTGGATCTGTCTGTTTGTTATCTGTTAGCAAGATCACACCAAAACTAATAGAAGGATTTACATGGACATTTTTCCAAAGGTGTAGTTTGGTCCGAAGAAGAAGCTGTTCGATTTTGGTGCTGATCCGATCCAGATTGACATCACCAAAAAGTGATTGAATTTTATGGCAAATCCCACTCATTTCTCCTCGGCTGGTGTGAGGGTTTTGCCTCCTTTATGTCATTATGAGATTCATAGTTGATTTTGTAAACTTATGTCAGTGTTTTTCAAGCCTATGTCACTACATTTACCAGCTTCCCTTGCAAGTCAGCAGAGGAGTCTAATCAGAGTGGAAAAGCCACTGGCGTAACCGAGCTGCTTGGTGGAGGTCTACACTCTTAGAGTGCTTCTCTAGTTTGTTAAATAACCTCTGAGTGCTCCTCAGTAGAAATCATTAGGCGCTATGGATTGAGCACAAGGTCATCTTCTATTTATGTAATGAATTTTCACAAGCTTCTGAACTTATTTGTGTTTTGTTCTTTTGTTCATTTGCTTAATTGCTTCAGATGGTTTTAGTAGTTTATAAAAAAAAACACTGAGTTTATGTGTGTGTATAAATATTAAGCAGATATCAGCTAAACTGAATCATAAAGAATCCCCCAGCAGACGACAGCAGGACTTCTGCTGTGCTCAGCAGTCATGTTTAACTTCAGGGTCAAAGCTCTGCATGGGACCTGAGAAGCACAGAACGCCAAAGCCAGTGTAACACTGGGTCAGGTTTGTACTTGCAATATTTAATTGAGCTTTGGCTGCATTATCCTGGTGTGTTTATCTAAAAGTTTCCGTACAGTACTATCACAGCAGCACTAACATTTGTGGTTCAACAGCCCAGTTTTGGTCAAACCAAAGTGATAATTTGTGTTCTTCCTGCATTTGATTGTTCTGAGTGGGCATCCTGTTTTAGTGCCTGTACCATATGTTTCAGGACAAGTACTCAGAGAGTCGAGGTCTGGGGTCCTTGAAGCAGGAGACCACATCAGTTGCTGACATTAGTCTGTTTTTATCGAAGGGGAAGAGGAGAGGCCGGGGGGTGGGGGGTGCTGGAGCCTCAACCCGCCGACTGCTTACACAAGGCATTTCCGTGTTGGTTGTCATGCATGTGTGAAGGTCTTTTTTTCTCCCTGTGCTGTTGTTTCACACTGTGCATGGTGTCAGCCGGGGTGGAACAGCTGCCTCTGGCTCTGACTAGCAGTTAAACGACTCCGGGCTCGGATAAAGAGGAAACTGGTGGAACGGGCATCTCACAATAACTTTATAAACTCTCATGTTACATTAAAGTTAAGAGACATTCAAATGTCAGTATCTGCTTCTGAAAGCTTAAATGCTTTTTATGTAGTAGAATAAAACACATCACAGTACCACGGATTGCTGAATAAAACATACAGGTATATATCTTAACACAAATAAGTTAATTTTTGTCCCAATAAAATAAACAGTGCACCATAAACAAAAGGGACTGTGTATGAGGATTTACACAGTTGTACAGTAGGCAACTAGGGCTGGGTATTTCCTGTAATTTCATGATATGATCCCTATTCCATAACAGAGGCCACAATATGATAAATATCCTGGTATCTACAAATCACAAATGTTGACTACACCTTTTGTTTGTGTCTGTTGCAAAAAACAGCAAGGACAAGTTACAAGCTACAACTTAAGACACTTCAGGCCTTCAGAGATCCTAAGTAATTCCTGGTGAGCTGCACCATGGGCAATACTGCCAAAGGTGTACTTTACAACCACTGTCACAGCAGTTTGTGCTGAGTTGACTCGGTAAAATCTGTATCAATACATGATCAGCAAGGAGTAGGTGACAATACACCGCTGTATAGATTGTCCTATTACAGGCCTATGAATCATATAATGTTATTTCATACTGCTAAGAAAACAATTTCACCTTCAAACAACAATATGGATCCAAATATTAGGTTAAACCTAAATTTCATTCTCTTCAAATTATTCTTGAACAGATCAGGAACCAGTATTTGTCAAACAGTCATTTTTCTGACCTGAATAACTGACATAAATAATGTTTTTGACTGCACTTTAAACAAATCACAAAAACAACAGTGCAGTTGCGTCACTCTTTAAGCCTGTTGATATCTTATATTTTAATAGTCTCCATGCAGATTCTACTACAGGATTAGTATTGTAATTTCACATGTTTTGGGGGTTTTACATCAGTTTCTTTGAAAAAAAGCTACAGCATCACCATCAGGAGACATGTAGCTGAGTAAAGCAACATGCTGTATTAACCACAGGTTGATGGAATCTACGACCACTGGCATTAGTGTTAATATAAAATGGCTTTTGAGCAAATGGGGCACCTGTAACAGGTTTCCAGTGTGATTCTTTGAGTTATCCTGAGGATGTGCTAAAAAGATTGGTTAACAAATTTCCGTAAAGTGAATTTGAGTTTGGAGCATCAGGTTTTTGTTACAAAGAGTGACCTGTGGAGCAACTTTCTTTTTGACTGTGTGGTGCAATGTTGTCTAAAAACACTGAAATACATTTCTGTAAATCAGGGTAAAAGGAAAAGAGAAGATTAAATATTGGAATAAATGCTTCTTTCACAGTGAGATGTGTTTTACAGTGAGGATGAACCCAGTATCTATTAAAAAGTACAATGCTCTTGAGTCTTTTCACCTTTTAGCTCGCAGCTTTGATCTGCGGTGAAAGCCACGGTTCAGACAAAGGTTCACTTTTTACTGCTCCTCAACACAGCTCACATTGAATAAGGCCTTTTGTAAACTCAGGCCTGTTAAACAATAATTACACAGAGATTCCACCAGCATAAAGAGCTCTCTGCAGGTGTTGAACCGATATTCTTACATGTTATTAATATTCCACTGAGCTGCATGAGAATGATCTGGATTTTGCTTGCATCCTGTCTATACCTCACGCCCGCTCTACATTCATCTGCCAGTGACCCCCCTCGCACACTTCCCCGCCCCACCCCCACGTCTATCTCTTATCTGTCCCTCCATCCCACTCTGTTTGTTGATAAGCCAAGAGGCCATTGGCCAGCACACATGGTGCCCATGTGACACTTCAGCAACAGCCTGATGGCCAGATTGGAAGCCCCCGCCGAATGTGTGTGTGTCTCTATGTGTGTAATTGGAGGCCAGTCTGAGAAGGTCTAACTACTGTAGCGTTTTTGTTCTCAGTAATCATAACCCCCCCCCACTCCCCCCTCACCCACCCAAACCCCCTGCCTCATCGCTTCCCGCCTCGCTCCCTCCTGGCTTGCTCATCTTATTTATTGGCATCACCAAACCCCCCCCCAAACTGAACCACCAGCTTGTTTCTGGTGCACATTGTCACAGGTCTTAATCCTATTGTTTGAGATAATGTCCACCCGTACAAGTGCTTTTGACATGGCACTCTCTGGAAAAGAGCCACGGCTGCCGCTGCTGCTGTGTTTATCACAGTTTGGTTTGGTCTTTGAAACCTCCACATTTCAAGTTCACTGCGGAAAAAAAAATGCAACTAAAACTCAAAATTTCAAGGTAACTGTTTGCACTAAATTGAGTATTTTGTTGAGCTCGGGATTCTAAGTTGTAAGAAAAACTACTTCAAATTAAGACGTCAAGGTATGGCACTTTGGCTGGACGGAGCACGTATTACCCTGTTTTCACTTGGTTCAGTACAGTTTGGTATGATCTGGAGTAGGCCTGTGCTCAAAATATCGATATGGCAAAATATCGCCATGCACTCCTTGAGGATGCATGTATTGATACAGATTCTACAGAATTGATACTGGCTCATATTTGACAGTTGTTGGCAATACACTTTGGGAAATGTTGACAATGGCACAAAGACAAAAAAAGACAAAATTATGACTAGAACTAAAAGAAATGTTAGGCAAAAGACTAGAACTAAATTGCAAAGTGCTGTCAAAATGAACACTGTCACAGCAGCACAACACAGTTCGTGGTCTAAAGTAGAGCGTGATGTAGGTAAAGAGTAAATGGAGAACTTGCAGCACTCCAGTTATGGAGTATTGTTTTGTGTGGACATTCTTTACAGCACCATTAGAGGGCAAAGGGCTTGAATTTCACTGCTTATTTGAACAAAAGTATGCACATTCAGTTTCACTGTTATTGCACATAGATTGACAATTTTTGTAATCAATCAACAGCCTAAGGTGAGTTTTAGCTCCACCTTTTGAGGATTGGTTTGGTACTCTCTGTAACCCTGGGGTTCCAAATAGCGGTGGGACGGCACTGGTTGTTTATTTCAATACCAAAGTTATTCAGGCCACAGTCTGCTCTTTCACACATTAATTTTCAGTGTGGTTCGTTATAAATTCAAGTTTTTTTTTGGCAACTTCAGAGCTGCCCAGAGGGTGATTATCCGTGTCACTAATGCTATCCAACATGCACGTGATGATACTGTGAGTGCATATTTCATGTTTGGACCTTTTATGGCTTTATTTGAGGGGCAGGAAAGTGGAGTTAAAAGTTTGGTAGCCACTAGCCTACCAAAAGCTAGCCACATTAAGGACTACAGCCTGTTCATGTGGTGTTCAAATCATGCATTTCCTACACATTAATATTAAATGACTTCTAAGAAGGGCCCAATAATCCTTTTAGGAACCCAGCAATGAGTGTGGGTGGGCTTGTTGACATATTCATTTGATTATTTTTCACCATTCAGCTAAGGAGTATAATTTTTTGCCCACATTACCCAGCCCTAATCTCACTGTTCTGCAAAGACAACAGATGACACTGCAGCTGGATAGCGAGGGTAAATCCTGCGCTCACAGCCACTTCATTTAAACAAAAGATCCTCACTGTCATTTTGTATTATACGATGCACGGTGTGAAAAATGGTTTGCAGTTTTTAATCAAGCCTCTCATAACCTCCACATTTTTCCTCTGCTTTCCTGAGAACAAGGCATGGTGGGAGGATGATGTATGGGGAGAGGGGGAGTGTTTACAGAGATATTAAAATAAGGAGAGGAGTACTGAACACACACCAAGATAATGGCACAAAGGTTTTTGGGGCCTATGAACACAGCTATAGGGGGCTTCCATGAGCGACCAGCCAATGTGGACTTTAGCGCCACTGCCCCTTCAGCACTTCTGGCTATGGACACTCTCGGTCATGGAGGGGAAGTGAGACGGTGGGTGGCTGCTGGCGGCCCCTTCACAGATGGCTGCAGGTACAGCGTTACGCTTGGCTCATAACCAAAGGACTTCAAAGCTCAGACGAGCACTCAGGCCCACTTCTGTCCAGAGCCAGGAGGCGAAAAGGCACAGAGCAGAGCGAGGAGACGGCGACAGAGAACGACTGTGCTGGTCAAAAGAGTCAACAGGCATGGAAATGAGCAGCTTTAGCTCTGTGCCCCTTCTCTGCTGTCCTTTTGGTAGCATGTTATCTCTTTCTTTTCAATTTCTCTCAGTCGTTTGTTTTGAACTTTCATTTTCCAGTTCAAACTCGAGCAGTTTCACTCCCTGTCTCATGCTGTGTTACATACTGCATGGAGAGAAATAAAGTGATTGTCCTTATAGTTTTCATTATTCTGTCAGCACCTGTGATGATCAGGACTTTATTCTCTTATGGTCTAAATATCGTATCCCAATAATATTATGCTATTTTGTTGCAGTACTTCTGCCACTGAATTTATAGAGATCATGCATTTGAATGCGCTTTCACTGATGCTCTCTCTTGATGTCCCTCTCTCTTCAGCAAGCCAGTGTCATTCTGCACATTCAATCTAGAGTTGTGCATCTTCACTAGTTTTACAATTTGATTTCACTACGATCAAGTTAAAAATTCAGTTTGTGAAGACTTCACAATGCAATGCAGAGAGTAGTGTTCTTGATCTGCTACTTGTTAGAAAAAGAAATACAAGCAGACAAATAAATATGAACTCATTTTAGTCGTTAGAAATGGCTTTAATATTGACTGCAGCAAAATGGTTTTGTATTGTAAACCAAAGTAAATATTTCTAATAGGTCTTGTCTTTCTGTACAAAACTGATACTTGGTTGTTGTTATGAAAAAGTCTGGAAACCCCTGGCTTCGTTGTACATTAAAGACACATATAAGAGTTTTTCTATAAATAAAAATGCCTAAAGAAAGAAAAAAGAACAACTAGATACCTGAAAGTTTTCCCTTAACATGATACCTTTTGAAACTGTTTGGCTGCTGTGTCCACAAACATTTTTGTTTGTGTTGTGTTGTGCTGTGGTCCGTTCTTCCTACGAAAGGTGATATCAGATGGTAAACAGTCAAGGAAACACGAAACTCTGCCTACTTTGTTTCCATCAAATAACACACAAATGGTAGCGTGTGTTTTTTTATTCATGTAAATGGCATTGCATATTCTGATGTAATGTTATAAAACAATATAGTACTTTATCCCAGTGTTAGGTATAGTATTTCTATAATATTTTTATGGCTTTTGTGTCATCTGTGTTCTTAAGTGATATATAAATGCCCTGACTGTTAATTATATGAACTTTTTGGACATTGATTGTTTCACTGGATATGTTATTTAGTTCATCCTACCAGCATTTTAAATGGAAGGTCACCCAAAACACTAACTAACAGATATTTTTTTCTTCTGGCTTTTGCATTGCATACCTTATTTTAGGCTTCCGGAATAAACAGAATATATGTAACTTAATGATTTTTAAGTGGAAATAAAGGAGCATTGGATGCTTTATGAGATATGCTGAATAAGAAGAGTTAAAAGCAGTACCTTTTTATGTTTCTGAGCTGGCACGTGTGTTACATAAAAAAGAACATCCAAACACAGTTGAGATCCTCTTCTGGCTGCAAAGCCTGAGGCACATCACGCTGCTCTGCCTCACAGCCTTTTGAACTGACCCCTCCATTCAGCCTGAGAGACAGAGAGAAGGTCTAAGAGTGACACCAAGATACACGGGGATAGGGATTGAGAAAGTAAGGTGGGGCAGAGAGGGAAAGGGGAGTGGAGCAGGCCTGGAGAGATGAATGACCTCCGCTGGGGGCCCTAAGACCTCAGGGGCACTGCTTGAGGTCAGGGGCGCATTTGGGAGGCTAAGGGTTGGTTTAAGAGGGGTCACAGGTCTTCGATGGTGTTTGCTGGTAATGGTGTTATTGGGGTCGTGGATTTCACCTCTCATCCCCCTCTAACCTGTCTCCTTTTTACGTAAAGATCAGAACTTGCCTGGCGTGGGGCCCATCTCCTCTGATGGAGCCTAGCAGCTGCTAAAACACACCAACACTCTCTTACCCAAGGTTAGAAAGTAACAGAATACATTCACTTACGTCACTGTAACTGAGCGTCTTTTACTTTTGATGTATTTTAAAATCTGTCATTTTAGTTTTGCTGAAGTATTTCTGGAGGTCAGTGTTGCTACATGTTACATAGCATCCACAGTAAAGGTGCAAAATGATCCAAAAATGTTGTCAATCAATCAATCAAACTTTATTTCCATTACACTTTTCCTACAACATGTGTAACTCAAAGTGCAGCTGTGTAAAACCTGTCCAATTGTCTCCCTTCAACACATGATGATCAGTTGTGCTGGCTAAGAGCATATTACCACTTTTCAGCACAAGGCTCAGTCAGCTTTGATATAGTCAAAATTGACATACAGGAACTATAAACAGTTATAACACACTAACGGCCTAATTTCCTTAAATATCTTTGCACAAAAATGTTTATGTTACCCCTGCTACTTCTATGTGCATGACGACAAAAATCAAGCCTTCGCCCTCTCCTCCAATGAGTATCTGTCTGGAACGCTGATCCCCCTGGCACCCCAAACAGATCTACCACTGTGACATCCACACACTGGTTCATCAGTAGTTCAGGCACAATGGCTTGAGCTGGAAAGCCAAGTGCAGAGCATATGATGTAGAAAGACTGCAGAGCCATTGAAAACATGTAGCTGAGCTGACCAATTACCACAGATAAGTATGGGAATTGATGAGGTTTCATTTATGTCAATCCCATTATTGATTCTGAATATCAGTTCAGTTCTTTGTCAATTCAATTATTAATTCCTTTGGGTTTTCTTTGAGTTAAAAGGAGGCCACTATGAATATTTGATGCGATAATGCATAAATCTCCTCCAGAGTGCCTTGTTTCCTTGAATAAATCCCTGATGGAATGGCATCATTGAGATAAACTGAAACATTAATTGAATGTTAAATATATTTTCTGTGACATATTGTACTACTGTGGATATATCTGCCAGATTAAGATACATACGGTTCTCTTTTTTTATTTTTCTGTATGTTGTGGCAATCACATGCAGGCATTTGCTGAATAAAATGGGCAAGCCTCAAATTCTCAAGATCTTTGGCTGGGGAGATGTGGCAGTCTGAAAGCTCTGACTTGATAACATGCTTGTCGAAATGAAAACACGCACGTGCCAATGCTTTAATGCAAGTAAAATGCGTCCAGTGTGGGGCGGCACTAGATTAACCAGTCAAAACGGACTGGAACCACATGGAGAGAGGTGCTAATGTGACAGCAGCTCCAGAAAAGCACATATTTTTGAACATTCAAGATGAACATACTCCAGCAGCCACTGAAGTCAAATGCACAAACTCAAATTAAGGCAAAAAAAAATCCCTATATATGTGATTGGGGCACCTCAAGTAAATTCTAGTCAGAGTAAATGTGCTCTACCAAGGGCACAGTGTTCTGGTCCCCTCTCCACCTTGCCACTATTCCATACTTGAGAGACTGGCCTAAAGAAAGGCCAAAAGTTGACCTTTACCTCTAAGGACCTGTTCTCCCTCCTTCACTGGTCACAATGGCCCTGGCCAGTCGGGCTGTGTTTCAGCTCTTTAGTCCTCAGAGAGACTGAGACAGTGGTGAGTCTCTAAGATCTGCATCATAAGCATTAAACTTTAAGACATACATACATAAACACAGCAGAGCTAAGTGCCATCCATCTCACTCACATGAATCTCATTCAGATCCTTTCAGAATGTTAATAGCCAGGATGAATAAAAATACTTCTGCTGGGCTAACAGACTAATAGCACTGCTATCTTTATTCACAGAAAGCATCTTACAGTTAGATGAATCATTATTGACTGGCTTCCCATGGCTCATCTTTTTCATCTGTTAATATCCCTCTGAGCTACTCCTTAGCCTGAAGTTTAAAAAGTCCAAGACCAGAGGAGATTTAAAACTCAAACTGGCTAATTCCCACAGTGAAATGATCTGGTTTCAGTGTAATTTAACAAGCAGTAACAGCAATGTGTTAACAGAAATAACAGGTCAGTTTCTACTTTTGAAGGTGTTAAACTTTATTCAGGCCCATTCAAATGTGCTCTTGTCATTTTGGGCCTATGTGTGTGGGTGTTAAACTGATGGTCAGAATAGACATTTCCTGCTCGCATTTGGCTGCTATTTGTGACTGTGAGGACAATGTTAATATAATCGGCTAAAGCCAAGATTTTCCATGCTGAATCAGAAGTGGAGGGCTGAGCTGGTCGGCCATATTTATTTCTTCAGCTGTGTGGCCAGAGAGGCTCAACAGCCATGTTTACTGCGCTCCGTCAGCTGGATTAAGGACACATATGCCTTTCTAAATTGGTATGTGGGCACGCGTTTATGCCTGTCTTATAATCTTTTAAGAGCAGTTTGAATATACAGTGAAGCATGGTGGGCTCCCTTACTTTGTCAGAGAAATACAGTCAGACTTAGAGGAGCAACAGAGGGTTAAAAAGGAAATGAAGAGAGATTAGGAGATTAAAACAATTTATCATGCGTGCATGTAGATGAGTCACCTCCAGTTTAAAGACAAGAGTGCATGTTGAGGCATTTAAGAAGGAGAAAAAAGGCATCTGTAGTCTAAATTAGTCTGATCTGTGGCCCTAATAGGCCTGGAGCAGCAGCTTCACACACCCTACTGAAATATCACACACTTTTGTCGCCTGGGGAGGCATGTGCACCCTCCTCTGTGTGTATTTGATAGCAGGGAGCACGGGAAGGTGGAGTATTCTGAGTGAGAGAGGAAAGTAAACCACATGTGGGGGTTTTTAACAGTTTTGATGTGTTATGTCAGAAGGAGCCTGTTTCTTTCTTTGTATGTGTTTTAGACAGAATAGAGTAGGGATGAGCATGAATAGCTTGTTAACCAGTTTAGAGTTCACATGTTCTGGTGTGTTTGTTTACATCATACCTTGGTAGGGCCCAATAAAATCCACTGTCCCAGAATCATTGAAAAGCAGAATTTAATATAAATGCGGAATATCACGGAAATGGCTGACATTTTAAGTAAAAGCTGTTTTTCAGAATTAAAAGGAACATCGCTCTCAGGAAAATGCTCCGAGGGGGGCACTAAGGCTGGGGAAAATACACTCTTCATTTCCCCTACCCCTCCTCCTTCCCTCATAAACAATGCAAACATGTTGAATCTGAGACACCAGCTAAATTAACAAAGAAGCTAAGAAACTCGCTACTAACTCTTAAGAACAGTTCCCGTACAGTTATTATGTATTAGGCGACTGAATGTTCTGTAAGTCTTACTAACATACTGTTGACTGGAAAAACTCAAATGGAATTAGGGAAAAATAACATATATTTTATAGGGTCCTATCTTGGGTGTCTATTAATCAAGGATTTGTTTGAAGTTGATTAAGGAATGATAAATTGAATCTTGGCAGAGTATCAGGTGTAGCTCTTTTCCCCCCTACTGTGGTAACACTCTGGATCTGAGCAGGCAGGGCTCCTGCTGTTAAAAACCCCCACATGTGGTTTACAAATTATTGTTATTTACTTGCTTCCTGAACAGAAAGAACAGTTTTAGTGGTTTAAAATTATGCTTGATTAATTTCGGGCTTCTTAAAGAAACCCAGTGAGCAACTCATATTTGGGAACAAAAAGTGAATTTAGTTTGTGTTCTTCATTCTTGTTTAAAATGTTTGTCTCGTCACAACATTTTCTGTTTAAAACATGTTTTTGAAACAGTGCTATATACAATATTTATGTTTACTCATTTATATGTGAAGTGGTATACTACATTTGTCAAGCATGATATATATCTACAGTTTGCTGTAGAAACACATTACAACAATAAAATAGAAAATTAAATAATGGAGCGTTCAAGATTGTCCTGTAAGATATTTGTTACTTAAGATTGTCTTTAAAGTTTGTAGTCTTTTTACAGTAATCATAATGTTAACACTGTCCAATTCCCAAATTTTTTTCTTGATATTTTAACTCTGAGTTAATGTTACATAATCTGAAACTTTTAAAGAAATTTGTTTTTGAGCTGCCGACATGTTTTTTTTTTTTTTTTTTTACCTCTTTTGTTAAGATTTCATATGATTAAAATACAGAGTTTATGATTAGACTTCATAGTTTTAAATAAAAGTGTCATGTAAGTACTATTGGTTTCTATGCAAAGTCAAAAAAAATATTCAGGAAATTTACTTTTTTTATTTATTCCTTGATGTATTTAGAAAAATTCCAAATTTTTGCCAGTGTAGTGGACTTGGAGGGCACAAAAATATAAATTCTAACGGAGATGAATTACAAAAGTAATTGAACCGTTGTGTTAGCCAGCCACTGTGTGTTGTCTGCATGGTCTCCTTGTTCCTGCATGAGTTTTCTATAGTTTCCCTTGCACTGTCCAAGAACGTGTCCGTCCACTTTAAGATCTTTTCTTTTTTTAAAAGAGATTGTGACATTTCTAACAAAGACATAGAAGGGAGGGAGAGATAGAGCGGTCATATCATATATCTCAACAGAACATCACCCAGCCTTGGCTTTGTGTAAAACAGAAACACAAATCCTGAGATAACATATTTTTCTGGATGTACAACTTTTCTAAGCAACTCTGTCTTTAATTCAGGGAGATATGTCTATCAGTTTGAGTTCATCTGTGCACGCCGTTGTTTTGGAAATACAGGAAGCTTTGTCTCTACCTGCTTGTGATTGGTCCCAGGGTGCCAGGTCAGGTTGGACTGGTTCTTCTGTTGTTGGGGTTCATTGCAGGGTTTCAGAGGGGTGTGTCATCAGAATAATCCCTTTGGGCGTGTGTTTGTGTGTATTTTGGGGTGGTGGTGTCTTACATGCTGTTGATACATGGTAATGACGTTAAACCTTGACAAACAAAGGAGGAAATAGATCTTACACGTACGGGTAATCACTCTTATGTTGAGTGTCAGAAATGCAGAGATGCATTTTTGCAGGTTGACACCTGCTGAAATGTGCAGACACATTTTGAACACGTGCAGAGAGTCTGACGAGTTCTTTTTTTGGGTAGGGAAAGTGTGACATACAGGATGGGCATCACTGAGTAGGTTACTGAGTACTCTTCATTTAGTAGACATACCATACTTGTTGAACATAAAGTTATTAAAAGTTAGCCCCTTGAGCTGTGGCATCTAATTTTCAAGATGAACCTCATGTCTATGTGGCTGTTAAGATAGTTGTTCTGGATGTGTAATCAATAGAATCATGGATGGAAAGATCTAATATCAACATTAATATTTATAATGAATATAATCTGCAGAGGAAGGACGTTGATTAATATAGCAGGTAACTGGTCTAAAGGGAGGAATTTATGTTAAATCATGTCATTTCTGTTAATGGTTGATGCAGAGAGAGTATATGGAGTTAAGCGGGTCCATGTAGCAGGTCATCCTTGGTTGGTTGTCACAGCCACACTAATATAGGTATGTGTGCTGTTTGCAGAAACTACCGTATATTTAAATTGTTGATTTCTCTGAAGTTGATATCGGGGCCTGTAATGATAATGCAGTGGAGCTAAAGGAATGGTCACATACTTGTTATTGTAGTTATTGAAGCTTCGGAAGTCCACAGCTGGCAGTCTACAACACTTCAATCAAAATCAGCCTCATTTAGAGTTCATAACAACTCCCCCAAGGAATCAAAAACATGGCATTTGTGTCAATCAAATTTTATCAATTCCCACCCCCAATCATATTACGGATTCTATGAGAGCTGAGCACAATGGGTTGACTTTGAAAATATTGCACAATATCAATCTCCTTTGGAGATGGTAAAGAAGCAGCAGAAGATCTCAAAGTCAAACTGGATTTCAACTTAACAACATGCTATAATGTACAGCTGTGGTGTAAATGCTAAGTGTTAGTGGGTTTAAAGCTGAAGTGATTCAGTTGTTGTCTAATTTCATATTTAACAGCCACCAAGACAAAGTGTGTTCATCATTTTTGAACCAGACGCAAAGCTTAGTGCTCATGAAATGTGCAAAGCTGTAAGTTTATCATTTCTTTGACACAGGCGGGATAGTCAGTTTGAAAATCTATTTGCAAGATTAATAACAGGAAGAAGGTCCTCCGTAACTTATAAAAAGGGCAGAAAGCAATCTTCTGTGTTGGAGATGGACATGCCTCTCCCCCTTCATCCGGCCATGGTGCATTTTTTTTACTGCATAGTGCAAGGACAGTAGATCAACTTAACAGACAAGTTATGACTGCAGCTCAACCTTTTATGCTTAAACTTATTGATAGTTTAACCAAACCAAGGTTACACTGGACTACAACAGAGGTGACCTTACTTTTTTTGAGGGCCACATACTGATAAATACTCGTCTGACAGGGCCACTTTGCTATGCCTGGCCATTTCTGTATGAAACACAAAGATGTTGGGTTGGCCAATCAGATTTCAGGTAGCTCTGATATAGATAGATATGATGAAGTCTTCCCTAAATGAGCCTGCTAATGACGTCATAGAGCTGTGAGGAGCTATGCTAATGCTAACATAGTTAGGTCACTAGCTAGTTAGCTAAGCTGCCATGTTGGGGACAAGCGGGTGAAGCCAGGTTTCCGGAAAAATCATCATAGAACAGTCATAAATAAACTGATCCGCTGCCATCAGAGGTCCAATTTGTCAATTTTGAGAACGACAGAGGTGGCGTTGGTCAGGAAAACTGTTCGTACAGTACGGTACATTGTGAAAGCTGCTCACTATGTCGGACATTCAGGCTAAAAAGAGCAATTCCATGTGTGTGTAGATGAGTCATCCATACACGCAGCATTAGTACAGAGCTGAGTGCATCTTTCACTGATGTAATGTTTCAATACTTTTGTGTTCCTTTTCTGACATCTCTGGCACGTTAATACATTTTCCTTTATGACCAAGTATATGGGTCATTTTTTTTTTTGATTCTTCACTTATTTGCATCATTTTTCTTCCTCCACAATGTCTGGGCAACTGCTTGATTTATCAAAACTGTGTAGGATAATTGTTTAATTTGTCTTATAGTTTGGGTCTTGTATTGTGTTATTGAAAGTTTTTTACACAGTCTCTTCTCGGGCTGCTTGGAAATGGTAAAAAATCTAAAAGATTATTAGACACCAACATCATAATCGTATAATGGTATTTGTTACTGATTTATAGAAATGATCAGTAAAGAGTATGGCATTGACCACTCTTTTGTGAAGGGTCTTACAGTAAGCAATTTTCATGATGGTGCTATTTGAACAAAGATTTATTGATTGGTTAAAGATTGATTGACTTTCCAAACACATCACACAGAGTTGTTGAACTTATATGCTCTCAACAATATCATTTTGGAGATTAACACAGAAGCAATAAATCAAAATGTTTGAAAAAATACAAATGACTTAAAACAATGATGGACTGAAAGAAAGACTAAACAAGTGTAATGTGATGTGGCACAGTGGCTTTTTAATAACGGTTGCTCAATTTCATAATTATGGGAGGCAGTAATTGTAAGTATAATTGAAACTCGCTTCATTGCCTGGCTCTTTTCTCTTGTGTTTCTGTTATTGATTTTTTTTGTTTGTTAAAATTGCTCAAATATAGACAGCATAGCAAGTAGGCTTTGAGTTTTTTAGTGCTGATGTGTGTGGCTGTTTTTCTTTTAATAAGGTTATATTGAGGATTCACAGTTTTGGAAACATGAAGCTGCCATTGGTCAGACAACCTTGCGTCCCGCCTCAACACGGCATCTCTGTGAGCTAAAGTTGAGTTGATTGAGTTGCATAATGACAGCATTCATTACTATGCATCAACAGTGTTCCCAAGGCTCCTATGATATTGAAACAGCCGACATCACATGGCTTTATACAATTCTTTTACAGTCTATAGTTAGACCAGAGCCCCCAAACCTATTTTGTACCATGGCCTGATTTTATGTAAGACAGTATAGTTTGTTGAAGCATGGGAGTCACATATCATAGGATGGAAGAACTGGTATTGATGCTATTTGATTATTAAATAGTGTTATAACGAAGAATTTTACTGCTGCAACAGCCATATTTAACTTTAAAATTTGGGTTTCTGTTTTTGAACATTTGTTTTTGCATATCTCATTCTTGTTGAGCCCTTTGTTCAATAAGCGAAAGAGTGAATGCTGAATAAAATGTTTGCTTAACTATCAGGGAGACCGGCCTGTTTTGTGTGTGCCGGCACGTGTGTCCCAGTGTGAGTACACTGTGGTATCGTTTTGCATATCACATTTTGGCTTTTATTCCCTGTTTTGTAAAGCAGCTTTCTTTTAAGTCTCATGTTATTTCACAACATGGCAGTGTTCTCTTCTCATATCAACAGTTTGGATTCAAACTTTGTGCGTACATTACAGCACAACAAAGTCAGCATGTAACCAAATCCATTCTATACAGTCCTCTCTCAAATCAATTCACCATTGTGTAATGCTTGCTCCCTCATATCTGTGTCTGTCCTCATTGTTGTCTGTGCTGGGTTTCTGTTTCTCGCCTGCTGTTCTCATACATTATGTTGATCTCATTAGAGAACATTGTGTCCAGCTGTCATTGTTGGTCCTAATGACATAAGAGGAAGTGTGCTGTAGTGGGGCGTTTCTTGCTGTGTGTAAATGATAAGCATTGGGCAGAGCAGAGCGGCTGCTTATCAGGTGCATGTCCCTGCGTGGCCCTCCACTGTAACTGTAGTCAAATGTGCACGGCCTGCTGCTGTATACAGTGCATGTCAATGGTTGGGCAGTTAAGCCATAAGTTAACAGGTGCTGCTGGTTTATGGTCGGGCACGTTTTAGACCCCTCCTTTTTTATGCTGCCACACACGAGACTGCAGCACCAAACAAACAGTGTCTTCTTATCTTTATAACACTGCTACCGCAAAGCATGAACAGGACTCTTTCTCTCTGTATTGCTTTCTTTTTCCCTTCCTTCTTTTGTTAGTGACCCATTGCCCCAATGCTGCTTCTCACCACTACCAAAGAAAAGCACAAAATACTGCGTATAGCATAAATACATAGATAGATAAATATCTTAGAGATCCCCAAGTAAATTTAAGTTTCAACTGTTACATTTGAACTTGGAGCAATGGCAATCAATTAAATAATGGGGTAGATGACTTAAATCATAAGCATACACTGATATAATGTATCATTTATACATACTGTAGCTATCTGTACATGGATGTAAAGGATAACTTCGGTATTTTTCAACCCGGGTCCTATTGCCCCAAGTGTATGTGTGTATACGACTGACGGGTATAACTCGTTTTAAAATTGGCTCAGTATCAAGGGAGCGGATGCAGCTGGCAGCCGCGAAGCTAGATAGGGGGGCAACTGCATCCCGTATAATTTTGAGCATTAAAAGTGTTTATTTCGCCACAGACCGGTTGCGATCGCCGGTGCTAGCTCTCTAATTAGCATTGTAAGCGTTCCGTTTTCCTTCACGTCCTCTGACCTGTGTGACGTCATCTCCTGTGAGCTTGTTGCCGGAAGAAAACAGAGGAGCCATGCAGTGCGCCGAGCTGCTTATCCCGGCGGACAGTTGGAAGTTTTACTGCATTGGTATCATGGCTGAATATTTACCAGATTTCGAGAGTGAAGACGAGCCTTTTCATTACGACGGCCACCCATATTTATTTGAGCCAGAGTATACGGACGAGGAGCTCCTACAAATTCAAGAGCAAACGAGGATAGCAAGCATATTAGTTATACTTACTTTATGGATAGTTGACCATTTGGTCCCTGTGGTTTTGGTCGCCTCCTCCAATTTATTTTGGGTACATGAAAAAAGGTATCCAGCACTGCCCTGTTGATCAGAGGGGGGAAATCCTCTAATGTAGTTATACAGCGTCGGGTACTTTCTGTATCATCCCACGACACATCGAGACCACGAATATTGGGCAACAGGTCCCACTCGTTGCAACACAGACATCCTTCCTCTGTGGGCATAGAGTCACAGCAACCACAGGAGCACCACCAGTCCTCAGGCTGCCGCTGCTTCACCCTCGTCTGCTCGTGGGCCCTCTCTTGCTATCCTCGTTTGCTCTTGAATTTGTAGCAGCTCCTCGTCCATATACTCTGGCTCAAATAAATACGGCTGGCCGTCGTAATGAAAAGGCTCGTCTTCACTCTTGAAATCTGGTAAATATTCAGCCATGATACCGATGCAGTAAAACTTTCAACTGTCCACCGGGATAAGCAGCTCGGCGCACTGCATGGCTCCTCTGTTTTCTTCCGGGAACGAGCTCACAGGAGATGACGTCACACAGGTCAGAGGACGTGAAGGAAAACGGAACGCTTACAATGCTAATTAGAAAGCTAGCACCGGCGATCGCAACCGGTCTGTGGCGAAATACACACTTTTAATGCTCAAACTTATACGGGATGCAGTTGCCCCCTTGCCCCGTATACACACATACACTTGGGGCAATAGGACCCAGGTTGAAAAATGCCAAAGTTATCCTTTAAATCCATGTACAGATAGCTACAGTATGTATAAATGATACATTATATCAGTGTATGCTTATGATTTAAGTCATCTACCCCATTATTTAAGGTTGAAAAATACCGAAGTTATCCTTTAAGGTGTGAACATGATAAACAGGTTTTTGTGTGGGTGCCCTATTATGTACACATGAACAAAATTAATTTGCTTGCACTGAATGATGAATTAAATATAATGTATGAACTGGGGTAGGTGTGTCTAAAGTAAAGTAGTAAAATACAAATACATGAAAGAACAAAAGTATGTGTGCCTGGGCCAAAGGAGTGAAAATAGATAAACTGAAGTGTATATTCATCAACCAACTTGTGACAAAAAGTAGATGAACCGACACTTGTGTGCATGCATCGACCAAAGTCATCAACAGATATATGAACCTGAGAATGTGTGTATGGACCAAAGAAAGCACAACAAAAGTGCTAGACATTTTTTTTTAATTTCTTCAATTTTGTTTTAGATTCAGCATCTATAACATCTATCAAGAAAAACCTGGCCCTCACACAAATGTAGTTGATGGTCCCTGTTCTGCTAATCTGACATACTAGATGGACCATTCTGGCAGCAGCCCATAGGTAGTGTTTGAGTATGGGTAGAACCTTTCTAATTCAGCAGGAGATTGGATGAACACGTCTTCAAATGTATTTATTATAGGCCAATCAGATAATGCAGTAGGGTTTTTTTTTTTAAAGTAGGCCTATGGATGATGTAGACAGGTATATACCACATCATGAGCCAAATTCAGTAAAATAATAATACCGTCGCCCTGATAGTGAAGTTAACTGAGTATGCCAAAGTCACCAACAGACAAACTTAAGGGAAACTTTCTTTCTTTCTTTCTTTCTTTCTTTCTTTCTTTCTCTCTTTTCTCTTCCTTTCTCTCTTTTCTTTCTTTCTTCCTTTCTCTCTTTTCTTTCTTTCTTGTTCTGTCCTTCAGATCAGAGGAAGTTGGCCTCTGTGCTTTGTAAATTTCTCCACTCGTGATTTGATTAATAAGAAATAGCTCATGCAGAGCCACTCTGCGGCCACCCTGCTCCCCCCTTCCCTCACCCCTCCTTGGCGTTCCTCCCTGTCCCTCGGCTCTCCTCTCCTCTCCTCCTCCTACCAGTGCCCTGGTTCAGTGCCTGGCGAGGCTGACCTGGGAGTGTAAACAAGGCAAATGTTTTTCTCACACCAGCCGTTTTATGACCACACTTGCAATGTGAATAGCAGCGCCCTCACTGTGACACTTTCTCTGTGAAACCAGGTTTTTGTGCTGTACTTTGGATTAGAAGTGCTAATATTTGAACTTTACTCCAGTGGAGCCTAATAAAGTAAATAAGACTTTTAGTGTTGTGTGCCTGAGTGAAGTTGTGCAGCTGTATGCACAAGGGCTGCACATGTTGAAAAGATAACATTGAGATATCTCCTGTTCATGGAAAATGTATGCAAGTGGAAAAACCGCAGAAAATCAAGTGGATGTGAGGTATAAAATATATGGTATGTGCTTACATCATTGACGAAGCAAAGATTACATTGTAGCCATTTTACATTCTATCAATGGAATGGTGAAGAATAACCATAACCATAATACGTTTTTAGTTTTCTGTCTCGTATAACTCTAAATTGCACAGACTTCTCAGCACCACATTGCCATATTTTTTCCTATGAGACAGAAGTGATCAAAATCACTGTATCCAATGTATTTATGTATTATAAATACAATGTATTATGTATTATATTATGTATTTTTCATTCAACCCCACCATAAATAATGAACTACGCTTATACTTCTAAAATCATTCTCATATAACCAGTAGAATGCTGAATTATTCTCCCTGTAAAAAATGCAATTTGATTTCAATTCAGAAGGTGACAGTTACATTCAGAATTAATTTTTGATTTAGACCGATTCATGATTCTTAAAACTTTTTTGCTAGAAAGGTTGCTTAAGTCAATATTTACTACAATCTGTAGTGTACTTAACACTGGCATACAGCTCAGAAGAAATGGTTTTAATATTTTGAAGAAGTAAAATGTTTAGTATTGCCTTTATGGTGTAAAATAATGTAGGGGCATAAGTCTTTTGATATTAAGCAGCAGCGGGTTTGTTCTCTTCACTTATTCAGAATTGACTGCAAATTGGTTAAAACTGTACAGTGAGCAGTGGTTAGTACCGGTAGTTAATTTTGCATGTTTTGCATTGAAGATAAGATTTATTATTCAATTTATATGCTGAATATCATGTCAAGCTCCATCTTATATGGGTACATTGTAGAATTGGGCTGGGTTTTTCTTTGCTGCTCCACACAGAAACATTTGCAACGCAGTGGGCTAATGGGCTAACTTCAGAAGTATGGCCAGCTAGTGCACTACAAAAGATCATAGACAAACTAGAAGAATACAAACAATATGGGCAATGTAATTGTGGGTGCTTGAAAAAGGACAGCATCTTTTAAAATCTGTATATTTGTTCAATTTGAATTTGATTAAAAATCTTATATTAAAAAAATAGTGATTATGACATGAATCTTTCTTTTCTAACAACTCTGATAACCCGAAAATAGGAGTCAAACTACGTCACACTGGAGGTTCCCGGTTCGATTCCCGGGTCGGACAGGGGCCTTTCTGTGTGAAGTTTGCATGTTCTTCCCATGCATGCGTGGGTTCCCTCTGGGTACTCTGGCTTCCTCCCACAGACCTAAAACATGCTCATTAGGTTGATTAGTCAATCCAAATTGCCCTTAGGTATGAGTGTGAATGGTCGTCTGTCTCTCTATGTCACCCTGTGATTGCTGGCAAACGGTTCAAGGTGTCTTGCCCAGTGCCAGCTAGGATAGACTCCCCCCTCCCTGGTACTCTGAAAGGATAAGCGTTTTAGATAATAGATTAAAACTTTTTTTTTTGTTTTGTTTTTAATAAAAGCAGCTAAACTGGAAGTCAATTTTGCACAGCAACGTATCTTTTTTTTGGGAGGGGGCCCGACTTCTCTTGAAATCAGGGCTTCCAAGAAAAGAGAGGGTTTAGCCTCCTGTGATGTAAATGGTGTGGCCTGTGCAAGGAAAATTTGTTGCCCGACATGCGGACTTGAGTGTGACTGCTTGCGTGCTTGTGGCCTCACTCATGTATCTATGCATGTGCATTAGTGCTGAGCGCACACGTTATCTCACAGCTAGCACAACATGCTGTATCTTTGACTGTTTGCTTCCAGGAAGGGGGGAGCCAAGGGAGTGTCACATTTACAGCAGGCATGTGGCTGATTTACGGTGGAAGAAGTCCTGTGTGTGTCCGTCAGACAACATTCATATCTGCCTCATAGGCCTCAATTTGTGGGCTGAGCATTTGTCCTATTTGTGTGATGGTAAGACAGGGGAGAGAAATGCTGAGGCAGATCCAACTGGTAAAATAACGTGGTCAGGATGGGCATTAAGCAGCCTGCGTGACAGAATCTCCCCGTGAGCTTGCCCTGATGCATTATTCTATAAATAAGCAGAGATGAGAGAGCTAAAAAAGCAGCGAGGATGGTCAATTGTGGCAGCGGGTGTGAGAGAGAGAGAGAGAGAGAGAGGAGAGAGAGAGCGATATATGCAGCGTCAAGCTCCAGCTTCCCCACTGAGGCCAGATCCCAGGCGGGAGGAAGGCACACAAGGCAGGCAGCTCTGTATGGACAATATGTTCCTCTTCAGTGGTGCGTTCACTGATGTGTTTAACCCCACTGTCTCGGTCACTGTCCCCACAACAGGTTTACCATCAGTGGGTCTGCTGTCTCATGTAATGCTACTCAGATCAAAGATTAATGTCCAAAATGAAGAAAACCTGTCTAAAATGCGTAGACACATGCAAATGGTTTGAGGAGAATGAAACAGAGGTGTTAAAGCTGTCGTTTTTTGCAGTCATTCTAATTCCAGACCTGTGAGGAAGTTCAGTGAGGACTTTTGTAGATTGGTGGTGCTACAGGTGATTTCCATATATTAGAAGAACCTACAAAGGCATTTTTGAGGGTGCTCAGGCCGTATCAAAGACCACTTGACTGTACAGTTATCTTGTCCATATGTGTCAGAGCGTTTAGACATGGGTGGAGGTGTGATAAGCTGAGCTCCACATGCTCCTCCTAAGGTTTGAGATAATGCTTTGTCTAGACAGTCAGAGGTAGAGCCATCAACCAATGATTTAGCCCGTCCTCACAGACACTCAGTACATTACACATACAGTTATGTTGATTAAATGTGTTAGTCTGATTAAACAGGCTTCAAACATGTATGGAAATTGTGGATGCATTTGTCTTTGTTGGACTACACATAGATTAAGGCATGCTCAGTTTTAGCATGTTGCTGATGTTTCCACATGCTTAAAATCACACAGCCACAGACCCTGCACGTTGAGTTGTAGTTATGTGTAAAATGTAGCCACAGTTTAGACTGATGAGTCTCCTTTATACTTAACTCATTTTCTTTAGCCTTAAGTCATTGTGATTCCCATTAATGAGAGTATGGCAATCAGTATTTTATTTCAGTGATAGGTTTTAATAATTGAATTAATTAACATGAAAGCAAATTTTACCAGTACCTTAACCTTGTTTTAGCAAATTCTCCATTAGATCGGTCCTCAAGTCCCATCCCTCGGCATGGTTTTCAGCAAAACTGATGTAATTAAAATCCTGTGCTGTGTTACTGTTTTTTAGGGGGCCCAAAGCCTTTACCTGACTCTGCTTCTAGGTATAGCAACCTAGATGTTTTCACTGTCACTGCTGCCAAGGATTGACTTTCAAAGCGCTCTTTATTGAAAAAAGAATCTTATTTTACCCAGGCTGTGTTCAATATTTTTGATTCCTGACCCACCAGTTGAGCGCCATGGGCAAAGAGTGTAAACAATACGTTCTGATATTTTCGTTTGTCCATGTTTTTGTCTTTTGACCAGTATGCTGTTTACTAACTGCTGTAAAAGGTCAACAATGGAAAAGGTTTAACAGTGACTAGCTGAAAGGGGGCATGTTGCTACAGTGGAGGCAAATTGACTCCCATCAATAAATCAATGCTCCCACAGTGAATGTATGCAAGAACAAGGACAGCAGCCCAGTCAAACTGAGAATATTTAGCTTTTCTGCCCTATAAGTCTGGCTTGGTAACTGTTTCTTCTGAGCATTGAAGTTGTTTTCCATCGGACTGTTTGAGCTAGAAGCTCCTTTGTTAAGTAGTGCTGTCAGCTTGTCGTGAAAGAACTGAAGCTCACTGCCAAGTTGCTCAAAGCAGGCAACTGGAAAACCAGCTTTGACTCCTTTAGCAATCTGAGCACCTGCAGCACACTTGTGGGTTGGACCACACGGGCCAGTCTTCCCCCCCTATATGCGATAAGCCTTGACCACCCATGACCCTGTTCCTGATTCACCCATGTTCCTTTCATTGGACAATTTTTGCTATACTGACCACTGCAGACCAGGAGCACCGTAGTTCGACCCAGTTGTCTGTCCATCACAATTCAGCCCTTTTCAGTACCCATTGAATAGGATGATGAAGAGACAGACTGTGCTCTTCACTTCACCTGCCATTTGTCTGAATTTTAAGCCTGATTGGTGTATTTCACCAGTAGGTCAACTGTAGGGCTTCATTGTGGGGCAACAGGTTGGTGTCTTATTCCAAGAAAGTTGACAGTTCAACTAACCAGTGAGACAGGGTCTCTCTATTCATGCGTTATCTTGAGGGTCTCTAGTTTCCACCCACAGTCCAGAAACATGATTCTCATGCTTAATGACAACTCTAAATTACTCTTAGGTGTGAGTGTGCCTCAAAAAAGGATATGCGGCAAAGATGGTGGATGATGGATAGATCAACAATGAAGCAACAATTTTTGTCGAAAGAGTGGAAAAGTTAAATGCTGCTTGGGTCTAATCAAGTTCAACCATAACTTAAATTATCTCCTGAAGTTAATTTACTGTGATGTGCATCAAGGAGACAGGGTCATCATTACTTATTATGCTGCATTCCAGGCGACCCATAACTCAGAAATTTCCCAGTTGAAATCTCTGAGGTTCGACCTGAACGCATTCCAGACAAATTACAACTTTGGTTTGAGCGCAAGGAATTCTGGTATGTAAATCAACCAACATGGCAGGCATTATAAAGATTTATGCTTTATCAGCTTGCTCATTTGAGTGAAACAGAAGCAGGTAAATGGTGCATAAGGTAGCAGAAGCTTATGCTTAACAGTATTTGTCATTATTTAGAGGCTGCCATATTGTTTAGGCAGTGATGTGACGTCACAAGTCGTAGCTCGGGGTACATGGATCTGGTACGAGTTCAGGGGTGGGAAGTTATGAGTTCAACTGCTGTTCCAGTGCACTTTGACGAGTTACAGGTGGGAAAAACACGAGTTACAGGATGCCTGGAACGCAGCATTAGACCTCTTGATTGGGAATGTGAATCAAAAACTTTTTCCAATCGAGAATCGGTAACAGCTGGCTTTAGAGATTGATGTAATTATTATTTTACTTTTCCTTGTCCTTATTAATTCCTTCCACTTAGTTCTGGGTTCTTGCATATCAAGGATGTCACAATCTCATTGGAGGCAGTCAGCAGAAATAACACAAAAAAGTCAATTTTAAGATGTGACAATGTCAGGCTAAAGTGTAGCTCAATTTTACAAAATGCAAAGCTGACTGCATAATGTCAAGTGTCTGTACATGTGGTTTTAAGCAAGGTTAACACACCAGGAACTTGTGTGCTGTGCTTTCTTTCTGTTGTTCATACTCCAGCTTGTTAAGAATTGTGTGAGCGCCCTTCAGGGTGATGTTATTCCCATTTTCAACCCCTGACTAGTCCCTATGCATCACATCGAGTAGAACCTTCCTTGATGCACACACAGAAACACAGACTGAAGGCACCAAAAGAAGTGAAGACAGAAATTTTGTTGAAGTTCTCAGTCGGTGTAGATATTTCATGAAAATAATCTATACCAAAAGAACATTTTGATATCAGAGTATTCATACTGCATTATTGACTGTCACATCATTTATGCAGGTTGCATTACAGGTTTTGAACTCCTTTTATTCCATGCATTTTATAGAAGCAGATTGAAGTTTATTTCACTTAAACCTTGGATAGTTTGAATTTCCTGTTCTTAAGAAGAACAGAACTTGGAGCACATGGCTGAATGAGGTGAATGAAGAGTAAGAGTGTTTCTAATTATAAAGGAGTTGTTTGCAGGTTTTGGTGTTGTCCAAAGTGTCCTCATCAATACTCTTTGTCATGTTGTCAGGGGAGTATGAATGACAACTTTAATAAAGGAGAGCAAGCAGAAGCAGGTCACACAGGAGAATGTGAGGGCCACTCATGACCACGCTCTATTCTCCCTCTGCTCCTTTCAGTCGTCTCTCACCCTTGCATGACATGCAGAACAGCCCTGATCCTCCCAAATAGAAGATTAACAAACCCCTGACAGAGAAGTAATCTCCCTGAAAACATTGACTACCACCAATTCAACATGCTGCCTTTAAACAGAGGAGAATGCCTCCCTAGCATGCTTAATTGCAGTGTGCAGGACACAGAGCATTCCTGTAGGTATGCTAAATGGAAAGCCTAGGCTATAGAAGGCATTCCAACATTGTAAAGGCACAACAATGGACCTTTACAGTTTTGTGCTTGGCCTTGAGTTCAGAAATTCAAATAAACTTCAAGAGGACATTTTCAGGGGAAGGGCTTTGGCTCTGTTTCTTTCTGACAGCAGTATAGAGGGTTTGCTTGTTCTGATTTGAGATCATAAATATGTTTTAACCCCAGTTCTGGTGAAGAGTGATTCACAAGGACTGGAGCCGCCTCTCCAATGTGGTTACTGCTCACATTGTTGCCTGTGCTCAGTGTGTGAACATGAGATAAGGCTCAAGCATTTGACCTCTTACTGTAGGTTCATTTAATTTAGTGGTTCTTGAGTTCTAATGTGGGGTGCCAAGCTTTTTAAGTGGTTTATGGATGTGTACCTTGTTAAAAATGCAACAGGAAGTTTTTGATGCGTGGAAGACAAAGCAGACATACTGTCCATGCATACGTTTTACTTCATGGTTTGCTGTCTTAGTGAACCAATTTTGTTTTTGTTTTTTCTTCAGATCTTAGCTATTTTATCTTTTGTCCCAGCATACAAAAGCTGGTTGTATCATGATCATGTTAGATAATGTTAGTCTAAGTGTTGGTGCAGCAGGTAGTGCTCATACTAGAGGTGCGCTGAGTTGATGAGTTGGGACTGAAAGCGACTGTTTTACACATGCTTAGTCCAACCCCCAAAACACACACATACACAAACATTTGAGAAGTAACATAGAAGCCCTAACATGACTTCCTCTTGCCTAAAAGCCCTCTGGAACACAAAACAATACAAAACAATTATCTAAAAATCATAGGGGAGGGTAAAAAACTTAACACCAAGTATTGCGGACTCAAAGGAAACAAAACTACTTTAGTCCTACTCAGTCGACCTCTTCACATTAAAGTGATAGCTACTGCAACCCACACAGTCTTGGGAAATCATCTTAAGTGTAAGATAAGCTCTGAACAAGGTTTTTAAACACTCAAGGTCAACAAGAAGGGGGAATACAAGGTGAAAGCTATCTGGTGCCCAGCCTGGTAGATGGACCCATAAAGGTTAAAAATGATTTGAATTCCAGTAATAAAATTTCCTAAGGTTTTAGCAAAATTAGACATTTTTTTAAAATTTTATTTATTAACTTTATGTTTCTAAACCTTAAATAATTTTCTTACTATGATACAGTTTGTGGATGTAACTGTATGCTCCTTCAGTGTCAGGATGTGTATTCATTCAAGGGCCTGATGAAAAGTTGGAAAGGCAGCAAATGTATTAGGGGAAAATTGCTGAGCTTAGAGATTTTACTTCAAGAATAAGAGGATTGATTCCATGTTAGGAAGTTATATTTAAGGCAAAAAGACACTGGATCAAGGCATGGGTTTATGTCTCTAAATCACATCTGGAAGGACTCTTTTTTGTTTTGTCAGGGGCCTCAACATTTCTGTGAGCGGCCCTGCTAATGCTTGGAGATGTCTTTATTTTTCTCCTAAATTTTCCTAAATTTTTAAGGATTTAAGGAAGGATTTTTATGAAGCAAAACTCAGCATGTGAGTGTGTGATGTAAGAGCAGAAGCTGCAGTCAGATCATCCGGACAAAGTGTAATTGTTGATATTTAGCAAGCATGAAGTATGATTAAAAACTCTGTGCATCCAAACAAAAGCTAGATTTTTTCATGAAATCAGTTTAATATCTACACATGGGTAGTACTGTGGCACAGAAGGTAGTGTGTGCGCTTCACACAAAGAAGGTTGCTAGTTCAAAACCTGGTTGGTTAAAGGATAAGTTTGGTTTCTACAGCTTTCACATTGTTTATAGAATGAAGTAGAACAATATACTCACCCAGAAGGCTTTCCTGATCCAAACAGTGCTTCGGAGGCAAACCTTCTTCTTCTTCAGTTCAGAGGTCAGCATAGTCACAAAGACATGTCTGGAGCGACACAGACTGTAATGGAGGAGTAGCCCGAGTGGAACGTGATGAAATATTGGTGAAACTAATGAGTTTTTGGACGATTAATGCAGTTTTAGGAGTGGCGCTATACATGCCCTATGTGCTATACGGATGTCCACCACTCGATTTTGGATCTAAATATCTCCTGAAGCACTGTTTGGATCAGGAAAGGCTTCTGGGAGAGTATATTGTTCTACTTCGTTCTATAAACAATGTGAAAGCTGCAGAAACCAAACTTATACTTTCAAGCCTTTCTGTGTGGAGTTCTCACCATGCATTCATGGGTTCTCTCTTGGCACTCTGGCTTCTTCCCGCAGACCACAAACATGATCATTAGGTTAACTGGTCACTCCAAATTGGCCTTAAGTATGAGTGTGTGAATGGTTATCTGTCTCTGTCCCTGTAAGCGACTGGCAACCAGTTCAAGGGTGTACCCTGTCTCTTGTCTTAAGTCACCTGGGATAGGCTTCAGCCCCCCTGCTACCACCAGCGGGATAGAAAGTAAAGATGATGGCTGGATTGGCATCCTGGCTTTTTTGCAGACTTTCAATAAAATCAGGTAACTTTTGTGACACATTTGGGTTGAAACCCTACCTGTGTTTGAGGATTTGCTCCAAAATGTGATTTATCTTGTACAGCTCTGAGTTTGTTTATTTATCAGTTTTCCAAACCTGGCATTGCACATTTTCTGAACAGGCCTTTTCCCTCCACATTTCTAAAGAATAATGTTTTCTTTGTTATGGAAATGTGTGTTGCCATCAGCTTGTTGCACCGTGAAGGCAGCGTCAAGTGAACCCTTTGACCACGGGGTTAAAAACTGACAGAGAGTCAATGAGTGACCAAGATCAGGGCTGAGGAGGAATTCATGTGATGTTAATGCAAAGAGCAGCAAGCTCCAATCTGGCCTTGTAAAACCCTGAGCTAGTCATAATCACACTGGCAGATATATATTGCTGGAATTTTCCAGAAGAGGAACAGGGCCTGCTCTGTGTCCATCCATCCATCTCTGCGCTCATCAGCCTGTGCCTGTGATTATCCACGCAGGCTCTCAGTCACACTGTGTCGACGCTGCTCTATGACGTAACCCATCATTCAAATTATTTTTAGCGTAAAGTCCAGGCACAGGAATTGGTAATCCAAGGAGTGACATCTGGCCTTCAGGGCTTATGTGATTAGCAGAGAGCCTTGCCCCTAATAGCCCCATAGACGATCTTCATTACTGTTCAGGACCGGCCATACCTTCAAAGAACCGACAGAAGCGTGCAGAAGAGCAGTTTGAATGTTTAATCACATGCAAAAATATGGCAGTGCATTAATCACTTCAGCATACATGGAGGTGGTATGCTACATTAGCCACTGTGCGACACCCAGCAGGCTTACAGTGAGCCCTGTGATGTGCAGCCTCAATCCTGCAGCATTAGAGCTAAAACCAGATGACTGAATAGATAACTAAGTCTAAGCAAGGCCACAGAGAGACTAAATACAGTCTAAAACGAGGAGGGGGAGAGGTGGGGATGGTTAAAAAAGATAAATGGAGCAGAGAAAAGTGGAGAGTAGCCAACTTTCCCCTGAATTAATCTTCATCGGCACTCAAAGAGCTAAATATGACTAAATGACCAGTGTATCCTAGGGTTGGGCAATTTAGTGCATCCATAGAATGATGCTATGCTAGAGGGGTGAGGGTGGTGGGAGAACCCTCTTTTACTGTTGGGTATCTGAAAATGACCTCAGTGTTAGGGGTATATGGTATTGGGAAAATTGCACTGCAATATTTTTTTCTTTTTCAATATTAGAACAAGTAAATAGGATCTGAAACATGTTTTCTTGAACCCACAGTCATTCATTGCACTCTGCAGCCTCCTTAATGTCTTTGATGCACCATTACTCATTCACAAAGGATGAAAAGAGTTACAATATATTAATTTAATGATTTCACAAATAAACCCATGCTTTACAAACACCTCACTTGTATTTAGCGGGGTTAATCCTTCCCCATCTCATAGTTAAATCAAGTTTGATTTAGATTCTGAGGGCCACAATTTTGATTCTTTTTTTTTTTTCGATTCAGACAAATTTAAAAATTTCAATTAGAGCTTTTTTTCTGTTTTAAAGGGTTCTTATTTCAGTATTTACAACAGTCTGTTGTGTGCCTGGCATTGACACACAGCTCAGAAAGAAAGGTTTCAAGACTTCATAAAAGTAAAATGATTCATAAGTGAAATGATATTCGGATAGAATAAAGCTTTTTATATTAAAAATGAGTTTCATTGGCTGCTTCCTGAATCCAAAGCCTGGAAGTTGGATAAAACTGGTCAGCGTGCAGTGATCCACAGTCAGTATTGTTACAGGCTAATGTTTTGCTTCTTTTAACACTTGGTGATGATTTGCAGAATGAGTGCTGAAGTTTCCATTTGCTGGGTCTGCATAATGAACATGTCATGACAAGCTCTGTCTTTGATCAGCACATTGTGCTCTCTGAATGTGACGATAAATGCTTAAATCAGGTTATTGCTTCCATTAAACAATACAATGGCAGATTGGCATGCTATGAGTAACATGGCTGATTCTGCATTTGTGATGTTGACACTGCACATTACAGTTGAATTGTTAAAATTATATATAGCTAGCCCTGACTATAAGATTTAAAGTTAAAAACCAGCATTTCCACCTACAGAAAGTCAAAGCACTTGAATAAATGATGCACCACAGAAAGGAAAGGTATTGTACAAAGTGATATCGCTTTTTTCCAACATCATCCAGCCTTTATTTGGTGTGTTTTTGTTCCTTCCTAACCCCCTGAATATATTATGGGACACATGATTCTACATTAAACTGGTGGAAAAGCCTTTTTTTTTTAACATTATGACATATTTACTACATCATTATATAATATAAATAATAGAAGAATCTCTGGTAGGAAGATAAGTAGGTTTAGATTGAGCGCTTATGCAAACCTTTGGTTCGTACAGAGGAAATGCCTTTTCTCCGCTGTTCCCATCTGCAGCAAAGTAAATAGACTGAGTGAATACTAAAAGAATACCCTTTCATGGGACACTCCACTGGGACAGTGGAGCAACACAAAACTGTACACAAAAACAGCTTGACACAAAAATCTTATGGCATGATTGCAATTTCCTTTCTGCTAAAAAAATACATCCTGTGCATTTATTGGTGCGTGATTACTCTCTTAAAAGGTGGTGGAAAATGTTTTTAAATGTTACTATGAGAACAGAAGAGGGGCACTGAACTCCCTCTCAACTACAGATCCCGAAGACAACAAAACAAAAGCAAAACTGCAGCGAAGCTGTGCTCTGAACTCCTGGGAACTAGCTGCCTCAGAGTAAGCAAAAGCCTCTCCAAGCAAACAACTGCCCAAAAATAGTCCCTTTCTTTATCTCTCGCTTTGCAAACAGGCTTGTTTATAACACTGAAATGATTATAACAGCACAAAGAGGACTATATGAGACTTGTAGTAATGTTATGTTTAAACAGTTTCCAGTAAAGCCAAAATGAGTTTACTGCTAACAAAGTAAGAGCTTCCACCTGGCCATACCAACACCCACACACTGTTGGACCTCACTGTCGAACAGCCCATGCATGAATCAAAGAATTTAACAGTCACAGCTTGCACACAAACACTAACAAAATCCATGCATGCAAATAGCCATTAAAGTTTGTGTGCTGCCACAGAAATTGCTGCTGCTTTGTGTTTATTAGACGCCTTGAAAGCTGGGAAAAGTTTTATATGTTCAGAGAGAATTAGAGGAACATTTCCCCCCAAAGATGAGAGGACTTTTTGTTCGGGCAGAAGGAAGAGAGGACATGCTAGGGCGGTACAACATGGACTGAAAATTATGTCTCTATGTTTTCTGTCTGAAAAAATGATGCATGTAATCATCAATCATGTTTCCTATAAAAAAAAAAAGAAAACACATCTAGTTGGCACAATACCAGAGATAAACTTTGATATAACCATAATGAAATGATCCAACATAACTGAAACCTGTGTGTTACCATGGCAACAAGAAAGTAAGTGCTCAGAACCCATTATTGGCATTTTTGTCTTTTTAAATATCAGAAACGTCAGATGCTGTTCTGCACAGCTTCCAAAATGTGGGGTAACAAGAAACATTTTTATGTATTGAGCATATCAACATTTACGGTACAATCGCAGAGAGAATTTTACCAAATGATAAAGTTTTCCTTTGACATACTCAGAGTTTTAAAAAACAAACTTATGATCCTTTGTCACATTTATAACAAAAAGAGATGAAAAGCACTCCAAATAGCACAATTCAACATTGGAAAATTGGGTTGAACTTGCTGTTTTTCAAGAGTCTTCACTTGTTTTCCTGATATTGCAAACCTATTAATGCAATTTAAAGTGTGCAGGAGTTTGCCTTTATTAAAAAATCTAAAGTAACCCAGTATTTGGTGATCTTTTTGTTGATTGACATGAAAGGAGTTGCTGTTGTGACACACTGGAAGGCCAGCTCAGTGTTTTTCACTAGTCCATCTGGAAAAGAGCCCGTAGAAAGTGTAAAGGAATGTGCAGAACCTTTCAAAGCAAATCTGGCTTGTGATTGGACAGTTCAGTCAATAAACTGACTAAGAGGTAGTCAGATAATGTAGTAGACAGGCACTAAGACTGCAGCCTAAAAAACCAAACATAAGCCACTACATAGAACAAACTAACACAAAAACATGTTGGATTTGCAGGAAAAAATGAATTTTCTTTGAATAAGTGCATTTTATTACATGTAATAAAGACATGCTGTCCAGATCCAATAGCTGTTAACATCCATGATAATCTTTGTATGAGAAGTTACCTTCTGCTGTCATCCTGCTTGTAGCACCCCAACACTTCCTGTTTTGAAGGGCCTTGATTGGGCATCGTCCGTATTGGCCACCTACAACCATTGTAGATTGGAGCTTCTTAAGAAGCAGCAGCAGCGGTGTTTAAGGATTGTTAACTTTTTTTGTAAATTCAGAATTTTTCAGTGTTTGTTTTGTGGATGCTTTTATTCAGCAAAGATGAAAACTAGTTTATTATGTAGCCCACATAAATGGCTAGACCCTTTAAAGCCCCCTATGTGAGCTCCCAATGTTATTTAATTGTGTGAAACAGAGAAAGTGATTCATGCTTATGTTTCTTCATACTGCTGCCTGTGTTTTTTCCTTTTCTATAACCTACAGAATACATTTCAGAAAATAAGATTCCTAATTATTTTTCTGTTGGGAAAGGCTACTTTTTCTGTCATTATAGTTATCAATAATGGGTTCAACTGATGTAACTGCACCTTGCCCCCATCCTGGCCTATCTGTTTTGACTCTGAATTCTTTTTACAATTCATCCTATGATTTTATTGTTTTGTGCTGGTTTGGCAGAGGAGGTGGTAGCCACGCACAAACAATATTTAGGAAGCATCAGAGGCTGGTTTGTGTTATGTTTGCCCTGCTCTCTCTCCCATTTGCAAGTCCATCTAGTGTCTCACACTGTCAAATAAAGGCCAAAAAATCTATGTATGTATAAATATATGACCATGTCTTTATTTAACCTATTCTGCCCCTCTTTATGACTCCAGGCCCCAGAAAGCTTTACCCTTGTGCCCAAGCAACAAATGCTAAGTGACATTTTTGGTTTAATTTAGTCCTTTTATTTAACAAGGATGTTCAAAAGTTCAGAGGGTTGACATGCCTCACATCAGCATGCATGCTTGGTGTTTTAATGACCCGCTCTGACCCAAGCTGTCTTTATTTAAAGCTTTGGCTTCTGCTCGTGTTTCAGACACTCTCAATTTCCTAACCTCTCACTTTCATTCCTCTCCTGGCCCCTTCCCCCCCTCCTCCCCCTCTCTCCTCACAGGTATGGCCTCGCAAGTGCAAGTGTTCTCCCCTCACACTCTCCAATCAAGTGCCTTCTTTAGCGTGAAGAAACTGAAGGTGGAGCAGAGTTGTAACTGGGATATGACAGGGTACGGCACACACAGCAAAATCTACAGCCACAACAGCAGCAAGAACTTGTCGGTCACCAGTGGGCCTCTCGGCATCAACAGCTCCCTGCAGGTCGCCAGCTCCACCCTGCCCTACGAGCAGGCGCTCATCTTCCCAGCAAGCGCGGGCCACATCGTGGTCGCCTCAGCCAGCAGCACTTCGGGGGCCGTGGGGTCTCTGCTGGGCAGCGGGGGTGGAGGCAGCAGCAGCAACAGCAGCGGTGGTGGAGGCGGGGGTGGTGGTAGTCTGGGCGGTGGGATTGGCGTTCACAACCTGACGCGCCGCAGCACAGTCAGTCTCCTGGATACCTACCAGAGATGCGGACTTAAACGCAAGAGTGAGGAGTTAGACAACAACAGCAGTGTGCAGATCATTGAGGAGCAAGGCCCACCCATGATACAGAACGGAGCAGCCAGTGGAGCCACGGTGGCCACTGTGGCCACCGCCACCTCCACGGCAACATCCAAGAACAGCGGCTCGAACAGCGAAGGGGATTATCAGCTGGTGCAGCATGAGGTGCTCTGCTCCATGACCAACACGTATGAGGTGCTGGAGTTCTTAGGGAGAGGAACCTTCGGACAGGTTGTAAAGTGCTGGAAGAGAGGAACCAACGAGATTGTGGCGATCAAGATCTTGAAGAATCACCCTTCGTATGCACGGCAAGGTCAGATTGAGGTCAGCATCCTGGCTCGTCTCAGCACAGAGAGTGCAGATGACTACAACTTTGTGAGGGCCTACGAGTGCTTCCAGCACAAGAACCACACGTGCCTGGTATTTGAGATGCTGGAGCAGAACTTGTATGACTTCCTCAAGCAGAACAAGTTCAGCCCTTTGCCGCTCAAATACATCAGACCCGTGCTGCAGCAGGTTGCCACAGCGCTAATGAAACTGAAGAGCCTTGGACTGATCCATGCAGACCTAAAACCGGAGAACATCATGCTCGTGGACCCGTCTCGACAGCCCTACAGGGTCAAAGTTATTGACTTTGGATCTGCCAGTCATGTGTCTAAAGCAGTCTGTTCCACATATCTACAGTCCAGATACTACAGGTAAGAGCAGATCTTATATTTACACCATGAACAGCTGTGCAAAACACTGAAAGGTTTAATCTTAAAGAAGTGGCTCAAAGGAAAGAGCAGTGTCTTTTTGTTTGTGATCTTTCTGCTCTTCTCATCCTGCCTTTCTGCATTTTGTGTGATGCATCCTCCCTCAAAAGCAATGTTTTCATTGTAGAAGTGATTACTTGGCCAACACCGAGATTTTACTGCCAGACTCATGAGTTGCTGCTGAAGCTCACTCTTTATTCCCATTCTCCTGTTACCTTGTTTACACCTGTAGTTAACCCTGGTTAATGTTAAGCAGTACAATGCAGAGACTTGATCAGTAGCCAGCAGCTTATTGCTTTTGATAAAACAACCACCTTTGAGGGCTTTTCTGCTGAGTTTTAGAGGACTGTTTGTACTGTTCTGACATGGTGACGCTCTGATAAAGAGGTGACAAACTGCTGGGAATATTTGCAGCAGTATGATGTTTCAGAATTAAGCAGAGATTTTGGTAGGCTCGGGAAATATGGAACAGAAATCATTTCTCTGTGTTTTTAGCTGAATGGCAACAGACAATATGCATATTTTTCTAGAGCTTTCATTTTACTAATTGCTAGATGTTAACTCAAGTCACTCAAATTTTCATTTTTTACCATTTAAAATTTGCAGTTAAGCAGTAAGCATGGTGTCACATGTTTGTGGAAGAAATTCTAATTTTGCTTTGTTGGATATATTGTTTGGTTTAGCGCAGGGTGAATGCACAAACAATCTTAGGTGCTTACATTAGACACAAGGTACGCCTCATGTGTGTTCCTGCTGGGCTGGGTTTGATTTCCACCGTGAGGCCTGTTTGTAAAATGTCCTACCTTGCTCTCTCTAGCCCCCTTTCACAAATCTATCCTCTTTCTCTCTTCTTGATCAATAAAAGCATAAAAGGTCAAAATATTACGAACAAAAATGTTAAGTGTTCCAAAGAACAAATCCTTGGACTTCATGGAAACAGGGTTTAAGTTTGCAGTAGTTATGAATACAATCCAAATCAATCAAAGATCAAACCTGGGAAGTAAACTAAAGAGCAGTGCATTGTGTTTTTATTTGGTTGGATATTTTGCAATCAACAACAGAAAGCAAGTTAATGTTGTATTAAAAAATGCCTGTCTGAAAACACTCCCTGTTCACTGTACGGTGCATTACAAAGTGAATGAGACATATTGTTGTTGTGTTGGAATTCTAAGTGAGCACTACATAGTGCACTCAAACCACCAATTATCCCATCATGCAATGCGGATCAATGCTTTAATAAGTGGAATGTGACAATGTGACAGCATGGAGCCTGATATAAATCCCTAAATAAATCATGCTGATTGGCTACCCAGATGATGTCTGATGGAAGGGGAGGAGGGGTTACAGGCCTGGACTTACAAAACAGTCATAGCTATGACATGCAGAAACCACACACATGGGTGGAGGCTGTATAGCTATGACATATTAGATACAGGAAGTCAAACAGAAAGTGTTTTAGTGGGCTTTTTTAAGGGGTAAAATTTCTCCATGAACAGAGACTTTAGTAAAATCACATTTGCAGGACATGGGACCTTTAAGTTACCAGGAAGGTATCTGAACCTACTGAAAAATGCAGCCGTGATGCAGCTTTAAGCTTTATTTGTGAAACTGTATTGAGTTTTAAAAAACATTACAATGTGTCTGCCAGTTGGTGGTGGAAGATGTTGAAATATCCGTAGTTCATGGTGGAAACATTAGGAAAAGGGGCTGAAATGCTGGTGGCTAAGGGAAACTTACTTTTCAGAATTTTCAATATTGTGTTACCACATATTTAATTTCAGTATAATTTGATTCGTCTTAAACAACCTGTATCTAACCCAGGTCTAGATTTAGAGACGCAGTTCTGCTGTTTTTCATGTTAGGCCTTAAAAATCTGTAAACAAAACTCCCTTATTAAAGAAGGGCACCAGCAATGTGGGGTGGCCGGATGCCCACGGGCACCCACCCACCCTTCTGTTCCCCGGGACCCTTAACTCCCATCACCGTGACTGGCTCCCATTTCCCCAGGGGAAGAGAAGAGGGGTCAGCCTGAGTTCTCCTGTAATATGTGCCTGTAATCCACACCAGCGGGCCCTGCATTAGAACCAGATGAGTCCCCGGGAAGGCCTTTCTTTCTTCTCCCCGTGCTCCTTAAACAGTCCTTTTAGCCCACAGCAAACAGTGTGTTTAGCTTTCAGCAGAGGCAACGTTTGGGGAACTGTGAGAGGAATCAAACAGTGTCCGTGTCGCTACAGAGAGCAGCTTTGTTTGAGGCTCAGGCCTGGTGCCGGGGCCTGGACTGGGACTGAGGGGAAGAACAGGTGTGTGTCTGTGGCACCGTACACATAAACACACACGTACACACACACCAGGTGGTGGCTCTGCTACTGCTCACAGTGCAGGTTCTGTCAGGAGAAGTTTGTGGTTTGCATTTAGTGGATTGTGTTGATTGAGGAGTTTGGTGCCGTTATCTTCACAGTTTGTCTCTGGCTTCTTTAACTATTCAACACTGAAGACCATTGTGTTCTGTTAAAACACCAAGGTAGAGAGAGGTACAGTAGGGCTGGGAAAGACGGACCAAACATTATGTATAGATGTTTTTAAGCTGAATAGAGTTATCTTAATATTTTCTTCTTTAAAGTGTTGGTAATTGGTTGTCACATTGCATTGCAGGCTTGGGTGTGAATCTTGTAAAAATCAAATGGTGTTGTAACCAGTTTATTTTCAAAAATTCAAATAATGTCTAAGTTGTTGGGCTGCACGATCAAAGCAGAAATCAAAATGTCTGCAATTTTGATTGACATTTATATTGTAATTACATAACAATAGCACTCAGAAGAAGTGGGCTGGCTACATTTTTGTCAAGCTTGCAATCACTTCTTTACGTATTTATTTCCATTTATTTCTTTTTTGTTAAAATGCAGGTTCTGTCAGGAGAAGTTTGTGGTTTGCATTTAGTGGATTGTGTTGATTGAGGAGTTTGGTGCCGTTATCTTCACAGTTTGTCTCTGGCTTCTTTAACTATTCAACACTGAAGACCATTGTGTTCTGTTAGAACACCAAGGTAGAGAGAGGTACAGTAGGGCTGGGAAAGACGGACCAAACATTATGTATAGATGTTTTTAAGCTGAATAGAGTTATCTTAATATTTTCTTCTTTAAAGTGTTGGTAATTGGTTGTCACATTGCATTGCAGGCTTGGGTGTGAATCTTGTAAAAATCAAATGGTGTTGTAACCAGTTTATTTTCAAAAATTCAAATAATGTCTAAGTTGTTGGGCTGCACGATCAAAGCAGAAATCAAAATGTCTGCAATTTTGATTGACATTTATATTGTAATTACATAACAATAGCACTCAGTAGAAGTGGGCTGGCTACATTTTTGTCAAGCTTGCAATCACTTCTTTACGTATTTATTTCCATTTATTCCTTTTCTTGAATGTTAAAACCTAAAAAAGAAGTAAGTGTTTTAAAATCTGTGAGTAATTGTGTTTCATAATCCTAACTGTGCCTTTTATCTTATTCTAAAATACACGGGAAACTTTGAAGAGTTAACACTTTGGGTGTTGGCAAAGTTTAAGCAAAGGCACAGTCAAATATACTCTGGGTGGAGTCAAATCCCTGAATATTTACTTGCAGCTGAAAAAGCTGGTGCCAAATACAAGTGAAAAAATGTTATTTTAGTATATCAAATCCAAAGGTGTAACTGCAAGATCCTAAACTCTGAGCTTTTGACTCTGTGACACTTGCAGTCATTCATCTCACCTGCCCCGTTATTGAAGAAGTACCAACTTTTTCCTTTAATGTATTTGCTTTTCCCAAACATGTTATCTTTATTTTAGCTAATTACCCCCAATAATATACAATAAATAAATGCTGTTTTTTACACTTTGCAATGTTAATACAGAGTAAACATTTAAGTAGTTATAAATACACAGAAAGTACATTCCTGACTCTGCAGTGTTGAAAAGTCTCATTGTAATGTGTTACAAAGATAACATTTATACTCCTGAAGCAGTTAGCAAGTACACTTAAAAAGGGTAAAAGCAACATTGAAAGCAGCACTTTGTGGTATGGACCCAAACAGACAGGAAGCGATAATGTTAACTCTGATAGCATTCATTTATCGATACATATATATTTCTGTATGTGTCAAAAAGCTGTGTAACTTATAGAGATATTTCCCAGCCCTAGTGTGCTGTATTTAAAGCAAGGAATAATAGTATTCAAACTGCTACGTTTGGATATAAACACATTGAGCCAGGAAATCCTAATCATCTTTTATCACATCTCACTGTTGAGTTATTTGATTAGAACACAGTTTCTCCCAAACTGTCTCCAAAGCCTTAAGTACATTAAGTTCATTGTACAGGAATTGGATTGCACATGTGAACAGGGGCTGCGCTGTTATATCAGTTTAAGTAGCTCATCCTGAAGTAAACACCAGCAGTAGCCTGTTTTAGTCGCTCCTGGGCTGTAGGTCAACAAGCAGGCCATAAAATGTTCCTGTTTGTTTTCTCGGGGAGTGATGAGTGGAGGAGAGCCGAGAGATCATCCCTTCATTTCCTCTTGGCAGTGTTGGAGTGGGAGAGAAGCTGTCGTTGACTAGGAAATTACCCAACGGTCACCAAGGCTGTAGGACTAGGTGACTCTGGTCTGAGGCATATTTGAGCAGTATGCGTGCAAGTTTTCCAGTGTTTTTCTCATTCTAAATCATGTGTGCACTTGTTTTTCTTACTCTTAACCATTTAGACTCCCACTCTCAAACTGTTTGGCAGAGGTCAATAAATTCAGGAATATCTAATATATTGTTTAAAAAAATCATTGTTTTTTTCAGGATACAGAAAAAACTGCAAACAAACCAAAATAACTGATATCCTCCTTGTGTGGGATTTAAAGGTTCAAAAGGTTTTATCAGAATTACCATAATTATTATTTTAAACACTGAACTACTTACTAATATGATAATTTGTTTAAATATAATATGTTATTCATCAAAAACATTTGTGTGTCAAATGCAGGATCAACTTTTTTTATTGCTACTTTATTTACTTTTTTTTTGCCTTTTCTGATGGATTTAGTCCTAAATATTTGTGCATTTATGTCATCACATTATCAAATATATGCTGTTTAAACCTTTAAATCCCTCACCTGGTGTCTGGCTTGTTTGTAGTTTTCTCTGCTCCCTTAAATGTTGACAGAATCATATCAATGATTTAATTTGTTCTATTTTTAAAAACATTTGATGTCCCTGCATTTATTGAAACAGTTGAGCTGGTAGTTAAAGGGTTAATCATATGTACCAATGTTTTTTAAAATGTCATAAAGTACAGTGTGACATACAAGGGTTTGCTTCAGTCCTAAATCACTCACTACAGGGAGTGATATGAGTCCTACATTTCAATTGAAAGAATGAGCTCATGGGAGAGGAGTACTACGGGCATCTGAGCATCACGTAGAGTTTGGGCCACATACAAGCTTCGGCTGCGGGTAGAGTTCATGGTGAGTTCAAAAGCTGAGAGGAAACATCAAACCATCTTTGATGCTTTTAGATGAGAAGATAGGAGGATAGTTTCTCTTTCTGACCAACAGAAGGTTTCTTTAGAAAAAAGAGAGACAGGTGGGATTTTCCACCTGCAAACTACTGGCTGCTGTTTCTCCTTCACGGCAGAAAAAAAGCCCTCCTTGATGCCTGCTGTGTTTGAAAGGAAAGCTTACACAGTTATAATATCAAATCCATACTTTTGTTTGGGATGTCAATTTTTATACTCCTATGCATTTTGGATATTACATATTTAAAACAATGCAGTTTTTTTGCTGTTGCATCTCTGTCAGTATCAAAAAGCACTAAACCAGACGTGTCCAAACTTTTTCACTGAGGCCTGCATGAAAATATGTCAAGGCCACATTTATTTAACTACCTCAAGTTTATTAGAGTTAATGATGCTGATGCTGATTAAGATAACCATAATTAGGAGCACAGATGGCCTAGTAGTTAAGGTTGCGCCCCATGAGGTCCCCCCCCCCAAGCAGGTGGCCCGGGTTCGCATCCCGCCTGAGGCCCGTTTCTTGAGTGTCATTCTTCCACTCTTGCCTGACTTCCTACTTTATCTACTGTTCTCTCTCCTCTCATTAAAGGCATAAAAAGCCCCAAAAATAACTTTATCAAAAAAAGAGATATCCATAAATATCTAAAATACTTTAGGAAAAAAAACAACCAACATCCCAGTTTTAATTAGTGCAAAAGCCCTGATTATATTTGTTTGGAAAACTTGGAACACAAACAGCTTCCATAAGCATTTATCCATGCAGCACAGCATTAAATATTAATATTGTCATGTGTTTGACATTGTTGCCTCTGAAAACAATTCTACGCCAACATTTAAAGACATAGAACATTAGAGTGTGGTTAAAGAATCGTATTGATAAGCAGAAAAACTTATGACATTGGTGTCAATAAAACTGCCCATCCCTAGTACTAGATACTCCACTTGTCGTCCCTCAGACAGATGATATGGCAGCAGCATGTGATCTGCTGTTTAAGCCTTGCAAATGACTTATGGATTTTCCACAAGGTTGACTCATGCAAATAGCAAAACCAGTATGCAAGGCAAACAAGTGATGTGCAGTTTGTGAGAGCAGCTCTCAGGGTGCTCAGAGTTTCAACTTTGTTCACTCCAGTGCTTAGTAAGTACGGGCTCATGTAGCTGGGCTCATCTATCCTTGTCAGACAGGCCTGTCCGTCGCACATCTTCTGCACTTGGTGCCCCTGTACCCGAGCAGTCCCTCACCATTATTTAATCAAGCTTTAGCTCTCAGCCCTTTGTGTTTTACCCTGCATCAGTGTCTTCAGTTCTTAATCATTGTGCAGCGTTGATGTCCTGATTATATCAACCTGATTGACCTTTTTTTTCAGGTTCTTCTTTTATCCTCCTCTCCTTTCCTGCTCCCGCCATGCCTGTAGCTAATTATGTAACCAGTAAGCCGGCTAGTCAAGCTTACCCTGTGTCAGATAAAGGGATTATTGTCTTGTCCCAATTGGTCATGTTTGTCCTATTTATCTTATTGAGGCCATGGAAGGGTTGGAATGCAGGGAGACATTATTTAAGCCTATGTGCTATTCTCAGAGGAAGTGAAGCTAGTAGCAGTTTGCAACATGGTTTCTGTTGGTGAATGGTAAATTTAAGGAGCAGACAGTGGAACAGATGTGAGACCAACATGCTGTTTCACCCTGCATGACTGTCTGTTAGACTCTCCAAAGGTCACTAAGGTTCAGGATTTTGGTGTTTAGGAAGGACAGTCTCATGTCCTGTGAAGCAAAGGTCTGCATGGGCATTGACCCTTAGCTTATGTCTAATTTATATGGTTTTGACTTTAAGATAAAGACATGAGGCCAAACAATTTCTGAAGAAAGTATTTGTGCATTTTTTTCCCCCATACACAGAGTGGAAGAAGTGATTTGATTATGGTGATGATCTGACTTTGGAGGCAGATCAAGATTTCTTAAATTGCATTTTGGGTCTTTCCTTCCACTTGTGGTCAAATTTTTAAATGAACAACTAGGAACAGACATGTTAAATAAGTCTAACTGGTCCAGACTGACCTACCTGTCCATCACTATTAGTTTCTTTTGCTTTTCTTCGCTGTGTGAGTGCATTGATTGAGTTTTCTTGGGATGTTAATGTGTTTTTAATTTGTCTATTTTCACTGTATCAGTGTTGACGTTGCCAAATGTCTGTGATTCCATCCACAACCTCTTTTCCATCTGTAGACAGATAAACAAACTAACATATTACAGCAATGAGGACAATGCAGTTTGTTGACAGGAATCTAGCAATATGTCTTATACCGGGATATAGGGTGTGATACAGTATATCACCAGTTATTGCAAATTAAAAACTTGGCAATCAGTTTTCATGACACAAGGAAGAAGTGATTTGATTATGGTGATGATCTGACTTTGGAGGCAGATCAAGATTTTTTTTAAGGATTTGTTAAAATTGTGGGATGGGGCAGTTTCTCAGATTTTTTGCTAGTAACTCAGTAAGTTATTGACAAATGTCGATGACACTTTTTAGAGAATTTTGGTCATGGCAAAAGGGAGAACTGGCTTGATTTTGGTGTTGATCTGAGTGTGGTTCTGGATCCAGAAGTTTTTCAAATATTTTTTTACAGTGCAAGATAGGACAGTTCCCTCATTTTTACAATAATTCACTCAGCACTGATTGGCTACACTGATTCTACATATAATCTTTTTTAAAATAGCGAGAACCCACTTTATTGTATGCATGAAAAATGTCTGCATATTGTATACATGCATTATGTGTGGCTTTTTTCTAAAACTGTAAATGTGCATGGAGTTGCCATTTTCAAAATGTTCTGTCCTGCCTGTGTTGATATAAAGATGTTTATTATGTCAGCAAAGGGATGATGACTCCCTCGCTGTAAACCAATTTCACCTCCACATACAAATGAAGTTACCTTACCACACCTAACCATGTTCTGAAATCTGATGTTAAGTTTTTTCAGTTTTTGACCCCCCAGAAGTTGGTGGTGGTGGAATGAACAGCAAAACAAAACCAAAGTTCTCAACTTTAGGGCAAAAACATTGTTGTGTTAGCAGTGGCTTGGCCTCTGTTTTTATACAAGGTAAGAGCCCTTTTAAATTAGAGTAATGTTCAATTGCTTCTTTGTTAAGACACAGCAAACAAATACTTCTGACATTATAATAAAATGGAAGACTTAACAAGTTTGGCAGAGACTCACTGGTCAACATAAACTGACAGCAGCAAACTTCATATAACCTTGACTTTTCTGTGGAAGGGACACCAAGACTTTAAGTTTGGAGTGATTAAGGAATTCAGAAAACTAATGGTTTGACTTTCATCAATCAAAAAAAATGTGTCGTGTGGCCCTTAAGTCATGTGTCTGACATTGCTCTTCCTGCACTGCAATAATCATGCACGTCCAGATCACTTTTTCAGTGGTAAACAAACAATACAATACAAGCAAACAAAAAATACAAGCAGATTGACATCCTTCAAAACTTCTCTTTTTCTGCTGCACCCACAAGTGTCACTGTAAGAGTTTTTTTCTGTACTTTATCCTGAACGTACAGCACCTGTCATTGTACAAACAAAAAGTGCTTTTTTCATCAGCAGAGTTAAATGATTGCTCAGTTTCTAACAGACACAATCTTGGAGAGATGGACCAGTTGTCCTCTGTAATTAATCATCTTAACATTAACAACCTTGAGGCCTGCAGTTATATGCACATGCTGCATACCTGTGAGCACCTGCCAGCTTGTACCTGCTAATTAACACGCACACACTTCATATCTTCTCATGCGTGAGAACCTAAAGTGGAGCCTAAAAGTCTTCTTTTAGAAGACTGTGGATGGAAAATGTGTGTGTGTTTTAATATCTCCTGAGGTCTGAAGTTGTCTTTGTGTGCGTTCTCATTGCTCTTTATTTGAAAGGAGATCACAACATCAGCAGGTAAAGATTTGGAATTGGTTAGCAGAGTGTTTATCAGTTTATATTTGGAAATGTTATTTACCAATTTACCTATACCAATTGGTATTATGTTTTATATCACTGGAAAGCCTGATTGCCTTAACAATGAGGTTCAACTTGAACCTACTTTGGGTAACTTCTAACATAACAGGAATGTTGGAGGAAGCTTACTGCCTGTTTGATGGATTATTGAGCTGTAACAGGAGCATAGGAGTTGACTGAACTTTTTTCAAGCTGACAGTTGAAGATGCTGTTATTTCAGCTGCATACCATCCACTTGATTCAATCTGAAAACTATAGATTGATAATATTGTGCTGATGACTCTGAACAGGGTAACGTTTAAGATGTTGAAGACATTGGTTTTGAAAAAACTTCTTCAAGGATCTGTAGACACTTCCAGGATACACAAACTTCCCAAGTGCTTCAGGAAAGATGAGAGGAGAAATGTGTGAATAAGGAATGGAAGGAGCAGATAAAATAGTTGAAAGGAAAAAGAAAATGGCTGGATTTATAGTCTTAATTTAGGTGCTGAAGTGTGGCTTTTTGATATAAGCATCCCTTTGGATCCAACGACAGGGGGATTCATAACAAGATAGATCTAGATAGATGGACAGACAAACAGATAGATAGATAGATGGATAGATGGATAGATAGATAGATAGATAGATAGATAGATAGATAGATAGATAGATAGATAGATACATACATACATACATACATACATACATACATACATACATACATTCTTTAGATATTTGTTGTAATTGGTTGTTCATGTACTTTAGTTAGCAATTACCTGATTGATGATACCTGTCAATGAATTGATTATTTTTTCCTGTTCTGTATTTTGGAACAAGTTTAGTCCATTGTTAAAAACCCTTTTCCAGCTATAACTTTAGCCCATTTAACACCACGTGTAAATAAATGTGAAGTCCACCTGAGATTTTTTACATCCATTTTGGAACTCCACCAAAAGCTCATTTTGTGGATGTCTCCTGCTTGTGGAGCATGGATCATTATTCATGAAGGTATTAGAAATGGGTGCTGTTGATTCCACAGTGTAATGTCTAAAACCAGTTGGCTTATGTCTTATCCATAATAGCTGATGAAATATGTATCCGTCTCCATCAGAGGTGGTGCACGGCAGCTTTCTCTGTGTAAGACGAGCTGCTGCCCCACCTGTCTATCTGCCTCTCTATCTGCTGTTAGCATTGCACAACCAGACAGACAGGGCCCGGCGTTCCAGCACATTTATCCTGCCTCCGTGCGAAACATCAAGGGGTGTTTTAATGAATGAGGTTGCTATTAGTTACTGTTCTGTGAAGCGTGTGTTTAAAATGTGAGTGTGTGTGAAGAAGAGGGGAAGGGGAGAAAGGTGGGTAAATGCCAGGATCAGGTTGCTACAAGAGGAAAGATGAATTAGGAAAGAACAGAAAGGCAGATTGGCTCAGTGGAAACCGGGCTGTTAATAGTGCAGGTGTTGTTTATGTGAAGGTTCTTGAGAGGAAAAGTGGGGAGAAAAGAGTAAAATGATGGAGGTGTGGGTGTAGAAGGTCGTTGTTTTGCATTCCAAGCTGGTACCTGGAAGATCCCCGTCTTACCCCCGAGCAGTGTCAGAATATTACTAATGCTGATGAGTATTTATTAGCTTCAGCCTGCCTGGGTGGCCGCTGTGGCTTGTTGTTACTTTTACGCCGACTTTCTGCTTAGTGTGTTTTTTATTCAGCTTTATCTGCAGCTGGTGACCACTGAGGCCAGAGTATTCATGTTGTTGTTGACTATATCATCGACCATAATAGTCAGGAACTGACTGTAAAAGAAAGGGCCCTAAAATGATAATTACTGCTCCCTGTATTCACTCCTGTGCTTCACTTTATGACAGTCATAACACCTTAGTATGCATGACAGAATCCTAATAACCTGTTTCTCATTTATAATTTGCCTCTGGGCAGCTCTTCCATGTGTCTCCACAGAGCAGCCGGAAAACATGGAGACATGTAGCAGCTAAGCTAATTAACTACCACACTGTGGCATATGCATTAGATCACATGCAAAAGTCAGCCACAGCTCACAGTCATTTAGGTAAATAATAATAGAGAATTATTCAACTCTGAAGGTTAAAGCAGACTTTAACACACAGCTGAAAAATACACAAATTGAATGTGTGTGTGTTGCAGTTATGGAGGGGGGCACACTGTACACTTTGCCGAAGATACATTCGATTTAAATTGCGACCCTAAGATATTGCTGATTTTTGCAATTCTTAGTTAGCTTTTTTAACACCAGTGAAAAAGATGAACAATATTGATGCCTACAGACTGTAACAGGAAAAATACACATCTCATGTCAGTCCTTTTTTAGGATTTATTCAGCAATATATTTTAACCAGCTGTTTATACTCTCTCTTCAAAGGCCTGGATTGCATTTAAAAGTGTCTTATTAACACAGACTAAAATGAAGCACTTAAATTTGGAAAAAAAAAAAAGATTTGAACAAAAAAATCTATTTAAAAATCGTCAAACAAAATATCCTGATACTTATGTGAATCGATTTTTTCTCCCACCCCTACTATTTATCCTAGCTTTCTCTGCTCTAAATCCAGGGTGGTAAATACCCTCAAGGACTGAGGCTTTTGTCCCTGTGTTCAAGGCCCCCTCAATTAGAAATAGCGTTGGACGAGCTATAATTGAGAAATTAACATCTCGCACACTGACCAATCATAATAAAGAGGGAGTGGGTCAACTGATATATGCATTCTCAAAACCAATGGCAGAATAGAAAGTGATCTTACTTGTCTTTATGAGGAAATCATTTCCTGGTCTACAGCTGGCGTTTATTCCAGGAATGACCCCTGTCTGCATGCTTTGTGGGTGACACTGTCTCAAATAGAGGGTAATTAAAAGCTTGCAGAGCTGTTTAAAATAAACTTACAGGTTACACTGAAGGAAATAAAAAGTCAGTTTGGCCACTTAGCATCTTAGCAAATGCACCATATAGCATCCAGAGTAAAAAAACGGGGAAATTTTGGCAACTAAATGTTAAGCCCCACTGAGAATCACTCTGAAACTGAGGTTGTGAGTTAAAAGAGGAACAAAGTTTTGGTAAAATGATAAATTGTTGTGAAGGCATGGCTACCCAGTTAACAAACACTGGATCCATGTTTTGATATGTATAAAGAGTAGTTGTTTGCAGGTCTGCTTATGGTCTGCTTTTTCATGTTTGTCAAATACAGTATGTTGTATTAACTGTATGACATCACTTTGACACATATTTGTTTGCTCAGCTGTAAAATTATTTGTAATTTTAAAATATATTAACGTTGTTTTGTCTTTGTCAAAATTATGTCAAATTGCTAAGTACATTGTATATCAACCCTACATTTCTTTTTGTTCGCCATTTTATGTTCCCTTTTTTAGGTACGGCCCTCTATTATTCTAAACTATTCTTGCCATTTATTCATTATTGCTGTATCTGCAATTTGTAAAAGTTTGTAGAGAATTTAATTGAGTATTATGGGCTCAGTAGTTTGTGATATTTGCTTTCTGACCCTGGTTCAGTATCTGTGTTTTTATTTGTCTTAGTTTGTAATGTTAAGTGCACTGCCTCTTAGCCAGGTTACAAAGTGGAAAATATTTTTTATTATTCAGATTTTTGATTAATTGGCAGATTTATAATATTTTCAAATTTTCAAAATATATCTAGTTTGAAGTTACCTTTGCAATTTCAATTGTATGTAACATTCCATTTTTTCAGAAGGTAATGTGCTGATATTTCCAAAAACCTTTTATAATTTATACCATCATATACACACGTTGCTTTTTTGTTACAAATTACAACAAATCTACCATTAACTTTAATTATATATACCTTTTATTGTAACAGTTGATTTTTATTCAGTTTTAGCTGGACCAGAAAAAGACATCTACTTTTCCAGAGCCAAATAAAACATCCTGCTGACAGACATTTAACTGACATTTGCTTTTTCATAGAGCTTAATCTACCAGGTCAAAGTTTATTATCTTAAAAACAACAACAACATAATGCTGATATATATGGCCACAATACTGTGAGAAAAATATCAACAAAAAATATATGGCTGGGCAATATATATTTTGTTAAGTTATTATCAGCCATCATTGGTTTATCCTTTGTTTTAAATATGGTTTGCCATAGATGTTTCTTTCTCTAAGAAGTTTATTGAGGAACACTTTAGGCACTGGCTTCATAAAACGGCTGATTTAACACCAGTACCAGACAAACCCAAACAACGACCAACCCAATTGGCTGCAAACCCTGTGACTTTGTGCTGCTGTGATAAGAATATGTTTTTTGAGTTGCACCACGTCTTTTCATCTAGGCTTCTCATCTTTGTTCTCCCTCACAGTTCAATTTCCATACATTTCCCAGGATATTAAGCTGACGGAAATTAAGCTTCCTTGATAAAACACAGCGAGCAGCCCATTTACGCCCACTAATGCTGCAATCTGTAGGCTCTATATTGATTGGCTTATTTTAGACATATTTCTTACCAAGCTTTGAGGTGGTTGGATCCTCGTTTGTTGTTGGCACCACATGAGAAGGAACTGTTTGACCTTACAGTTGTCTGTAGGCAGGTGAATTGGAAAATCACAAACGAGGAGGTCATTAAATGCATAGACTCAGTTCTAGGTCATGAGCACAAAAGAATGAATTTTCCTCTCACTTAAGTCTGAAAATCATTAACTGGACAGGTGAAACTCTCACAGTAGTAGTCATATATTAATCTCCCTGCTCGCCACCGCTCGGCCTTTCTTTTCTCGACTCAGGCCCCGTAGGGTGATGGCTGCCATCAGCGCCTGACTGGCACAGGTGCCCCCAGGTCTAAATAAATCATGAGGCTTCCTGCCGATCCCCCCCTCTCTAACCATTCCTGTGTGCCCGCCATCCCTCCGCGGGGAGCTGGAAAGACAGCGTAGCCCCCACCGCTGAGCTCCTTCCCGCCCGTCTTTCCTTTCTCTTCTTTCCCACCGCCCCTCACCTTCCCACCACCCCCCTCACCTCTTCCATCCACTCACATGAATATTTAAACGCCAACTCCTGGATGGAAAGTATGCAGCAAGGGCAATGAAGACCTGCTAACAAAATTCATTTTGGGAGTCAGAATTTCCTCCTTAAAGGGGGGTCAGTGGAGCACCAATGAAACATAGACAAATCAAATTACTGAAGGAAAGAGTTCAGGACAGAGATGAACAGAAGCTAGGGCTGGGGAAAAAGTGAGGATTTCTGGATGTCTGTTGATATAATTTGAAATAAAATGTGGTAAAGAAAAGTGGTTTTACCAATTCAGTATTTATTAAAGTAAATAAAAACGTAGATATCAGGAACCGTGTTTATATTTGTTGTTTGGAATTTTATTACATGTTCATAGATTTTCTTTCCACTGTCTTACTTCAGTACATTTTATCTCATTTTACCATATTGTTGTATATGATTGTATTTTTTTTTCTTCTAGTATTCTTATTTGTTTATTTCAATGTAATTTCTTATAAGGATTTAGTATTGTTATTTTAGCCTTTGCTCCAGTGTTCCCTCATTTTAATGAAAGATGGTGTTATGCAGACCTCTTGTTATGTTTTCTGTTAGAATCTCTTCCTCATGTCTTTGTGGTGTGTGTGCAAGTGAGTATGTGTGCTGTATGTGGATTGCGAGGGGAGAAGGTGAGGCTTTGACATATAGACAACTTGCAGAAATTGTTTCAATAGTTAAGAGTAGGATGAAATTGGCGAGGCTTAAAAGAAACTTTAACTCCTTGCCGGAGCCCGACACTTTTCCAAATGTTTCCAATGTTTTTTGTACAATTTAGACAGTTTACAGCAATTTATCTCAAATTTGAGATGGTTATTGATTACACAAAAACAACAACATCATATTGAAAAGTGAGTGGAGGTGACATGAAGAAGGTGCTATGGTATCATTCACTTTTCTTAATGCTGCCTTGATGTTTTATGTGTGTGTGTGAAATCAAGACAGTGAGTAGTAAATTGCTTGCAATTTTTGTCTGGATAAATATTGCACAAAATGTTGGCAATATCTGCAATTCTTGATAGAGCTGCAAAGTAGAAAAATGACCCAACTTCTCAACAATCTCACCCTCTTTTTCAAATGTTTCCAGTGCTTTTGTGCAATTTAGATGAAGTGCAGTATCTTGATAGAAATTTAGGGAGGTAATTCAAAACCCATATTTGAGCATAAACAGAAAATGTGGGTGGAACTATTCAAGACTGAAATAAGCTCCTCTTCTTATCAGTTCCACCAAATTCCCACTTGTTATAAATGTGTTTTTGTGCTATTTATCTAAAAATCTGAGATATTTCAATGTGTTCCACTGTCAGAAAAAAAATATCAAAACATGATTGCTGGTCCGTATTGCTCAGTCGTAACGAAGACAGTCAACAACCAAGAGGGGAGACACAGAGACACGCTGATCTGAGCTCTGGCTGTCCAGCTGGGGAGAGGATTGGGGGATTGGTAGGGATTGGGGAGCCCTGACGGGGACCTTTATTTGGCTCCATACAGGCTGTGTGTACAATTGTGTGTATGTGTGTGAGTGAGAGTGTGTGTGTGCATGTTTGGACTGTTTGCCACTGTGACAGAGAATGCCTGGTGTGCAGAGGCCCATGCAGTCTCCCATGAAGTTTTCAGCAGAACAAAACAGATGCATTTGTTTTCCCAATTGAAGGAATTTGCTAATGTGCATACAAGGATAAATAGTTTGGCTAATTTGTAGCAGGCAAGTGGACAGAGCTCCCGAGTGCACAGGCAGCCAGATGGAGCCCCTGTAAGGAAAGAGAGACAAGTTTGGGGACCATCCACCTAAATCTCTATTTCATATTAGGACTGTCATCAGACTTCTATTTAAAACTGATGGGAGGTAAGTAAAACAACATATACTTGCAGATACTATAGCAATAAAAATTGAAGTCCTCAGCCACCATTATTTGATTAATCTTCATTTTATGATCCAAAAAAAAGGAAAACTCTCACACACTGTTAGCTTTAGTAAAATCACAGGTGATGTTTAAGGCAATGTTGCTCCTCATTTAAGTTAACAATCTGCACAGAGGCACTCGGTTCTAAGTCTTGGTCCTTAAGCAGTCCTAAATAATATTGGTAAAGATTCACCCTGACATTGTTTGAAGTTAGAACTCCATGACTTATATTTGTAGAAGGTCTTCATTTTGCACTGCCGAGTGGTTGTCCTGATTAGGGAAATCTGTGATTTTGTGGATGAAAATGTTCTGTGAATGATACATCTCTTTGTTAGGATGTGCATGAAGGACAGATAAGTGAAGTAAATATTTAAAGAAGGCAAAAGGAAGTAAAAGTCAGATGAAAATCCCCTTAAGGGATGGAATTGATATGGTTTTACTGATTCCAATGCCATAACAATTCTGATTATTGATCCGATTCTTTAACACTTCCTGATGACTTTCTAAGTGGGACATACAGTTGACATACCAAACTTTTCAGTGGCTACAATGTCAGACACCGCACATGACTGACATTCAGTGCTGCTCTGCATAGATCAGTGCTTCTTCAGTTGCTTGTTACTGAAAGTTGTGCAGTAGGTGTCTTTTTTAAGGAAGACACATTTTTGACATCTTATGACCTTGTCTGCCATTTTTTCATCTTCTTGACTTATTTTTAATCATTTCTGCATACTGCCTCTTATGAGGCTTAATGTAAAAGAAATACTAAATAAAGTAGAAGGAATTGATGAGCAAAAACACCAATGATTTTGATATTAACTTCTCAACTGAACTGGTCTTCAGTGCCCATCTGTAGTCTCCATTTAACATGATCACATTTTGAAATGCAATACAGTTGTTGTCACCTGCATGTACTACAGACTGTTCTGAATAAACTAATAATAGTAATAACTACTAATATTGATATTAGATAGACTTTTACTGTTGTCAAGAAATCCAGGAAATTGCTGTTTTTTTTGTTCTGGTTGGTGGGTACAGTTATTTTTTACAAGACACGACTTATGTTTAGTTGAATGCAGATCCTTTAGGAAGTCTGTTTGGCACTATTGTATGATGCAGCGAATGACAGCATGCTTTTCCGCCGAAACTTGTCCACTCTCTTTTGGCCCACTGAATCTCTATCTGAAGAATTAGCTCACCATTTGTACTTCAGGTGATATAGATAACCCTGTGCATTCACAGTAAAAGAAAGGTCATCGTCACTTTGTTCAAAATGACTCATATTTGGTTCAGTATTGTTTCCTCCGGCTTGTTGTGTCTCCCGGAGTCGATAGCGTGAAAACAACAGATCAGCAGAATCAGTGCACACAGGCGGGAGAACACGTAGCTATTTGCTACATCAAAAATAGTGCCAATCAAAGAGGCTTCCTGGAAAAACATTAAGTGCATTGAATTTATTTGTCCAATCACACATTCAACCCAACATAGTTTTGTTGCTCGTTTTTACGTAAAACTCACACAATTACTTGAAATGTGCCCAACAACAGCAGCGTACCTTACTGGTCATCTAAGCTTGTCCTCCTTAAAGGTACAATGTTGCAAGGAGTCATTTACTGACTATAGTCAAGGACCTCATAAAATCCAACTTCAAAAACACTGAAATGCCCTTTTAATGAGTCTAATATTATAAAAGTTCTACTGAAGTCATAAGAAGCCTCATTCAAGAAATGGCTAAAACAAACTAAAGCTGATACACAATAAATGTCTATTTTAAAGGATATTTTTTGTGATTAAATATGTTTATGGGTCAACAAAAGGGTCAACAAGTTTGAGAAGTGTATGTTTTGACCTTCACTTTCACATAAGAGATTATGTGCCATGAAGCATTTAACTTGGCAACCTAAGATGTCAAAATAAAATGGCTTTTTCTGTATTCTTCGTGAGATTCATTATTATTTTATGCATGTTGTGCCTCAGTGAACTTCCAGTGTCGTCAGGGTCTCTGTGAGAGAGACAAGGGAGGCTTGGATAATATTTGCTACAATGAAATACAAAGACCACTCCAGATTGTTTTTCAAGTGCCATGCTGGTCATAAAACAGGTCTGAAGCAAATCCTATTTCACCCAAGCTTAATAAATAATTAAAAATGACTAATAGCGCCTTGTGACAGAGAATGTATGGCTGTAGTGTATCAGGTTGCCGTGGTTTGAGCCTGAGGCAAAATTTGTTTGGAAAAATAATTACTCCCGTATTGGATCCTGGTTAAATATTAAAAGGGTTAGCTTTAGGAATGGGGCTGCATCCAAGAGGGTGTTTTACTCACTTCATGTCAAACACGTTCCCTAAAATATCCCCAGTGCAGACTTGCTGCAGAGTGTGAAAGAGATGATTTTATTGCTATTTTCAAACGGCTAAATCTCCTTAAAAAAACATTCAAGCTAATGAACTTCCCCTATGTGCCTGGCCACTGAGCTTTGAAGACTAATCCCAGTGTTTTATGAGCGAGGAGCGTCAGATTGTCTGTTGAGTTCAGCCGGTTATTGGGTGCACAAGCTGGGAGGCACCACAGAGCATTAAGACGCTACACATCAGCTCAGAGAGGAAACAGAAGGAAAACACGCTCCGGGGGGATTGTGGACGACAAAAACAGAAGAAATATACAAAAAAAAAATGAGAGAGAGGGAAAGAGCAAAAGGCAAATTAATCACTGAAAGTGTGAACAGTTGCTGCTCAGCCATTCTCCCTGCATGTATTTTTGTGTGGTTGTGCTTGTCTGATTTGATTATTAAACACAGCAGGGTTCTCTAAGCTCCATTTTGTAGGGCTGGACATTACAGACCAAAAAGATCATCTTAATTTCCAGTTGAATGATGATATGTTTAATTTTTCTCATAATTTCCCAGAATTGAATCCCCAAGAATAGGGATTGGAGCTAACAAGATATTATTGGTACCAGTGCCACTATCGATTCTGCCTGCTGATGCAGTTCTTTAACATTCACTGGTCTAATCCTGTGGATGTTCTACATGGATAAAAGTTATCCTATATGTTTTAGTGGCAATAGTGTCAAACACACTCATTAAACATTTTAGATAAAGCTTTGTTTTCTCTGAAATGAAGCTATTTTGTCCCTTTTTGTTTTCTGTCAGCCCTGATCACATTTAACTTCTTTGTTATCATTTCTGTTGACTGCCTTTGAGCATGAAATACTTGATTTACAAGTAGGGATGGGAATCGACAAACCATCTCCAGTTGAGAGCCTGTAACAGCCCCCTCAAGGAATCATTATCATTGCTTATTGATTTCTTTATCAGTTTCCCTCCTCTTTTTCTACATGCCTTGACAAATTAAAACGGTCATGCTCTTAGTAGAGGGAGTGAACAGTGGCCACAAAAAATATATAAGAATCATGACAGACAGGGAGCAGAAGTGGTCAAAATTTTGGGTTAATTTTACAACAGAAGGCACTTACAGAACAAGTCTTTGAATATCAGGAGTTATCAAACAGTTATGGTTTAAGCACTGTCTTTGTCAATTCTGACCATATGAAACCAAATTAAGGAGTTTATAAATCAATCCGACACCTCTCTTTACCAGATATTGAGCTAAATTGTTTTATTTTATGCTTAGAATGTACTGTAAATCACAGTATTTCTATGATGTGAAATTATCAATGATTAAAGACAATTTATTTTGTGTTGTATCTTTGGAGGTTAGCTGTATTTTCCAATCCTGCTAATGAACCAGCTGTCAGTTCACCATGTATTAGATGTTGTTGACACATTGACACGTTGGCCTTTGCTTTAAGCATTTAAACAACAGAAAAATCTGCAATATAACAAGAGAAACAGTAGTTTCTTAAGGATAAGACATATTGACATAGTCTCTTTTTCTGATTCTCTATGAGATTAGTGTTCCTGAAGATGTGTGTTTTGTTGTACACACCTAAAGGCTAGGGTGGGGTTTGAGATTTGTTCACTCTGGGACCTGTTTTCAAAAATTGCCTTTCCCAAACTCCCAAAAGACTAGGTCCATGTGGATAAAATGCTTACAAGTACAAAAACAACCTTTATATGTCCAGTTTGTCACAATTAATGCCACTTTTTCAGGTCATGCAGAAAAGTTTGTGTTTAAAAAAATTGTATAGAAAATCAAATCATGATGATGCCATTTGGACAACATCAAGCAGCACAAGGTTTCCCTCTTTTTTCTCAAAACATTTGAAGAAATGCATGTCCTTTGTGATGGTATTGCTCTATGAGATTGGCAATAAGTTTAAGGTAGTTTTGTCTCACCCTTTATAACGCGCAGGAATGCTTTAATACATCCAACAACACTTTACTTTGCATAGTCATATACTTGAAACAACTTATTCAAGGCACGACTGTTACTGTTCTCGTAGGACTGGCTGATTAACATCGCTTTTCTGAAGTGTCATAGTCACCCATGAACATATGTGGAGTGGCATCAGGTCTATCAGAGCTGACAGACAATTTGCGTTTTATCATCAACACCCAGACCAGCCTTTAATCTCAGCAGGGACAACACCTCTACACAGTTTTTCATTAAAGTCTGTATCTGCTGTATGTATCATCAAACAGATGGTGTGCTGTGTAAAAAAGTGCTACTGTGTAAAAGTGAAAGAGTGTCCATGTGTCAGCCAGCCTAAAGCTCAGACAGGACAACTTAAAGCATGATGCATTTCCACATCTCCCTCCTACTGCCTCTATTCTACCCTTGTCCTCGGGGAAAGGGGATTTGTGTGCTCCCCTCTGCACCTGTGGTTCTTCATGACAACAGTTTGACAACTTAAGCTTTATTATAATATACATGACATTACACATTCACACAAACCCTATTTTTACAAGCTAACTATTGCTGGAATCAGCAGTAAGCGTTTGCTGGTTTCTCTAAAAAACTATGGAAACACAGCGGATCTGTCTGTCCAACTCGTGACCATGTAAACAGGTGACTTTCAGCTGAGTGTGTGTTTGTTTTTAGTACATTGTATTTGAAATGAGAAACTTATAAAAGAGTCATTTACAAGGACACTTATATCAACAGCTTAAACAACTTCTCAGGACACAGTTTGCTCAAAGTTATCAGTTAACATTTTCAATCATGAAACCATATTATCAATTATCATTTCCATTGGTTATTGATAGTTGTTATGTTTGGTCTGTTTTCTAAATTGTCTTACATTTAGAAATTTTCCTCCCTTGACATTAGGAAGTTTTGCACTAACTGGGCTTGTCCTTGTCAATCCTACAATAAGAAGTGCCATGCTTAATCAAGTTTATGCACAGCTATGCTTCTGACCCTGTGAAATAAGATTAAAGCTCAAGGCTGGACAGCAAGTTTATCTTAAACCTTTTTTTTTTGGTCATCACAGCTGTGACAGAGGAGGCCATCTTTGTGTAAAGTAGAGCTGTGTAATCCATTGAGTTTAAATTCCGATTCTTGTGATTATGAAAGATAATCGCAATTAAAGAACTTCTGTGCTGCATTTAAGCATGCACTTCCATGGGCAGTTGTATTGACATTTTCAAACAGAGAGCAAAATTTACATCCTCAATTCTTTCTTTTTTAATATCATTGATGACAGACTCCTTAACTCTAAGGGAAAAAATACATTATATAGTATAATAATACAGACTGACTTTACAACTGCTGTGCCTTCTTAGCATTAAATGTTTAAAGCTGTGACTCTCTTTTTCTATATAAGTATGGATATAAGAACCAAATATGCAATGGCACTAAAAGTGTAAATCTAACACCAGTAATGCCAAAACATCTCAAATGCTCCTCAACCCTATTCACTGTAGGTGCACTGTATATTTAGTTGGGTGTGATTTAGACGGAGTCAATCTACTTTGCCTGTAACGCAAGCGCTGTGGTCTGTTGATTGGTATCCCATCACAGGCTTGAGTACCCTAACTAAAAATCAAGGCTCAGAACACTGCGTACTGCCATGTTCCACAAGTCCATTGACACGCAGCCCTGGATCCTGCTCAAGCTGCTTTCAGCATGCAAATAAAGTGCAGCATTAGAGTCTGGTTTGAGCAGGAGAGGCATTTAACATCAGTGACTTTATTTAGATGGCCTTGCATCGTTTAAATGGATGCAGATGCGTTCTTTTTCTCCTGTTTGTTTTTTAATGAATGCAGGACGTAAACATGCATCATTTCACATTAAAGCTAAATTGAATCTGTCTCCAAGATCACCATAGCAACCAAGGCTCTTGTTCCAAAATGCTCCGTTCTCCTCTGAAGGTGCAGCACCTGAACTCCTGCGGGTCCGTTTTGATCCGCCTGCCTGCCCCGACCGACAGCTGTGTACTTTAGGGACAGAGAGGGCCCTTGAGCCACGCTCTCATCTCACTGCTATTGTTTGCCCAGGTGGGCCAGGACGCCCTGTCTTCGCCCTCCCCCACCTATCTCTCTCTTCCAACTCTATCTCTCCCCCCTTTCACTCTCACTCCCTCTCTCACTCTCTTCCTCTGTCTCCCTCGTTTCTCTCCGTCTTTGTTCCTTGGGGACCTGTGGTCCAACTGAAGCTCTCGGTTACACAAAGAAACCAAATTGGCTTTCATCTGCAGCCTGTTACCAGCTGTGTGCATTGTGCACTTGTGCTCCCTCTCAGTGCAGAAAAAGTATAGATTTTACCCATGACACTCTTATTATTATTGGCTTCGACTACTCCGCAGCAGGTTTCTCATCTCTTATTAGAGTCTTTGGCATGACTTTGCTGTTAGTTCTGTTAAGTTTGCTCCTCTCTGTCTGACTATGAAGCAGGTTTAGAAAGAAGAAACAGGAAGGTGATAAGAAACCCTCGGGAACCCATTATGCATTCACAACTTGGGTCAAACTCTTGTCAACTCTTGATAACGTAGGAGGACAAACCACCCAGAAACTGTAAGCCATCTCCCTCTCTGCTGTTCATAGTGCCACAATTATGACAACAAGCCTTTAAGTAAAACACAGAAAGGTTGGTTTAGGCAAGATCATCCAACTTTGCACAGCAAATGGGTAAGAGTTAACATTGGGTCTTGGCAGAGTTAATTACAACTCAGTGTAGAGTTAATTATACTCTTGATGGAGTCAAATCCATGAAAATGTACCCTTAAAATGAAAATTATATTTCAGTAAATTAAAAACCATAGCGTACACTGCCCATGAATTTGGAAACTATCACTGTGAACTCTGAACCTACAAGTGACTCTTATAGAGTCAATCTTCTTTCCGGTCTCCCATTCATGTATTTCAATATAAAAATCCAACATAGTTTCTTTAGTTCATATCATTTTCTTAATGAATAAACAATAATTGAATACAAAAATGTATACACATTGAAGTGTAAATATAGACTAAACAACTGTTTAAATACATACTCTGAGAGAGTGTGTACCTTACTCTACATAGAAGTGTTGATCAAGCCTCAGACAAGTAAGTGTTGCTCAGGCTAGAAATTTAACTTGAAAAAGAGTTAGCAAATACACTTTATGAGAGTTAAAGTACCAACTCTTCAAAAAGAGTGAAACCCTTACTTTGTGATGTTAACCTTAGTAGACACTTAAGAAATATAATTCTTAACACTAACAGTGTTAACTAGGCCAGTTATGCAGATATTCCTGAGCTCTGTTTAACAATGTGGTTCTTCATAAGTTCATAAGCCTCTGATGCATATATCTATAACAGCAAATTTTAAACCTATCAATGTTATTTCAGCATTTAACTTAAATTGTTTCCATTTTGGGGTTACATGAAACAACATGAATTTGATGCTTAAGTTAAAAAGGCAATTTCTAAATTGTTTCATTTCAATTTTAATCCTGTGCACAGTTCAGTGTCAGATTGTTGGTTTAATGAAGAACTGTCACAGACTCAATGACAAGTTTTTTGTACTTGTCATCAGAATGTAGTGTCATAGCCTTGCAACAGCTGGATTCACCAGATTTCAAAACGACCAGGCTTTTCAGCATAGTCTTTGGAACAAAGAAGCAGTATGGGTGTTATGCTGAAAATGAGAAACGTAACACTTTATTTATGGTCACCATACCTACCGTTAATTATCTGCTTATCAGCATGCTTTGGAGCAGGACGAGGTGGGAGCCATGAGCAAGACGACAGCAGAAAGTGACTGTTTGTATGGAGGTTAGCATTGATGCTAACAGTTGCAGTTGAAGTTTTATCCAATCTGGACTGCATTTGTGTATTAAATTAAAAATGCTGTAAATAACAACACCCTATACTTCTCTATGTGAAGCATATTTTGCTGCATGCCCAGCATGTTTTGCTGAGTCTTTTAACAAAGTGGCTTACGGTACATATCGCTCTTTACACTGCAGCAGTTGTGCTCGCTTACTGCAATGGCCTGCAGTGGATGTGAATGATGGCACAATTGTCCAATCACCTGTCTGATATACTTTTAAAAGATTCTACCCATTCCCAAATACTTTCTATGGGTTATTTTCCTAAAGGATGAGTAAATATGTTGAATCCATCTGATGGGTCAGGTTAGTTCAGCTCCATCCTGAAATCATATGACATCATTCAGGTGCTTTTTCCTTCCCTACCACTCAGTGCACCCAAGTGTCCTATTGTCAGCTGAATTTTCTGGCACATGTTGACACAGAGCTCGTGCTCAGACACCTTTCCCCTATAGAAAAACACGTTACTGGTGCATACATCCAAGCTCTGCGCTCTTATGGCCAGCTGAGAGGGATCAGTCTGTGTGATCCTCTCTGGCTTCTG